>CAOLHI010002921.1:0-212885 GCA_948474755.1 Ctenosaura bakeri
CTTCACGAAATAATTTCATTTTAATCTATTTTTTAATATATTTATTTTCTAATCTATTATTCCTTTATTAAACCGTAAATCTCACCAAAAACCCAGAGCCAACCCTTTTTTAGTTTGCTCTGCTTCCCAAAATTGAAACTTCTTCTGGAGGTGTGACACGCCCTTCTTTTGCTAAAGCCTTTTCCACAAATATTTTCCATATTGCTTCAAAGTCATTCCTTTTATTCCCCTTTTTTTTAACCTTATTACGCTTAACCATCATTGATCCAATTTTCCCCACACTTCTTCAGACCAATCCTTTATTCAAAGTTTCTCGAATTTTCCATTTCCTCATGCAATTAGCCTTGCTGCAGTTAAGAAATTTGTGATTAACTCCTTCATTGTCGGGGTACAATTATCCTTATCAAATAGAGATAATAAGGCTAAACTTGGAATATTTGTAAATCAATTCCTGTTCACTCTTTTATCCCTTTATACACCGTTTGCCAAAATTTCTGTACACCTTCACCGTTCTACCTCCTCGGTGAATTATTAAAACCAAACTTCTTTCCTTAATCTGACTAATAGTCATTAATCATTAATAATCTATTCTTCTGCAAAGTCGAAGGCTTAGAAGGCCGGAATCTGTAGGGTGTTCGGGTTTTCCGGGCTTTGAGGCCGTCTTCTGTTCGTATGTTCCCCTGACGTTTCGCCTGCATCCGTGGCTGGCATCTTCAGAGGATCTGGATCTGGTGGCATGGAAGTGGGACGGAGTAGATGATTTGGGTGTTCCCTGGGTGGGGGGGGCAATTTGCATGTGTTACCTTTGGGCCCTTTGGGGGACCTTTTGTTAGATGGGATGTCCCCCAGGGTTGGGTTGTGACTCAGGGGATATGCATAACTGTAGATCAGCCCCCTCCTTTTTCTTCGAGAATTTTTTCACAGAGGAGAGCTGGGTCTGTGAAGATATCCTAGACCAGGTGTGTTTACAGGTTTGGGGGGCTGTGTTTGTGTTGCATAGTGAGGAATGAGTTAACAGAATCCTTGCTGCGCTGATCACATAGCAATGTGCTTCTGTAAATTTTTTTCATTCAGCTTTTGGGCCAGTTGACCTATTCTTGGGAATTTGTTGTGTTTTCTGTATTCTATTCTGGGCAAGGACACACAGCTGCATTCCGGTGTTTTTTTTTTTCCTGTATCGAGATTACTGTATTTACGGGTTCTCACACGCTTACACATGTTGTTGTCTGTTGTATATTTTTGTACAAAAGAGGCTGGTCTGTGAGGTTTGCTCTTCACTTCTTTTTCCACTTTGGGGGAGGGGATGGTAAAGGTGCCAAAGTCAAAGGAAGATAGCCGTATAAATTCAATAGGGTGGGAGCAAAATGCATCCCTGTCTTACACCCCTGTTGGTGGGAATCTCATTTGTAAGGTGCCCTTGTTAGAACAACAAATTGAACAATTTGTAATACAGGGACTGGGTTAAAAAAAAAAGTGCCTATCAATGGAATACTGTTCCAATTTCTAGAGGCAGCCATGTGGGATTAAATCAAATGCTGATTTTAGATCAATAAATGCAGAGAAAAGTTTCCCACCATTTGGTGCAGTTATTTTTGTGAAAGATGAGCCAAAACCAGACAACGGTCTAGTGAAGAGCAACCTGATTTAAAACCAATCTTTTCCCCAATATTTTATTTCTTTAATCCACTCTTTCAGCTTAATAGCTAAAAAACTGGCATATACCTTCCCGATAACAGATAGCAGACTGATGGGTTGATAATTATATGGGTCGTCCTTAACCCTTCTTATAGATCGGGATAATAAAGGCCTTTAGTCAAGTTACAGGGATTATGCCAGATTTATTAAATAGAGAAAAGAGGGCTCCCAAACAGGGTGCCCACCAACTGATGTTATTATGTATTAACAGTTCTGAGGAAATGCCATCACATCCTGCAGACTTGCCAGTCTTTAGCTGACCTAAATCCCTAATTGCTTCTATAGTCACATTTGGCCAATCAGGAGTGTTCGGCAAGGGAGGTGTTTTAAACATGGATGGCAGGGGCCCTTTAAAAAGATGGCTTGGAAATGATCTTCCCAGCACTAGCTGGACTGTGACAGCTTGGCTTTCATAGCAGTTACTTAAAGCACCTGAAACTGTCTGCCAGAAAATTACTGTTATGAGTAATAGATGCTGCCAATAGCATTTCCAGTTTTCTACTTCCCTCCTTTTCTTGCGGAGTGGGAGTTTTTGGCATTGTTTTTTAACTCATAATATGAGTGAGGAAGCTGACATTCATTTATCCGCGATAAATATTATACGCTGTTTGAATTTCCCTTTAAGATTGACACACTCCTTATCAAACCATCTGTTTTTACGGATGTTATTATGATTTATGTTATTAGTTTTAGTTTGAAAAAGGGGGCAAATCCTGTAAAACACACTCCTAAGCCAGGATTCCATCCTCACTAGCATCTACTTTAATTTGGCTAACATAATTTAAAAGTGGTGTAATGAAATGAACCTATTGAAGGCCTCCTCTTTTTAGAGGATCGTTTAATTTTAATTGTTCTTGTGTCAGATGCTAAGCGTACTAAAACAATGTTGTGAATCCAATTTAACCTGCCTGGCAGTCCAGCAGCTTCCAGGGGAAAATGATCACTATCAGAGCGCTTGGCTACTCTGAAGTTGAACCCCAATGTTTTCAAATGTTTCTGAATAAGAATGGAATCAATGACACTTGAACCCCTGGTAGAAGCAAGTGTAAATTTCCCCCCCTAGGTCATCAGGGCTGGAACCATTTAAAATAAAGAATTTGTTATTTGAGACAAACGGAAGCAGGCCTATCCCCAGGGTTGATAGATTTGTCTTTTTAACCACGTGAATTAACTATAAGTTGTTCCTTAATTGTTTTAGGAGAGGGACAGTATAAAGAAGGGATGGATTAAGTAGGATCCTGTCCTTGCATTAAAATCACCTGCTATTATAGATCTTACTCTGGGAAATTTAGTCATCTGTTCTGAGTAGGAGCAGTCAGCCGTAAGCCAAATGATGTAACATCTTCCTTTCTGACCATTGGGGCAAAATATAATGAAATAAAAGTAAAGTCAGATTAGATGTTAATAATTCCATCACTAGGGCCAATATAGAAGAATCATAACTTGGTAGCTGGTATTTACAATTAACTGAAGGAAAACCCAAAATACATAAACCCTACTGTCCTTCCTTTACACTTCTAGAATGCAGGGAGGCAATAGGATACAAAACCATTTACATAAAAATTTGGGCAAAAATTAGGTCTCTTGTAAAAAAAATTAGATCAAATTATTTATATTGAAAATTCTGATCTTTGCTTTTGGAGGCCCAGCCAGCTATGTTCCAGGAAAGTATATCTAGGGAAGAGGTAAAAGTCCTGCATGTAGTGAATCCAGTTCTGATATTACGTTCAGCACACCTTGGGAAATTTATAAAAACAGGGGTTACATCCTGGAGCCTGTTGAGTTAGCAAGCCCAGGCCTGGCCTGCCGGCATTTGGTGGATTTTGTGGCCTTGTCTTACGCAAATCTGGTTGGGACGGTACAAGGTCATTGTGGCCTTCAATATTTAGCAAATTGGAATCACACTGAGCTGAACTAAAAAGGGATAAACTTTTATTGTGATCTCCAGTTTTAGAAGGATTACCATTTTGACTCAGTTTAGTTGATTTTACTCTTGCAGTCCTTAAGTCTGTTACCCTTTCTCTGTTTCCTTCCCCGCCCTCCCTAGCAATACTTCCTCTTCTGTCTGAGATACCCCCAAATATTGTTAACTGATGAAGTACGTCCTGGAATACTTATCCTTTAAATATTTGATTAGAGAAGTAAGCCTTAACAGGGCCTGCTGTTGGTCCTGCTTTGGGAGAGCATGAAGCTGTCTATTATCATTAAATTTTTGGAGGAAATTTATTTGAGTATCATCCCTACCATCAGACAAAATAGAGGTAGCACTATTGATATCTGGGGGACTCATGAGTCTGCAGATTTTTTAACCTTTTTAGAGTAAGATCGACAACCAGTAACGACAGGGTTATAGGGGTACCTAAGTCTTCAAGTCCCCAACTGGTGGATCCCCAAAAAAAGCAGACAAAAAGGTTTCCCCCTGTCTCTTCATATGACCCAGTGAAAAAATGAGTGAAATGTCTTTAAAATGCCTGGTGATACTCATTCCCCCACTCTTAAATCTCTCCTTAACTCTATAAATTCTTGCAGCAATATCAGATGAAGCAAATGAAATAATAGCTCTTGCATTGATATAGTTGAAAAAAATATATTCTACCTTTAGTGTAGACTTAATTTCAATTGATGTTATACCAAAGAATGTTAAAAACCCGAAGAAATGTGTTTTTCTTTCCTTTTGTAAACATCCTTTTTGGCTTTGAGTAATTAATAAACACCAGATTCTGCCTGATTAATTGAAACTGAATGAATTAATTATCTGAGGTTCTTTCAGTTACTTACGTGTGATGGAACTTTGTGGCGGGAAAAAGTCTACCTTGTTTCCAGGCTGTAACTGTGTTGTTAGTTCCTGAGCTTCTGTTTTTCTCTATTTTCAGGGACTGGCTGTAGACCCAGAGAATTTGTTTCCCATATCACAGTTCATGACTTTCCAGGTTTGCTTTGTTGTTATTGTTAAGTTTTAGAGAGGGCATCCTGGCATTTTTGTCCTTTTTTTCTAGTATTTTGAATAGACTGTTGAATTTCTTTTTAGGGACCGATTTGCTACTGGGCTTGTTCCTTTATTTTTATTTTCTTTTGGTAAAGTGTAAACCTTGGCATTTTTACTTTTAGAGTTCCTTTTGTTAGGGTGTATATCGGGTTTGCTTTTCCGTTTCCTAGAGTGATTTTTCCTATTTCCCCCGAAAGTTCCCTTTGGGAGAGGAATTTGAAAAACCCTGATCAGGGATTCCATAAAGTTTCAATGGAAAAATCAAACTTAGGTTTTGTTGTAACATACCATTGCTTCAGGAGTTATTTTGCCCTCCCCTTGTATTTTTACCAACAGTAGGTTTGTTAAATTTAAGAAGGTCCTTGCATGCAGATAGGAGCTTCTTAATATGAGAATATCCTCTACCAACCTTTATGCAAGCCTCGGATCAGTTTATGTTGACTACCTAGCAGCTTGGCTACCAAACTTGGGTCAGGGTATGAGTCCAGCCTGGCTTCATCCATCAGCTAAAGTGTTGGGGGAGACATCCATTTCCCAATGTTTATGTGACTTGAGTGAGCGGGTCAGGATCGTAAACCCCTCTGAAGAATTTGGGGGTAATCAATCTGGGCTTTAGATACTGGTGAAGTATAGGCTGCAAAAGCCAGTTTTCAGCCAGGCTGCATCTCCGTTTTGGGTTTTCACCTTTACTATTTTCATTGCATGGTGAGGACCTAATGACCAGTCCATTATCTCCACCTCCACCTCATTTTCCCGGTTTTAGAATCTGGGACAGAACATTTCCTAATTTAGAAGGAAGAAGTTGTGATTTTATAGAATCATAGAAATGAGAGTTGGGGGACCCCCCAACACCAGTCCAACCCCCTGCCATGCAGGCCCCCTCAAAGCACTCCCGAAAACCTCCATTTTCTGAAAAAACCCCCAAGGGAAGGAGACTCCCACACTCCAACACATTCCACTGCCGGACAGCCCCGAGGGAAATTCTTCCTAGGTTCAGGTGGGAAACTCCCTCCTGCAGCTTGAAAACCATTGCCCTTTTCCTGGTCTCTGGAGCAGCAGAAAAAAAGCCCTCTTTCCCCTTTCGTGGGATCCCTTCAGATATTTAAACATGGCTATCATGTCCCCCCTTAACCTTCTCTTCTGCAGACTAAAATACCCAGCTCTCTCAGTCTATCCTCATCGGGCATGGCTTCCAGGCCTCTCACCATTTTTTGGCCCCCCTTCTGGGCTTGCTCCGCTTGTCAAATTTTTAATTGGGGTGCTCAAACTGGCACAATATTCAAGATAGGTCTAACTAAAGCAGAGTAGAGTGGTACCAGTACCTCCCTAATCTAGACACCATACTCCTATTGATGCAGCCAGAATTGCGTTGTCTTTCTTGGCTGCCGCATCACACTGTTGACTCATGTTCAGCTTGTGGTCTATGAAGACTCCTAGATCATGGTGAGGACCTAATGACCAGTCCATTATGTCCACCTCCACCTCAGTGTCCCAGTTTTAGAATCTGGGACAGAACAGTTCCTGGGACTAGAACAGAAGATGTCTGTGATTTTACACTGATCATGATCGTTATTAACTGAAGTGGTAGTAGCAGTAGCAGTAGTAGCATCTTCAGACATTATTAGGTCCAGACCCAATTGTTTACGCTTCCTTCTGGTGAGAGCCACCATCCTCTAGCCGTTTCAATTCAGCTTTAGATGTTGATTAAAAATTTGAAATTTAAAATTTTGTCAGGTTTGAATTAATTGAACACTTCAATAGTTCAGCACTTCATACCAATCAAAGAGCATGCTCATCAAATTTCCAGATGACACCAAATTGGGAGGGGTTGCTAATATGCCAGAGGACAGGATCAAAATTCAAAATGACCTGGACAGATTGGAGAGCTGGGCCAAATCTAACAAAATGAAATTCAACAGAGAGAAGTGTAAGGTGCTACACTTAGGTAGAAAAAATGGAATCCACAAATATAGGATGGGGGACACGTGGCTGGGTAGCAGTACGTGTGAAAGGGATCTAGGAGTCTTCATAGACCACAAGCTGAACGTGAGTCAGCAGTGTGATGTTGCAGCCAAGAAAGTCAATGCAATTCTCGGCTGCATCAATAGGAGTATGGTGTCTAGATCAAGGGAGGTACTGGTACCACTCTACTCTCCTTTGGTTAGAGCCCATCTTGAATACTGTGTCCAGTTCTGGGCACCCCAATTCAAGAGGGATATTGTCAAGCTGGAGCAAGTCCAGAGGAGGGCGACCATAATGGTGAGAGACCTGGAAGCCATGAAGCCCTCTGAGGATAGACTGAGAGAGCTGGGTATGTTTAGTCTGCAGAAGAGAAGGTTAAGAGGGGACAGGATAGCCGTGTTTAAATATTTGAAGGGATGCCATGTAGAGGAAGGAGAGGGCTTGTTTTCTGCTGCTCCAGACACCGGGACAAGGAGCAATGGATTCAAGCTGCAGGAAAGGAGATTCCACCTGAACCTCAGGAAGAACTTCCTGACAGTCAGGGCTGTCCGGCAGTGGAATCTGCTGCCTCGGAGTGTAGTGGAGTCTCCTTCCTTGGTGGTTTTTAAGCAGAGGCTGGATGGTCATCTGTCGGGAGTGCTTTGAGGGTGTTCCTGCATGGCAGGGGGTTGGACTGGATGGCCCCTGTGGTCTCTTCCAACTCCACATTTCTATGATTCTATGATTCTATGATTCTGACCATGAAAAAAAAAACCTCTTCGAAATTAAAACAGGCATGTAAGTTTTAAAAGCATAATTGCGCTGTTTTAAAATAGCAAGACGGATGCATACAAGCTATTCTGAAATCTATTAGAGAAACATGGGGGAGTAACTAGGCATATCTCCTTGAAAACCTTCGCTTCAGAGAAAGAAGTCCAAGCAGCCTTGAACTTGAACCTAATGAAATGACGAATTTGCACTTTTCAGTTTAAAAGTTGTTTCAAAGTGGTTAGTCTTCCTTACTCCCACTTAGGACCTGGGCAAGTAAAGGTTTTGATTCAAAACCAAAGCAAAGGTCAAAATATGTCAAGTCGAGGCTCAACTTACTGAACTGTAAATGTAACCTTCTCTCCGCGGCGTTTGTAGCATTAGTAATTGTTAATAGTTTGTAGGAGTTTCTAGGAGTTCCTCCACTCTCCTGCTACGTTTACACCATCCATTAATGCTGAGGTAAGATGCTGAAGCCGGCCTCTTATTATCCTCTTCTCTTCTTATCGACTTCACTGAAACTGCATAGAAAATAACCACTCCTCCAACATTTCCCAAATGAAATCAGGACACTGGTAGCCAAGCCGAATTCCCCGAGGACAGAGGTAACCAAATTCTGTCTGCTTCGTGGGACACCCCGAAAGCGGTAGATAAAAAAACCAAGTCAGCCGTGCACCTATTTAAGCAGTTAAGCTTGCACACTGAAGAAACAAATGTAAAACAGAAATGGGTTGGCATCCAAAACAGTAAACTATGCAAAAGTCGACAGAAGATAATAAAAGGATGAACAAAAGGATAAACTTCCAGAGGAGCTCTTTACGGCAGCTGCTGCCTCTTGGCCATCTTGGCTCCTCTCCTACAGCCGTTACTCATTGCTAATCAGTTCCACAAAGTTCCAACCCTCAAGGTCACTCAACTAGCACAATTTAGCAAAAGAACTCCCAAAGGGTATTTTACTTGAAACTTTTGATATATTTCCCAAACAATATTCTTTTTTTAAATTTTTTTTTATTAAAGAGAAAAAGAAATAATACAGTACATAACAGAATAACACAAAAACACCACGTGAATAACATATACTTATTCCACATATTTTATATCACATTGATTACATATTTTTATTTCATGTATCTCCTTGTACTCATTATTGCTATAATAATTTCATACTTAAATCTCTTCTCTTCAACTATATTTTTTAAAAATTTTTATTATTTTTTATCCTGAAAAAAAAATTAAGCAATACAAATGCAAATAAACAAAGCCCCACATAATTAACAAAAAAAATGAATAAACCCACCCCCCAGAGCCAACTTTTTATTTAATCCACTTTCCAAAATTGCCATTCTTCTTGTGAAAGGGTAGCTTTACCATCTCTTCTGAAAGCTTTTTCCAAGAATATTTTCCAAATTTCTTCAAAATCATTCCCTTTTACAAGACCTTTCATAAATCTAATTCTACAAGTTAACTTATCATTAATTGCAATTTTCCACACTTCTTTATACCATTCCTCTATTTGAATTTCTTCACTTATTTTCCATTTTTTTGCTATTCTTAACCTTGCTGCAGTTAACAAATTTGTTATTAATTCCTTCTTTGCCTGGGTACACTCAACCTTATTCTATATAGAGAACAACCCTATATTTGGACATATTGGTATATTTTATGATGTCTCTTCCTCCCTAATTTTTCTAAGATAATCATCCTCTTCTTGATCTTTTGACAACATTTTATATATTTCACTTGTAATACTCTTTAATAATTCATTGTCTTGCATATTTTCTCTTTGAGCCAAATGATATTCTTAAATGATATTTCTGAGACAATATTTAAAATTCTATCTATGAATTCACCAAAATAGTACTCTTTCAGTTGAGTCCCTTGTTACTTATGCACTTAGACTACTAATAATCAAAACAGTCAATGAAGTAGGTAAATACGTAACTATAATAAAATATGCAAATATTTATGCACAATACGTCCCTGTTCAAAAGGTGAGGTCTCTCCTTGCTTTTACAGTTTTCCTTTCCTTCTTCTGCCTTAGTGTCTTCTCCCGGTCCTCTCTCTTCAGTTCTCCACCATTATTTTGATTTCCCCTCTGAACTGTCGAGTCTTCCTGTATCTTTTTTTTTCGTTGTTCTCTTGTGTTTTCTTACTTGTAATTTACTTGTCCTTAAAGTCCTTATTAATTTCTATGCCCATTAAATCCTCTTGTTACTTTGTATCAGCGATTCTGACTTTTAAGTTTGAGCAGCCAAATCATCACTTACAACCCGTTCAATTCTGTTGTTTCCCCACCTCTATGGCGGGCAGTCGTACAACCCCGGAGTCTGCTCACAACTTCAACTTAAGGAGGAAAAATAAAGCTCTTCCCTAACAGCAAAATCCCAGAAGGAAAAAGGATCGGATCAAAAATCTGCAACTTTGTGTCCCCTTCACTGTATGTTACAAATCAAAGTCAATTTACAGTCTGTTTACTGTCTCCATTGTAGTCCTGTAACATCCAAGTAAATTTAACCCCTTTGAATGGTTGCCTGAAATGGAGAGCTACTCCGATATTCCGCTCTTCTGTTGCGCAAAGTTTACATCGCACAGATGAAATTGTACCCCAATCTTGATATGAACTATACCAGCTAGATATTGAAGCTTCTGGTTCTCAAGTCTTTAAAAGATCTGGCATTGCTAATGAAGCCGAAGCTCCAAAGCACAGCGACCGGTAGTGGACGTTCTGCGATCCTCTCTGCCGATCAGCTTGCCCTGCCACTTCGCCTCTCCGGGCTTGCAGGTCGGCGGTAATCCAGATCCCTGTCGAACCCCTCAGGTCTCCCTTTACCGGGGGAGCACTCATCCAGGGACCTCCGAAGCGTCAGACCCGTAATCCCAACCGGATCACACGTCTCGCCTCAAGTTCGGTGTCAAATTCCAGCCTGGATTTCCCACTCGCAGTGGCAACCTAGAGACCTAGCACGGTGCCCTAGGTGCCCGTGCGTTCCGCCATTAGACCGTCTTTCTACCAGGACCAACAGCAAGAGCAGAGGGAATCATTAGTCCAATTTTAAAAAAGCAAAAAGGAAAGAAAAGCAAGGAAAGAGCTAAACAAAGTCAGTACACTTTAGAGTCCGAAATCAGCAGAAAAATCACTATATGTCTGTCTACCTTGTTTCTAAGTCCAAAGAATTGAAAAGACCTCTGTCACTGTAAAGCTCGAGTTCCTGAGAAGGCACGTCCCCCGAAGGCCATATTTCACACTGCGGGAACCTAAAAATGGGTAAAACCCAGAATTACCTCTGAGAAGAGGTCCAGAGAAGTGGAGCGTGGTTGTGCTGGTGGTGCTGGTGAGAGGCTATCTCCTCCTGGCTCTGCTGAAGCCCACGAGGGGCTCCTCAGACGGGGCTGGTGGCTACGGCTCCTCTGTTCCCGGGCAGGCGTCCACGGGTCCCAATGTCGCCCAACTCAGAGAGCTCCTTTGCTTGACGGGGGACCCCCTGCTTCGGGGCAGAACCCGGATGCTTCGGAGTTCATCACCCAGCAGACCACGGCTAGATCGCCTCCTCCGTTACCCCGATCGGAAATCGGGACCGGGACCGGGACCTCCTCCCATCGCTGCTGCTGCTGCACCCCTTCTTTTCCCTCCGCTCCCGCTTTCTCCATCACCCCCGGTCCCCCTTTGCATTCCTCCTGCCCCCCCCACGGTTCCCTCCCCACTGGTAACAAAGAAGGAGCTTCCTTGCCTTCTCAGGAGCAGCTGCAGAGCTGCAGGAACGCTTAGCCAGCAAAGGCAAGGGTTTAGCCAGCACCCGGACATCCTCTGGGGCCAGATTTCCCAAAATGGAAGAATATTTTTGGCTACAAAAAAGTCCGCTGCGGAGCTCCATCCAGTATCTACAGGGGAGGGCAACGGGCAGCCACCCTCTGCACGGAAGCCCTCAGGGCCCTTTTGGGGGGGGGCGCTAGCAGCCAACATTTTGATAGATTTATATTTATATTTATTTATATTTATTTATATTTAGGTTTATTTATTTATTGTGCAACACACTCTTTCGAGTGTCCAAAAGAGCCCTTCAGGCACATTAGGAGGGCCCCAAGGGTGAGACAGACATTTTGCCTGGGATACTAATGTTTAGTACGAGCTTCACTCAAAACCAGAGAAGTCAGGTAGCAACTGTGCACGCCTGATAGATTTTGAGTAATGATACAACAGTTCAGGGTAAGTGTTTACTAACAGTTTCATGCAAGAGGGGCGGGAACCCATTTTCAGGTCTTTGTAGGTTTGCTTTATTCTAGGTGGTAGTATTGAGAGAACTTCCTGGTTTTGCTAGGTATTTTCAGCATTATTATTATTATTATTATTATTATTATTATTATTATTATTACAATTAGTATTATTATTAGTGTTATCTTTACTATTATTATTAAGATTTGTATTATTATTTGTCCTTGTAGTGTGATGTCTCCTTTTATTCATTTTGCTGTCGTTATGTTTCTTGTTTGCTTTATTCTAGATGGTAGTATTGAGAGAACTTCCTAGTTTTGCTAAATATTTTCAGTTTTCTTATTCTTCTTGTATTATTGTTATTATTAGTATTAGTATTATTAGTATTAGTATTATTACAATTAGTATTATTATTGGTGTTATCATTACTATTATTATTATTAGTATTATCGTTACTATTATTATTACAATTAGTGTTATTATTTGTCCTTGTAGTGTGATGTCTCATTTTATTCATTTTGCTGCAGCTGTTTCTTGTTTCTTTTTTGTTCCATTAAAAAAAAGACATATTTCCAATTTGCCCCGAAATGCCCTCTGGGGGTCACGGAGGGTCTTCCCACGACATTTTCGAGGCCCCTGGACCAAAAAGGAAGGGAAGAGGTTGGGATTCTTCACAGGAGTGGGTGTGGGGGAGCTCTCCCTGGTCTCCCAGGGGGGTTAACGCAGCCCCCTAGCCTTCCCCAGCTGCCCACCCTGACCTGCAGGTGGGCCTTGGTTCAGGAAGGACATGCACTCCTGCTCATGACCTCTTTCTTGAATGGAGAATTCGGTCCCAGGGCAAAAGAAGAGGGAAAGAAGAGGGGAGGGTTCCTATGCATCAAAAGAGAAGAGCCGGTCCACGGGTTCCGGCCATCTCACGATGTGCACAGTCCCACGACAGGCTCCTGGGAGATGAAGCGGCCGGGCCAAGTGAGCCTCGTGCGAGGAAAGACAGCCGCTCGGACCCTTCCGGAGACCCCCGAAAGCTTCTTCAGGGAGACACGCAGGAGGCTTGCTCCTTCCAGCAGCCTCTGCCTTTCTTCTCCTTCCTCGGCAGGTGGCTCAACGGGAGAGCTCTGCACACATAGGGACCTGCAGCCCCTTGGAGAGGGCCGAGAGGGAGGAGCAGGGAGGGCTGCCCTTTGGGCACGCTGAGCCTGGCGGGCAGGGAAGGCTTGAGCTTCATGCTGGGCTCTTCTTTGCGCACGCATGGGGGGGGTCCCGGAGGCAGCTGTCAGTGCCAGGCGGTGGTCAGGCAGAGGCAGGGGAGCTGGTTAGAGCTGCAGGGCTTTAATACAGTCTTAACAGAAATAAACACAGGCTGTTAAAGTACATAGGGCAGGTTACTTCACTAAGGCGAACAGGAGGACTGGTTTCAGGCGAGGGCAGGAACAAGGCACAGACAGCAGGACCACAGTTGACCGACAGTTGTTGCTCCGTGCCTTCCACAGCCCGGCGCCTGCCTCAAATAGCCCTCCAAGCCAGGCACCGACCAATCAGGCGTGGCCATGTGCCTGAGGGCCGACCAATCAGGCGTGGCCATGTGGCTGAGGGCTCGCAGCTGGACTGTGCCTCACAGCTGCAAGCTCTCTGCCCGTCGGGCCCATGCCCCTGACATCACCCCCTTCCCCAGACTCCCCCCCTACCCCGCCGAGGCCGCGGCTTGGCAGGGAAGCGCCGGTGAAAGGCCCGCACCAGCCGGGGCGCATGGACATCGGTGGCATCCTCCCAGGACCGTTCCTCCGGCCCGTAGCCACGCCAGTCTACGAGGTACTGCAAGCGCCCTCTCTGCCAGCGGGAGTCGAGGATTTCAGCCACTTCGAATTCTTCCTCACCATCCACAATCACAGACGCTGGAGGTGGACCTGGTCCGGCGTCGGGACGCACTCCCGAGGCCGGCAGCAAGAGTGACCTATGGAACACGGGGTGAACCCGCAGGTTGTGCGGAAGCTGCAGCCGATAAGCCACGGGGTTCAACTGGGCCGTGACTTCAAAGGGCCCAATGAACCGGGCATCCAGCTTGCGGCTGGGGCGACCTGTCGGGAGGAAGCGGGTGGATAGCCAGATCCGCTCCCCGACCTGCAACAGCGGGCCCGGTTGGCGGTGGCGGTCGGTGGTCCGCTTGTATGCCACCTTGGCAAGCTCTAGTTGCTCCTGCAGCAGGCTCTGCAACGCCCGCAACTCCTGGAGCCATTGGTCGGCGGCGGGCACCGCGGATGGTGCCCCGACGGCCGGGAACCAACGTGGATGGTAGCCGTAGTTGGCGAAGAACGGGGTCTGCTGGGTGGAGGCGTGGACGGTGTTATTATAGGCAAACTCCGCCAGAGGTAGCAGGTCCGCCCAGTCGTCCTGCTGGTAGCAGCTGTAGCAACGTAGGTACTGCTCCAGGGTTGCATTGGTACGTTCCGTCTGGCCGTCCGTCTGCGGGTGGTGGGCAGAAGACAAGCGGGGCTCTACGTCCGGTTGACGCAGCAGGCACTGCCAGAACCGGGCCGTGAATTGGGGTCCCCGATCGGACACGATCCCTTCGGGGAGGCCGTGGAGCTGGAACACATGGTGTAACACTAGGCGAGCCGTCTCCTTGGCGGTGGGCAGTAACGGGCACGGGACAAAGTGCGCCATCTTGGTGAAAAGGTCCACCGCCACCAGTATGACCGTGTGTCCTCGAGACGGTGGGAGCTCGGTGATAAAGTCCATGGACACCGCCTTCCAGGGACCCGTCGGAGTTGGTAGAGGTTGGAGGAGACCAGGAGGTTTCCCCGGCGGGTCTTTGGCGCGGCGGCACACGGGGCATGTGCGGACGTAGCGGTCGATGTCCCCTCGTACCCGGGGCCACCAGAACTCGCGGGTCACCAGGTGCATGGTCTTGAACGGGCCAAAGTGCCCCGCGGGTTTGCTGTCGTGGCAGAGCCGCAACACCTCGTCCCGGCACGGACCTGTTGGAACAAACAAACGGCCCTTGTGATACAGCAGCCCCTCCCGTTGGGACCACGGGGAGGAGGCGTCCCCCAGCCGAAGGGGCCCCCGGGGCGGTTCCCGAGCCTGGGCCTCCCGGATCCGCTCCGCCAGGGTGGCTACCTCCACCGCCGCCGCAAAGTTTTCCGGGCGCAGGATAGTGGACCGCACCTCGGACTCCGGAGTCGCGGCATACTCTGGCTTCCGGGATAGGGCGTCAGCGCGGCGGTTACGAGCCCGCGGCACATACTGGAGCTGGAAATGAAACCGCGAGAAGAACTGGGCCCACCGCATCTGCCACGGAGTCAGCTTGCGGGCGGTCTGGAGGTACTCCAGGTTGCAGTGGTCAGTCCGTACCTGCACCGGATGCCGGGCGCCCTCCAGCAGGTGCCGCCAGGCCTCGAAGGCCGCCTTAACCGCCAGGAGTTCCTTCTTCCAGATGGTATAGTTCCGCTCGGGGGAAGACAGCTGCCACGAGTAGTAGGCACAAGGTCGGAGTTGGCCCTCTGGACCCCCAGCTTGCAACAGTACTGCCCCGACCACCACATCCGAGGCGTCGGTCTCCACTACAAATGGCCGCCTGGGGTCCGGGTGCTGAAGAACGGGCTCAGACGTGAAGCAGGTTTTCAGCCGCTCGAACGCCTGCTGGGCCTCCTCGGTCCACCGGAAGGGTGCTTTTCCCCGGAGCACGCTGGTGATGGGGGCCGCTAGGGTCGCGTACTCGGGGATGAACTTCCGATAGAGGTTCGCGAACCCTAAGAAGCGCTGGACATCTTTGCGGCTGGCTGGCGGCTGCCAGGACACGATCGCCTCTACCTTGGCCGGATCCATCTCCACTCCCCGATGAGACACTCGGTAGCCCAAGAAGTCGACCTCCGAGAGGTCGAAGGCACACTTCTCGAGCTTCGCGTACAGGCGGTGCTCCCGGAGCCGCTGCAAAACCGCCCGTACGTGAGCGTCGTGGACCCGCTGATTTGGGGAGTAAATCAGGAAGTCGTCAAGGTAGATAATCACGAACCGGTCCAGGTAGTCGCGGAAGACGTCGTTGACAAAGTGCTGGAACACGGATGGGGTGTTACAGAGGCCGAAGGGCATAACCGTATATTCATAGTGGCCATACCGGGTCTGGAACGCCGTCTTCCACTCTTCTCCCACCCGAACCCGAACCAGGTTGTAGGCCCCTCGGAGGTCCAGCTTGCTGAAGACCGTTGCGTGCCGCAGGTGCTCCAGCAACTCCGGAATCAAGGGTAGCGGGTAGCGGTTGCGGATGGTGATCCGGTTAAGGGCACGGTAATCATTGCAGAGCCGAAGTTCCCCCGACTTCTTGCGGACAAACAGCACCGGCGCCCCCGCCGGTGACATCGATGGCCGCACGAAGCCCCGGCGCAGGTTCTTTTCCAGGAAGTCCCTTAGGGCTGCCAGCTCGGGTTCCGAAAGCGTGTAGATGCGACCAGCCGGAATGGGCGCCCCCGGGACCAAGTCGATGGCGCAGTCATAAACCCGGTGGGGAGGTAGGCGATCGGCCTCCTTCTGGTCAAACACGTCCGCATATTCCTGGTACTTGGGTGGCAGCTTGACGGAAGTTGCAGGACCAGGGGCCTCCAGGGTAGCCAGCAGCTTCTCAGGCCAGCAGTGCTCCTGGCAGTACTTGGAGGCGAAGAGCACCTCGCGCCGCTACCACGAGATTCGGGGGTCATGGCGCGAGAGCCATGGCATGCCCAGCACCAGCGGGAAGTGGGGCACCGCCGTGACCAGGAAGCGGGTCCGCTCATAATGGCCCTGGATTTCCAGACCCACCTCCACCGTCCAGTGGGTGATGGGACCCGACCTTAGCAATCGTCCGTCGATGGTCTCCACCGGGCGAGGCTTGGGTAGGGGCTGCAACGGTATCCGGTGATCCTGGGCAAACTGGAGGTCCAGGAAGTTGTTGGACACCCCGGAGTCAAGCATGGCCCCCACGGGTATCGGTGCTGCCCCGCCGAGGCATACCATGGCGGCCACCAGGAGTGGATCTCGTTGCCTCTCATGTGGATCTGCAGTGTCCCTGCTGCCGGGCTCCCCCAGGCCTCGCAGGCCTTCTAGGCCTGGGGGTTGGCTTTTCCCGCCGCGCCGGTAGCTGGTGTCTTGGCCGGGCACACGCGAGCGAAGTGTCCCCCCAGCCCGCAGTAAAGGCACAGGCCAGCCCGCCGCCGCCGCTCCTTCTCCTCGGCGGTCAGCCGGGGCCGCGCCCCCCAAGCTGCATAGGCTCCTCCGGGCTCGAGGAAGCCGGGATGGCACCAGAACTGGTCCAGCTGGGCAGACCCTCCGTCTCTCGTGGAGCGGGCGCCCAGGTGCGCACACTTGAGGTTCCGGAGCGGCGGGCCTGCCGGCGGGCTTCCAGGCACCCATCAATGCGGAGGGCCTGCTGGATAAGCTGCTCAAGGGTCGTGGGTGGGGAGCTGCAGGCCAGTTCGTCCAGAATTTCTGCCGAGAGGCCGGCCTTGAATTGATCCTGAAGAGCCGGGTCATTGTAGGCCACGTCCTGGGCCAAGAGCCGGAAGGAGGTGGTGTAGTCTCGCACCGAGCCCCTCCCCTGCTGCAGCTGGCGGAGCTGGCGGCTCGCGGTCTCAGACCGGACGGGATCCCCCCATACGGCCCGGAAAGCCTGCAGGAACGCAGCCATGCTGTCCAAGACTACACTGTTCTCCCTAAGCAGGGACGTAGCCCACTTGGCAGGCATACCGGCCAACAGACTAATCATGAACACCACCTGGGCGCGCTCATCCAGGAAGTCTTGGGCCCGGACTTGGATGTACAGCCGACAGTTAGCAATGAAGGTCTCCAGCTCTGTAGGCTCCCCCGAAAAACGCTGCGGTACAGCCATAGGGATCTTGGAAGCAGGCTGGGGCTGGGTTGCCTGTAGCTGCCCCATCTGGAACTGCAGCACTTGCAGAGCATGCGAAGGCTGGTCCACTTGAGCGCGCAGCCCTTGGTTCTCTTGGGCCTGAGCAGCCAGCTGGGCCTGCAGGACCGCGTTCTCCCCATCCATGCTGCCTGAAGTGACGGAGCAACAATCTGTCAGTGCCAGGCGGTGGTCAGGCAGAGGCAGGGGAGCTGGTTAGAGCTGCAGGGCTTTAATACAGTCTTAACAGAAATAAACACAGGCTGTTAAAGTACATAGGGCAGGTTACTTCACTAAGGCGAACAGGAGGACTGGTTTCAGGCGAGGGCAGGAACAAGGCACAGACAGCAGGACCACAGTTGACCAACAGTTGTTGCTCCATGCCTTCCACAGCTCGGCGCCTGCCTCAAATAGCCCTCCAAGCCAGGCACCGACCAATCAGGCGTGGCCATGTGCCTGAGGGCCGACCAATCAGGCATGGCCATGTGGCCGAGGGCTCGCAGCTGGACTGTGCCTCACAGCTGCAAGCTCTCTGCCCGTCGGGCCCATGCCCCTGACAGCAGCACGCTTCAGGGGGACAGGCACCCTTCATTCTCCATGGGTCTGAAGAACCTGGGCGACCTGGGCTGGCTGCCAGGGAGGATGTTCTCTCCCCAACACCAGCCCCCTGAGTGAGGGGTCACTGGGGGCTTGGGTAGCTCACTTGCCCACCGTTTCGGAAGCCACCCTTTTGAGAGCGATGGTTTCCCTCCTGCTGCTGCTGCCACCGCCCTCTTAGCCTTCTCCCTCCACCTCCCGAAGGATGCTTGAGGCCAGGCCTCCTCCCCAGAGGGCTTCCTCCATTCAGGGAGATGGGACTCAATAGCCCTTGTGGTCTCTCCTAACCCATGGTTCTATGGCTTCATCCAGAATTCTTTAGGAGGAAGCGGAGGAGGAAATTCCACCCCCCCAACACTTAAGGGCCAATTTAAGTCATGAGATTGCGTGCCTCTGATGGAGTAGATGTGAAGGAGCAGTTCCTCTTCCTGCCACTGTTGAAATAGTGGTGGGCTTCTCCGTACTCGAGATCTAAAGAGCCTGCGCCTTCCACCTTGACATTCCTAGTTCAAAGTTCCACTTTTCCTGCTCCAAACCGGTCCAGTCCTTCCTTGGGCCGCCCCACCTTCCTCCCTTAGGCTGCAGTGTTTCCAGATCAACTCCTGCTCCTCAGATGAAGCAGTCTAGTTCCACCACAGCGCTTACGGACCTGCCAGGCATCAACCCTTGCCCTCGGCTTCCGGACAGTCCTTTCAGAAACGCAGTGCTGGAGCGGAAAAGGGGAACCTTTGGCTCAGGGGCCGGGGGAATGTTGTCTTGCGTTTCCTTCTTCCTCAGAGCAACACCGATCACGCCGTCACCTTCCGTCGGCCAAGCCACTCCTCTGTGAGGGAGGTCGGGCTGAGTTAGGGGGTTGAGACCCACGGCTCTCCTGCCAAGGGGTGGGCCAAGCGTGGCTGTCCAGCATTCTGCAACTCAAATCAAACTTTGTTTGCGTCAAGCAGGGCCGTTGCAATTATCAGTACATGAAAGCAGGTAAGACCAACGTAAAGGCTGATGAGTCCTGAAACCTTTTCATTTCTGATATCTCTCTCGTACTAAAGCAGATAGAAAGCGTATAACCAAAGGGCCTGAAATGCAGAGAGCTGACTTAATTCATTAATGTCTTGTGCCATAATTGAGCCTTCCCACCCAGTCACAGACTCTGACTGGCCGAGGGTCTCTCCTCCACAGCTCCTCCCTAGGAATGTCCAGGAAGGAGTCAAAAAACAGCAACCAGTGCTTAACCCTCAGCCACCGGCCCCTCCCACTCACTCTTGGGTGGGCTTTCTCTCTGGAGGAGCTATTCCCGCTGCCTGGCAACCGACTGCATCATCATCATAACAAACTCTCCATTTCCATTTCTAAGTTAGCTAGTATTTGTTGTGTCTTTCTTGTTGCTTGTTCTTCATAAAAATCATTACTTGTTACTTTAACGCTTGTCTAACTGCTCTCTGACCCGACGCTGTAGACATAAGGTTAAAGATCCTAGCTGAAGTTACCCTGCCTCTCGTTTAGCTAAGAGAGTGCTCGAGTTTAAATTCCCCCAACTTGTGTTTTTATTTGGTAATTCGGTTGCCCCGCCCAGGACCCCAACATACAGGGTAACAGAAGGGTGCAAATATATTTAAGAGGAGGGGAGTTGCATGTTGCTACAGAGATTATTGTCACTAGTTCTTTCCACTTCCACTTCTAAGTATCATGGAATTTCAGAGGGCTCTTTCACATTACACTATTATCATGTTGTTATTACACTTTACCTGCCATGGGAAGATTGTATGGAACCCTGGGATATGCAGTTTAAGGAGGGACATGTAGGCCATTTCCGCACTAAACTGTTATAGTGCTACTATTCCACTTTCAACGTCCTATGGAATCTTGGGGTTTGCAGTTTAGGGAGGGGAATTTCCAATTCTCAGCCAGAGAGCTCTTTGTCCTCAGTCTAGAGACAACATCTTTTTTTGTTTTTATTTTGTTCAGTTTGCATTGTTGTAGTTGTTGTTACCTGCCGTCAAGTTGATGATGGTGACCCTGCAGATGAGAATCGTCCAAACCACTCTATCATCAATTGCACTGCTCAGGTCTTGCAGATTCAGCAACATGTCTTCCTTGACTCAGTCTATTCATCTGTAATGCAGTCTTCTTCTTTTCCTACTGTGTTCTACCTTAATAAGAGTCATTGTCTTCCTGTGAATCATATCTTCCCATGATATGGCCGGAGTACAACAGCCTCAGTTTAGCCATCTTGGCTTCCAGGAAGAGTTCAGGCTTGATTTGCTCAAGGACCTCTTCATTTGTCTTTTCAGCACTCCAGGGTATCCATAGAACTCTTCTCCAGCACAATTTGAATGAGTTGATTTTCTTCTTGTCAGCTTTCTTCACTGTGCAGCTTTCACAACCATGCACAGAAATTGGAACTATGATGGTATGGACAATCCTAACTTTAGTATTCAGTGATATATCTTTATACTTCAGCATTTTGTCTAGCTCCTTCATAGCTGCCCTTCCAAGTCCTATGCCATTTCCGCACTAGACTGTTATAGCGTGACTATTCCACTTGTAACATCCTATGGAATCCTGGGGTTTGCAGTTTAGGGAGGGGCTGGCTGGCCCCTCACTAAACTACAAACCTCAGTATTCCATAGGATGTTGCAAGTGGAATAATAGTGCTATAACAGTCTAGTGTGGAAATGGCCCTAGTCTTCTAATTTCTTGACTGCAGTCTCCTGTTACTTCGGCCCAGGCCTACCCGGTGATAGCACTAGATATCACTTTTGATATCAAAACCATTCGGCCTTCCTTTGCCACCCCGCTCCACATGTTTGCGAGGCCTCTGGACAAGCACGTAAACAGGCGCAGCCAGTAATTGTTGGACATTCCATTCTCCACCTAGGCAAGCAGAACAGAGCCACTCCGTTGCTTCAGGGACCTCTCCTGCAAACACCCTTTTGCTTAAGCGCGACACTAACAAAGGCGCCCAGCTCTGAGCTGATAGTCTTACAAAGCTGAACTAAGTACTGTGCATTTGCATACTGGCTACACTATTGTTGATTCAGCGCTAAGCCAATCATGTTAAACCTGACCTTTCCCAAAGCTTTGTCCCGCTCCAAACTCACATTGTTCTCACCGAGTAAGGCATGGCTTGCAGTCACAATTCACCCTATAAAAAGTCCCCGATTCCGAGACCACCTCGGATCGCTCCTGAGTTGCAGATCACCTTGCTGCCGTTTTGTTCGGTGAGCTCCCCTCAGCGAACCGCACTGAGCTTTCTTTCCTGCACCCCAACGAACTCAATCTTCAACTTCTTCAGGACTACGAGAAAGGTGTTGTATCACCCATTTCCCCCAAAAATCCCTATTTCCAACTCTCTAGTTAATTGTGTGATTGTGGTGTCTTTACTGTTTGTCTGTCTTTCAATAAAACATCATTTTTGCTGACTGCTTGACTGACCTGACCCCATAGATGCTGGGTTGCAAGATCCCTGCTAAGTTACCCTGCCTCTCACTAGCTTTAGTGAGTGCTCCAGCTAATTTCCCTAACTTTGTGTTCTTTGGCTGTTTGGGCGCCCCTCCCGGGACCCCCAGAGAACAGGGTAACACTCCATTTTAATTACTGAGTCAAGATATGGAAAATCGTGGATTATTTCAATGTCTTTATTGTCTGCTTTAACGTTATGTAAATCCTCTGTGGTCATTATTTTTGTTTTTTTAATGTTCAGCTATAAACCTGCCTTTGCATCTTCTGCCTTGACTTTCTTCAGGAATCATTCCAGTTTGCATACAAGTCTCCCTTTCTTCCTTCCTTGGGCTGAGGCCTTCCTTTCACCAACCAAAACCTCCTGATCATAAATCTCCAATAAAACAGAAATTCAGCTTCTGTTTATTCTTTTCTCACCATCTGCTTTTGATCTTGTCCTTCCATGTCCAATTTTAGATCTTTTGTATATCTTCTGTATCTCTCCATCTCATCTCTCATTTTAGTTCATCAAATTCTTGCCTCATGATGTCAATCATACTCTCAAAATTTCTATGTATTTTCTCCATTATCCCTTGTAGAAGATCTCTAACTGTTCCAGGGAAGGTTTAATTTTTCACTTTGTCCAACAATTACAGAGTTAACAATTCACTTCCCTGGAATACGGCTAACTAGAGGCAGCTAATAAAACAATACCAGATGATAACATTCAAACTTGCTCACACTTTGGTTTCCTTATTATGGTCCAGTGCCTTTTTGTGAGTAAAATGCAGTTCACTCAATTCACGAAATATATGCCCTTAGATTTTTAGTTCTTTGTTCTTCTCTCTTTAAAACATCAACACGAATTTTTAAACTCAATCGCTCCAGTCTGATGGGATGAGGGGGAAACCTTATTCAACTCTTGACTGCAGAAAGAAGGCAGCTGCAAGAGTCTCCCCTGCCCTGTCTTAATTAGAAGAGTAATTTGCTTTTATGACTTTTAAAAAGCAAGTTGCTGGCACAGGATCATCAAAGCTTGCTATCTAAACAGCTGCATTTCATGGCAAGGGCAAGATGTTACTCTCTCAGTCCTTCCCATTCACAGCACATTTACTCAAAGTAAATACATATACAGTTGGCCCTCCATGTTCACTAGGCTTAGGGGTGCAGTGTTACCCTGTATGTTGGGGGTCCCGGGAGGGGCGCCCAAATAACCAAATAAAACACAAGATGGGGGAAATTAGACTCGAGCCCTCTCTTAAGCTAACGAGAGGCAGGGTAACTTTAGCTGGGATCTTTTAACCCTATGTATACAGCGTCAGGTCAGAGAGCGGTTAGACACGTTTTAAAAGTAAAATAACAGTTTTATTGAGAGACAAACAACAAATAAGACAACACATACACTAGCTAACTGAGAAATAGAAATGAGGAGTTTCAAGGGAGTGGGTAATACGACACCTGGTCTCGTAGTCCTGGAGAGAAGCGGGGATTGCAGGAGGGAGAGCTCAGCGTGGTTCGCTGAGGGGAGCTTCTTCAGACAAACTGGCAGCAAGGCGGGATGGAAGTCCAAAGTAGTCCGAGGTAGACCCGAAAGTGGGGACTTTTTATAGGGTGGATTTTACCTACAGGCTATGTCATGCTTGGTGAGAACAAAGGGAATTTGTAAAAGGTCAAGTTTACATGATGAGCTTAGCGCTGGATGACAATAGTATGGCCAGTATGCAAATGGCCCAACATAAGGAATGGCTCGGCCTCTCGGCAGAGCGTCTTTGTGTAGACTCGCGCTGAGCAAGGCCGATTTGCAAGAAGGTTTTTCCCTGAAGCATCGGAGAGGCTTAAATTGCCTGCCCAAATGAGGTTTGGAACTTACAACCATTAACGGCTGCGCCCAATACATGCTTGTCCGGTGGACCTCTGCAAACACGTGGAGTAGGGTGGCAGAGAAAGGTCAAGTAAAGACCGAATTAGTTGATATCAAACAATATCTAGAGCTCTCACCAGACATATCATAACCGTGGTAACAGCGGGACCTCCCGTGAAATGAGAAAACTGCAAATATCACAATGTGGGTGGATGTGTCTGTGAGAAGGGGCTGAGACATGGTGGGGAGAGCAGGCACCCAGTGTCCAAACCAGGTCAGGGAAATGGACTGGGTTGTCATGGTGGCCCTATACTTCTTCTCTGTTGTCCATCTCCTTCCTTGGTTGGGGCACCAGAAGAGGAGTTGCTATGCTGAGAAATGAGGCTGTAAGCCATCCTTAGCTGGCCAGGCAGTGACTGGTGGAGGAGGACTAGAGGCAGATCTTTGAAGGGCTGCATGGCCTGATCAGAGCTGCTGAGAGGGAAGGTTCCTCCAGAAAAGAAGCACCTGAGGTGAAGGGAGACGAATTGGAGAAATTCACAAATAATCAAATCCTTGAAAATCAATGCCTCAAATGCAGAGGGTCAACTGTAAAAGAGACACTGTGTGTAAGCCTCAAAAAGAGATTTGCTTTCCTACTATTTCATAATCAGGCCTTAAAAATTGACACCAGTCCTTATACATTTCTCTCTTGCCTTGCTCTTTCCCCCAAAATGTAAGACACTCCAAGCATGCCCTGCTGGATTCAACTGGAGCAGAGCTATGACCAGGGAGATGGTTGAGGCTAGTCAATGACTTGGTTCATGAATGTGGTCTGTATGGCTGTGAGTCACCCTATCCAGGCCGGGGGGTGGGGGGTGGAATCAAGGTATTAAGTGTCTTTACAACCAGTTTCTCAGGAAGAGATGGGAGGAAATTAGTACTTCAGCCATTTCAGCCTCATTAATACTAAAAGATTTAACCTGTGGGTTCAGTTTTACATAATGGAATGCCTCTTTATACAAAAAAAGTTCCGTGCAGTTAGAAAACTCCCTTATTAGGTGACAGGTGCAACCACAAGGTTGTGAGTTCGATCCTGCCTGGCTCCAAGGTTGACTCAGCCTTCCATCCTTCCGCAGGTCGGTAAAATGAGTACCCAGCTTGTTGGGGGCAATTAGCTAAAATACATTGTAAACCGCTTAGATAACACTCAGTTGATAAGCGGTATAGAAATAAATGCTATTGCTATATTGCTATACAGTAAAGCAGTAAAAGGGTACAGATAAAATAGATAGTGTTTTCCAGCTTTTTCCCCTGGTCTACTCTGCAGAGCTGCTGGAGATTCAGCACCCTGGACAGTTCAGTTCACAGAGGGCCTTGCCTGCTTAAATGTCTAAGCTAAAGGAACTCTCTGTCTCTCTGCATTTGCTTAACGAAAGTTCCTGTGTTTCCTGTTATCAGCTCCTTGTCCTACTTGAAGTTATGCTGACATTAATTGGCAAAGTCCATGCCTGGGTTCCCAGCAGTCACTGTTATGATATTTCTTATTCTTCACTGCTGAGCAAATGCATGTGCGATTCGGAGTTCATTGTTGAGTGTTAACGAGAAGTTACTTTATTACCATCCATGCATCAGAATTTTAGTCCTGAGAAAGCAAATATTCTTGCACATGTGCTGTATGCTTTATGAGATCATTGTCATTCCAAATCTATAAAAACCTCTCCTTTTTTTTTATACAATAAAGGGTTTGTTCTCTTTGCTCATGTAAGAAGTAGTTTTAACTATGTTCTTGCTGTGGGTGGGGGAGTCCCTTTGGCCAAAGTTGGGAGCCCTTCCAGGCTGATTCAGAGCTCACTTGCAATCGTGTAGACTACTTGTGCGGACCTGATATTTTAGGTCTGGCCCCACATGTTTTTTTAATTAATTATTATTATTATTATTATTATTATTATTATTATTATTATTATTATTATTATTATTTGCCAACTGTGGCTTCAAGTCCCACCTGCATTGCTGGTAACCCTAACAATTTGGAGGGGTCTGAGTCCCACCCAGGGGTAACCTCCAACTGTGGATTTGAGTCTCATTTGGCACCAACAATTTTAACCTAGCCATCTCCCTGACATGCTTGCTTTCGACATATAGGACTAGGGATGCAAATCCTTAGTTATCCTTGCATGTATGTGTGATTACAGTCAGCCCCCCACACTTGTGGGTTTCACTTTTGCAGATTTGACAGTGGTTAAATGCCAGTACTGCAAGCCACAAGGTTGTGAGTTCAATCCTGCTGGGCTCCAAGGTTGACTCAGCCTTCCATCCTTTCGCAGGTCGGTAAAATGAGTACCCAGCTTATTGGGGGCATGTATAGAAAAATGTATCAAAATACATGCTATTTCTAAGTTGTTCGCCACCTCGATCCATATAGAGAGGTGGGATACAGATAAATAAATAATAATAATAATAATAATAATAATAATAATAATAATAATAATAATAATGATGATGATGATGATGATGATGATAATTTGCTGTCACCTCTGCTGCCTCTCTAGGCCATTTTTAATAGGGACTGCAAGCTTCCTGACACTTAGAAACTGCAAACAAGGCTCGTATGGCCCTCTTAAAACTGGTGTGGGGCAGCAGTGGAAGGGGCAGTGAGCCCCACCAGCCCCCCACTTCTGCCTTGGGAAGGAACCCTGTTGCCTTAAAGGAATCCAGGATGGGTTGAATAGGGTGATCATATGTTTTTGTGTGTTAAATATGGTTTGGAAGGGCCAAGAGTTATTTGCCTGGAAGCCATGAAGCCCTATGATAGACTTAGAGGGCTGGGTATGTCTAGTCTGCAGAAGAGAAGGTGAAGAGGGGACATGAGAGCCATGTTTAAATATTTGAAGGGATGCCATGTAGAGGAGGGAGAGGGCTTGTTTTCTGCTGCTCCAGAGACCAGGACAAGGAGCAATGGATTCAAGCTGCAGGAAAGGAGATTCCACCTGAACCTCAGGAAGAACTTTCTGACAGTCAGGGCTGTCTGGCAGTGGAATCTGCTGCCTCAATGGAGTGTAGTGGAGTCTCCTTCCTTGGATGTTTTGAAGCAGAGGCTGGATGGCCATCTGTCGGGATTGCTTTGAGGGTGTTCCTGCATGGCAGGGGGTTGGACTGGATGGCCTCTGGGGTCTCTTCCAACTCTACATTTCTATGATTCTATGATTGTATGATTCACCGTTTTTCCACTTTCACGGGGGTCCTGTGACCCCCAAACTCAGCCAATGTGGAGGGATGACTATACTCTAGTTTTCTCTCTCATGTGGCAGAAAATTGAATTTTTCTTTGCATTATTCTCCTTGTTTTTGAACATCCTTTAGTGTTGTAGAGGAATTATTCTGAGGAGAATAAACATGTGGGTTTTGGGGCACTTTTTTTTGGTGTGTGGGGGTACTTTTCAGGTAACCCATTGTCAGTAAGGGAGGGGGTGCAATTGACCAGAATGGGAAGACTGAACACGTATCTGATGCCACGTAACGTGTGAACCCTCCACCTCCTGTCTGTTCCGAGCACTCCCGTCAGTCTCGGGACCTGGGTGCTGTATTGGGAACAGTTCGAGACAGGGCAGAAACTCGGCATCTTGACAGAGGAGGAGGAAGAATAAGAAGCAATTTTGAACAATCCGCTCGCCGTTGCCAACCCAGCAGCAGAGGCGGGAGCGGAGGCTTCAAAAAGGTCTCGCCTCCTTCCCATCATGCACCGCGCCCCAGCCGTTTGAACGGTCACCAGAGAGGCGAGGGCCGCTCTAGAAAGGAAATGCGCATGCGCCCAGGTAAGAGCCCTCAAGGCGCAGGAATGGTGCTATAGAGTTAGGAGGCTTAAGCGGAATAAACGCCCGGTATCCATTGGGCAGCTGTCTGATTGAAGGACCAAGAGGGAATTAAAGGTTTCTGAGCATGCACAAAGCTCCACACAAGGCCGACAGAGTTCAAGGGGCCGGGGGTGGGGGTGAGACCTGCTGTGCGTCCTTTTGCTCCCCTGTTTTCGTTTTTTGGCTGCTTCAGTTCCGGGATGATGCTGTTGCTTCATAGACTGATAGGCTGTTTCTGCACTAGATTGTTATAGCGCTATGATTCCACTTTCAACATTCTAGGGAATCCTGGGGTTTGCAGTTTAGGGAGGGGCCAACTGCAAACCCCAGGATTCCATAGGATGTTGAAAGTGGAATCATAGCGCTATAACAGTCTTGTGCGGAAACAGCCATAAACTTGGAGGGGACCCCAGAGGCCATCCAGTCCAACCCCCTGCTATTCAGGAACACCCTCAAAGCACTCCCGACAGATGGCCCTCCAGCCTCTGCTTAAAAACCTCCAAAGAAGGAGATTCCACCACACTCCACGGAGGCAGCAGATTCCACTGCCGGACAGCCCTGACTGTCAGGAAGTTCTTCCTGAGGTTCAGGTGGAATCTCCTTTCCTGCAGCTTGAATCCATTGCTCCTTGTCCTGGTCTCTGGAGCAGCAGAGACCAAGCCCTCTCCTTCCTCTACCTGGCATCCCTTTATATCCCACTTTTCTCTATACCATATTCCTGTCACATGGCACCACCAGGGGTTGGTTGGCATTTGCCATCCACTTAGCCCTATGCATGGTGTGGTGGTCTGAGCACGGCACTAGGAAGCTGGAAACCCACTGGGTGGCTGTGGGTGAGTCACACTCTCTCAGCCTCTGAGGGAAGGGAAAGGCAAACCCCTCCAATCAAATCTTCCCAAGAAAACTCTGTGCTAGGCTCACATTCATTGGAAACTACTTGAAGGCACACAAGAATCAACAAAAGTCCTGCTTTTCAGCATCTGTCTCTAAATTGACTGTTCTTAATTGTTAATTGTTGTGTGTTTTAGGGGGTTGGTTTTAGATGGGTTGGTGGGTGGGGAGGATTGGGCATGTTTTTAATGTTTTTAATATATTTAATGTATTATTGTTGTTTGCCGCCTCAATCCATGGGGAGAGGCGGGATAGAAATAATAATAATAATAATAATAATAATAATAATAATAATAATAATAATAAATAATTATTATTATTAATTAATAATAATAATTATTAATTATTATTAATAATAATAATTATTAATTATTAATAATTATTAATTAATAATAATAATAATTAATAAATATTTGTGGGTGGATTATCAGCTAATACAGTAGTGGAAGATGTAAAGCAATACTATTATTGCTATTATTATTATTATTATTATTATTATTATTATTATTATTATTATTATTATTACTGCACTATTACTGCAATAGTACAATTGTTCCACTTCCAACTTCCTGTGGAATTCTGGGGTTTGTAGTTTCCGGAGGCCAAAGACCTCTTTAGCTAAGAATTCTAAAGGCCCCTCCCTAAAGTGCAAACCCCAGCATTCCATAGGCTGTTGAAAGTGGAATAATCGCGCTATGAGAGCGTAGGGCGGAAGCAGCCTACCATGAAAAAGAATTTCACTTTAGAGCAACCTTTGCATGGATACCGGAAGTCGTAGGCAGGGCGCCCTCTTGCCTTTCCCTATCTCTTTAACTGGAGAGAAAAGGAGGGCGGGCGAAGTGGGTAGGTGTTGCGTCACTCATGCGCATGCGTGGTCGGTTTTTGACGCAGCCGCCTCTATGGTGGGTAACGGAGCGGCCGTGGCGCGGTGCATGGTGGGACGGCGGCCGTGGCGGCGGGCCTCCTCCTCCTCCTCCTCGTCCGCCGGCGGAGAGCCTCTGGCCGCTTCCCCCGCTTGGCTGCGCGCCGGGCCTTTGGAGCCGCTCCCGCCGCCCCTCCTCCGCGACGAGGATGCCGAATTTCTGCGCCGCCCCGAACTGCACCCGCAAGAGCACCCAGAGCGACCTGGCTTTTTTCCGGTTCCCGCGGGATCCCGCCCGGTCAGTGAGGGAGGCGGGGGGTGGGCGTGTGGGAGGGCGCGGGACGGGCCGAGGGCCCCCGAAACTGACCAGAATTCCCGGGAAGAGGGAAGGAGGAGGCTGGCTGACACCTTAATCTCTACCCAGCCTGGGTTCACGCGTTTATGAGGGGGCGGACCCCCATTCACACGTTACGAGGCCGCATATGAGCGTTTGACGGGGAACACGCGGGTCGGGATTGGGGGAGGAACGGCTCCTCGGGTTACCTGGTAGGTTCAAATACATGGGGCGCCCGTTAAGCCCTTTTGGGCGCTGCAGTTCAAGACGCGTGTAGGATCCGTGTGGAAGTACAGCCCTCCCTCCACATTCGCTACAGTGTAAGGACAAAGGGCCCCCGTGAGAGTGGAAAAAGCGTGGATAAATCGCAGTTTCTCAGGCCATTTCCGCACTACACTCTTATAGCGTGATGATTCCACTTTCAACCTCCTATGGAATCCTGGGGTTTGCAGTTTCGGGAGGGGCCGGCCCCAGGATTCCAGAGGATGTTGAAAGTGGAATCATCACGCTATAAGAGTGTAGTGCGGAAATGGCCTCAGTCTCACGAGTTTCTCAGTTTTAAATCGCAGTTTCTCAGGCCATTTCCGCCCTACACTCTTATAGCGTGATGATTCCACTTCCAACATCCTATGGAATTCTGGGGTTTGCAGGATCCTTAGGATGTTGAAAGTGGAATAATCGCGCTATAAGAGTGTAGTGCAGAAATGGCCTCAGTCTCACAAGGCGTGCAGTCCCCATTAAAAGTGGCATGAAGAGTCAGCAGAGGGGACAGCGAATAATCCGCGAATAATCAAATCCACAAAACTGGAACCCGCTAATGTGGAGGGCTGACTGTAGTGGTTTGGGTGTTAGGCTACATCCCTGAAGACCTGGTGGCACAGTGGTTACATGCCGGTACTGCAGCCACAAGGTTGTGAGTTCGATCCTGCCGGACTCCAAGGTTGACTCAGCCTTCCATCCTTCCGCAGGTCGGTAAAATGAGTACCCAGCTTGTTGGGGGCATGCGCAGAAATGTATCGAATTACATGCTATTTGTAAGTTGTTCGCCGCCTTGATCCATATGGAGAGGCGGGATACAAATAAATAAATAAAAAAAAATTAAAAAAATAAAGATCTGGGTTCAGTTCCCCACTTGATCATGGAGACCCATTGGGTGACCTCAGTGCGTCACACGCTCTCAGCCCCAGAAAACCCTGTGATAGGTTAGCCGTAAGTCAGAAAGGACTTGAAGGCACACAGCGACCACATCAGCCACAATAATATGGTTTATATATAATACCCTTTTCACCAAAGGGTGGAGTATCGACATATATAATCAGGGACAAAGCCAATAAAACAGAACACAAGTAGAATACAAAACTGTTCGAGCATGAGAAGCGGGTTTTGGAGGCAAACTTCAAAGAACTGTGTATTCTTCAGTCTGGAAATGAGTAGACTGATGGGGCACATGGTAGTACAGTCAGCCCTCCCTATGTGCAAGTTTCACTTTTGCAGATTTGATTATTCATGGATTATTTGCTGTCACCTCTGCTGCCTCCCTGTGCCATTTTTAATAGGGACTACGAGCCTTGTGAGACTGAGAAACTGCATAAGAGGCTTGTGAGTCCCTATTAAAAATGATGGGGGCAGCGGTGGAGATGGCAGGAAGCCCCACCAGCCACCCACTTCTGCCCTGTGAAGGAACCCTGATGCCTCAGAGGAATCCACAGTGGGTTGAATATGACGATCCTATGTTTTTTGTGTGTTAAATATGGTTTGGGAGGGCCTAGATTTATTCACAGTTTTTTTCACTCTCATGGGGGTCCTGTACCCCTAACCTTAGGGAATGTGGAGGAATGACTGTACTCTTCAAACACCCCAAAGGCTATCAGATAAAAGAAGAAAAATACTTGTTTTCTGCTGACCCAGGGAGGAGGACTAGTCCTGATAGAATCATAGAAATGTAGAGTTGGAAGAGATCCCAGGGGCCATCCAGTCCAACCCCCTGCCATGCAGGAACACCCTCAAAGCACTCCCGACAGATGGCCATCAAGCCTCTGCTTAAAAACCTCCAAGGAAGGTGACTCCACTACACTCCGAGGCAACAGATTCCACTGCCGGACAGCCCTGACGGTCAGGAAGTTCTTCCTGAGGTTCAGGTGGAATCTCCTTTCCTGCAGCTTGAATCCATTGCTCCTTGTCCTGGTCTCTGGAGCAGCAGAAAACAAGCCCTCTCCTTGCTCTACATGGCATCCCTTCAAATATCTAAACAAGGCTATCATGTCCCCTCTTAGCCTTCTCTTCTGCAGACTAAACATATGGGCTGAAGTTACAGATGAGTTGGTTTGGTTCCAGCATTAAGGAAGAAAAGTAGGTGGTAAGGACAATTTGTCTCTCCAACCAGTTACATAGTCTCTCTCACACTGTTATATTGGTTGTCAAATTAGCTTTCAGTATGGAAACCGTAGGATCATAGAGTTGGAAGAGACCCCAAGGGCCATCAAGTCCAGCCACATTCTGTCATGCTGGAAGACCGGACCAAAGCACTCCCAACAGATAGCCATCCAGCCCCTGTTTCAAAACCTTCAAAGAAGAAGACTCCACCACACCCCATTGAGGCAGCATCTTCCACTGTCAAGCTTTTCTTACCATCAGGAAATTCTTCATAATGTTTGGGTGGAATCTCTTTTCCTGTTTTCATTTCCCTACGGGGAAAGGACCTCAAAGAGCTCCTGGTATTAACAACCCTGCTTTGGTCTTGCCAATTCGCCACGGCCGTGGCTTGCTCGGTGGAGTCAGTCCATCTCTAGTGTAGTCTTTTTCCCTACCGTTTTTCACATTACTGAGTATTTTTGCCTTTTCCAATGGGTCGTGTCATCTCATGATACGTCCAAAGGACAATAAGTTCAGTCCAGTCATTTTTGGCTTCTTGGGAGTATTCAGGCCTGATTTGCTCTTGAACCCAGCAGTTTGTCTCTTCGGTGGTCCCTGGTATTTGTAGAACTGTCCTTCAGCACCACATTTCAAATGAGTTGATTTTCAACCTGTCAGTTTCCCCACGGGGTGTCTTGAAAAAATAGCTGGACTATTAGCTGCTGGAGAAAGCAATACATTGATTTTATTTTCTGTCTTGTCCTTTTTCCCAATAAGAGACCCAAGGTAGCTTTCAACAAAAAGCAAAGTGCAGCTAAAACTCACTTGATAGAAAAATTTAAAAATCATTAAATAAACAGTTCTGTTACAAACACTAAATTGAGGCAGTTTAAGAGACGCATTTAAATACCACAAAAGAATAAAAGCATATCGCATCCCATTAGAAGGTTCTTCTTCCACGTTATGTCCTTTGCCATGTCTAAATGATAATAATAACAACAACAGTAATAGTATTCCACCTCCTTCCTACAATTGGGATACAGGTGACTTACAGTTTAAAAGAGTAATGCAGTTAAAAACATACAAAAGTAAATATGAAAATAGAACTAAACTAGTCGCAATATTAAAACACTTCAGATCTCTAATTGAAAAGAAATGCAGTTAAAAGGTTTAAAAAGTGATTAAAATTTAGCTACAGATTGAAATAAAATTTAGTTAAAATTAACATTTAAAATAAATAGCACTCTCAGCCCATTTTTTTAAAAAAAGCTTTGTGTATTAAAATCCTGTCGGAATGGAAAGGTTTTGCCTGCTAATGAACGGATAGCAGAGAAGGGGCTGTTCTGACCTCTTTGGGAAAGGAGTTCCAGAGTCTAGGGGAAAACCTCTCATGTCCACACCAACGGTGTTTATGACGTGAGAAAAAAGCCTCTCCTGATGATTTCAGGCAGGCGCATAAAGAGAGATACGGCCTGCCAGATAACCTGGACCTGATCCATATAACCAGCACTTTGAATTGTATCCGGAAACACTTTGAATTGTATCCAGAAAGAGAGCAGACAAGGGACCAGTCAGGCCTCCCATGGAAAGGAATGCCACACCTTGGAGTCAGCCACTGAAAAGACTCTCTCCTGTGTCTTAGCCAAATGTTTCTGTGATGTGGCAGAACAGAGAGAATGCCCTGCCACAAAGGTCCTAAAAGTTGAGCAAGCTCACAGAGGTTGATACAGATAATAATATAGTCTTTCAGGCAGTCTGGACTCAAGTTGTGCAGAGCTTTAGAGGTCATCATGAGTACTTTGAATTCTGCCTGGAAATGGACCAGGAGCCAGTGAACTCATTCAGCAAGGAAGTTATGTGTTCCTTGTAACTAGCTACAGTCAGCAATCTGGCTGCAGCATTTTGCATCTGCTGTAGTCTGTAAACAGTTTCCAAAAGCAGCCCCATGTAGAGTGTGCCATAGTATAGGACATAAGGCATGTGGCATCGTAGCCACATATGACATCTCCAAGAAGGATCACAGCTGGAGCACTGCTTTTAGCTGTACAAAGTGCTCCTGCCCACTGCCAAAGCCTGTCCATCTAGGCTTAGATCTGAGTCCAGCTCATACTGCAAACCTGAGATTTCAGGGGGAGAGTAACTGTCGAGCATTGGCTGAATCCCTATTCCTGATCTGCCTTTCATCTGACCAGGAGCACTTTTGTTTTGTCTTGTCTTGTCCAGTGATGAGGTTTAGTTAGTTTGCCCTCATCCACTCCATCACTGACAGCAGATGCTGGTTTAGCATTGAAACAGCTTCCTTGGAATTAGATGGAAAAGGTGGAGTGAGGAGAGGTGGGTGTCATCAGCATACTGGTGACACTGAAGCCCAAAACTGTGAATAACTTCTGCTAGCAGTTTCATGTAGATGTTAAACAGCGTAATCAAGGCTTGAATTTCCTGGACTGGAACATGGATTTGTGCTAAACAGCCTTAGGAGGATTTTTCTGCCATCCAGTTCCAAGCAAATGCATGCAACTAAACATCATTTGATTGACATGCTGTGTGGGACCAGAGGCACGCAACTTTAGGCTGTTTGTCTTGGCCAAGCCTTTATACAGTCCTTCTTCCATATTCACAGGTTTCATTTTTGCAAATTTGATTATTTTTGAGGTGTGCACTTCCCCACATTCTCCTTCTCCTCTCATTCCCTTGCATTTTGCCAGGCACAAAGAAGGAAGGCAAGCGAGCCTAGGCAAAAGGCAAGGGAATTGTGAGGGAGGTATGCACACGCCTTCCTTCTCTGCCTCCACTGCCCTTTTGTCTTTTGCCCCAGTGCAAACAATATGTGCCAAGGCAAAAGGCAGGGGGAAGGTGCATGCTCACCTTCCTTATCTACCTCTGGTGCTACCCCCATTCCTTTGCCTTTTGCAAAGAACTCATGCACCTTCCTTCACTGTGCACAGTGCTCCCCCCTCCCATTCCCTTGCCTTTTACCAGGGTATGGAGAAGGAAAGCCCATACACAAAGGGCAAAAGGCAAGGGAATGGAAGGGGGGAGTCCTGGAACAGAAGGGGAGGGGGAACACGGGGGGAGTTATTTGCATTTCCCCCCCACTTTTGTGGGTGTTCTGCACCCTGAACTTTAGCAAAAGTGGAGGGACTGCTGTACTCTCTTGCCTATTGCCTTGATGTACATTCTCAATGCTGGGGCCAGAGGCAAGGGAATGGAGAAGAAGATCTGGAGGATATCAGGAAGGTGTGTGTGCCTCCTCCCCCATTCCCTGGTGCTTACCTTCCTTCTCCACCTTCTCCATGCCTGGCAAAGCACAAGGGAGTGGGGAAGGGCAATGGCGGGAGAGGCACATGTGTGCCTCACAAATAATCTAATGTGCAAAGATCAGATCCATGAATGTGGAGGGAGGACTGTATTCCTCTTTCTTTTCTCAATGCTTGCATACACTTCTTGTCATCTTTCTCTTATGCTGCCAAGCCCATAAGCTCCAGAGCATCCATCTGCATCATGTTATGTCCCCCTTGTGCATACCTTTGGATTCCATGTGTCTGCACTTCTTTATCAGTTTGCTTCTTTCTTTTGCTTGCACTGTAAAATATGTATGAGAGTGTGAGAAATAAAGGGATTGAGAACCTTTTTCCAGTGTATGCACACAGGTATAGAAGGAGTGCATGTGAATTTATTTTAGGTGACAAGTTTACAAGGAACCTGGGTATGAAGGTAGTAGGTGTTTGTGTGGACTGGTGTGTGCCCAGGTACTGTAGGCGTATGAGAGAGCTGTATGCTGCATGATGTTGTTCAACTGAGTTTTATGAGGGATACTTGAAGAGAGAGAGCCTGAGTGGTGTTGTGGTTGTTGCATTGGATTAAGACCTGGGAGGCCAGGATTCAGTTTTCCTCTCTCAGCCGTGGAAATCCACTGGGTGACCTTGGTCACATCACTCACTCTCAGCCCCACAGAACCCTGTGATGGGTTTTATTTATTTATTTGTTTCTTGCATTTATAAGCCACCTTTCTCCCAAGATGGGACCCATGGTGGCTTCCAACAGCAGGTTTGCCTTAGGGTTGCCGTAAGTTGGAAATGACTTGAAGACATACAACAACAACAACAACAAGTTGTGGAATGGAACTAAAGAATCTGGAGGTGAGGTGGCAAAAGACTGGTTCATCCCTGGTTTAGTAGAAGAACTATCTGGCTTATGCGCAATTGCTAAGTGTTTTGTCTAGGTGTTAAATGCATTTCTGCTTATTTGTTTTCTTTAAAACCTTGTGCAAGCTTTTAGTGTGTTCTTTGAAAAAAGTCAAAACCAGTGTGATAGATGACGGCTTGGAGGTCGATGAACAATTGATTATGCCAGAAACAGAGTCAGTGATAGACCAGACTGTCTTGGAAACATCTCCATCAGCTGAAAAACATGCTGAGACAGAGTTGCTGCAACCGGTGCCAGTGGGAGCGGGGACCAGCAGTGATTTAGAGGAGTTAGATTCACCTTTGCCCCCCAGCCTTCAATAATGGAGGAGACAGAAACAAGCAGCTCAGTTTGGACAAGACATTTCCGCACTAGACTGTTATAGCACCTTGATTCCACATTCAACATCCTATGGAATTCCATAGGATGTTGAATGTGGAATCAAGGCGCTATAACAGTCTAGTGCGGAAATGGCACGAGTAAACAAAACAATAATGAGTAACACCTGTTTTTGTCAGCATGTAAGTCAGCGTGGCGAATCACTACTCAAGCCCACGACCCTCGTGTTCTGGTTCTCTTGACCCTTTTCGACTGACCTTTGGTGTTCTGGACCTTTTGGATTTGACCTTGACTTCTGCTCAGCTCAGCATTTCTCCTTCATTGTTTGCATTGGACACCCCACCTCCCCACTGCCTCCTCCTCTTGGCAAGTACTTACTGGCAGAAAGGCATGAGCAGGGAGTTGAACTCTGACAACCAGGCAGTTGGTGTGACTTTAGAAGACTTAGAATTTAGGGATTTAGAAGGATTTAGAATTTAGGGATTTAGAAGACTTACTCCATGTGGATCTCCATCTGAGTTATTTCAAGAGGAGCCCGTATTGATCTTTCATCTGGTCTAGTGCTCAGAATTTATAAATTTATCCTAATCAGACTGTTAAGCAGCAAAGAGATAATTGAAAATTCCACTTTAGTACCCTCATTTGGTACAGTGTATTTCTGTTCCATTCTGTTCTTCTGTTCCTTGCACATTCTAGCAGGTGCTTACCATATTATTTAATGCATGGAATAATCAGACCAAAGCTATTTCACCTGGTGGGATAGTGTTTGCATTAATAGCCTGTTTGTACTTCATTATTCTTTCCTTTGAGCCCAATGATTAAAGTTGACCAGGAACACCCAATTTCAGTTACTGAGTTTAAAGGGGAAAAAAATTATCCTGACATTCTTATACTTTTTGAAATGATAAAATGGAGGTGGACAAAGTATGGCCCTTGGGTCTTTTCTGCCACAATTTAACCCTTTTCAAGTGGCTAAAATTCTGTCTCTTGCAGATGTCAGAGGTGGGTTGAGAACTGCCGAAGGGCTGATTTGGAAGATAAGACGCCTGACCAACTCAACAAGCATTATAGACTCTGCGCGAATCATTTTGAAACATCAATGATATGTAGAAGTGTAAGTAAAAGGAACTGGCGGCAGTAGTCTCTGTTTACTATATAAGGAAAATGACACAAGCAATGCTCTCCTTCCCAAATGTATAAGTGTATGATTTCTTTTAGAGAATGCCACTCCTAGGAGCACAGTCCTTCTCTAAACCAAAGTGTACTCTCCCTCCATGGCTTGTTTTATTGCAAAAAATGGAAAAACTGGAAGCATGGTGGTGTGGGGGTACAAACCTGTAGGAGAATTGATGTGTGTTTGTTGTAAAGTGGCTCAGCTGTGCTCTGTAGAGGGCAGTGTGTCTTATTTCATGTTACAAGTAGAATTCTCTAACTGGAATGTCTTATCAGACAAAAGTGATTTTCCATTGTATGAAGCTAATTGACTGACTTCCCCTGTGATAAGGAGACATTTAAGCTCTCGTATTTTGTTGTGAAAGGGAATGCATGGGGTATATTCCGCCATCTTCCATGCGTGCCTAACCTATTCAGGGCTTTTCAGCCTCCCTGGATTACTCAAAAATGAAAATATATAGAGGTGGATTGGTATTGTGGGAATTGCACGGTGTCTGCTGGAGAAAATCAATGATGGAGCTGTCCCTTTGGAAATACTAGGTTTCAGTGAAGAGTCTCATCTGACACGCTGCTGGGGGAAATTCCATCCCTGAAACTGAACCGCATTTTATAGCCCCCAAATGTTTTCTAAATCTTGTTTTAAATGGCCAAGTGAATTAATTCGGAGAAGGGCTATATAGAGGCTGCTATCTTTCCCCTTTGCTGGATTTGTCTAGAGTTTGAGAGCATCTGAAAAGCTTTGGGTGCTTTCACAAAATGACTGATACAAGAATGGTGCGTGCAGAGTACAAAGAATTGCAAGTGTTTGCCGAGTGCCTGTATCACTCTTCGAAGAGATGGGATGAGCAGAAGCCTTTGATGTTAAGGACTCTTCCTATGAGATATGGGTGCTGGGGAGGCCCTGAGCAGCCTGCATTCTTCTTCTCTAAAAGCTGTCACTTGCACTGCAGTTTAGAGAAGACAAACCTTCTACTCAAGGCAGGATCTCCAGGTAGAGCATCCCCAGCAGGTACCTGTCCAGGCTCATTTGAAGACATCCAGAGAGACAAGGTCTTACATCTCCTGGGTGATGAGGTGTGGAAAAGTTCAGTGAGACTCTCCTGCTGTTGCTTACCCAAATAAAAGAAGTCCTTGCCTAACTCTGCCAGAGGACAGAAGGTTGCAAGAGTCTGGGGCAATCATGAATGACTAATTAGCCAACCCAAGCCAGTGTATTTGTGGAACAGACCTGCTGTCACTGTCTCATTCTGCCCAAGACCTGTCTTGAGAGGCATGAAAGATTGTCTTCTGGCCATGAGAGTTAAAGGATGGGAAGCAGATGGCATCTTCATGCATTCCCGCCCCTTGAGCCTACCTCTTCTGTTGCACAAATTCCACCCAGTCACCCCAGCTGGCATAAACTGTACTTGGCACCAACCTTAACTACAGTTAATGCCAGGCAATGTTTGCCATTATTAAAGGTAAGTAAAAGCCATACCACACTGCAGTCTTCTCCTCTGTGCTTCTTCAGGTTTCCCATGAGGCTTCTGGTTAATTCCTACACAGAAATGAATAATGTTTTGGTAGGAATTGTGTAACTGCCCTTATTAATTATGTCATCAATAATGATGAGCTTATCTCCCACCATCAGCATATGCCAGAGATCTCTTTGGTTAAATGTATGCTTCATCTGAATGAATCTGTGTTTTATGTACCAGCATTGTCTTCCTTCTAATCAACTCTATTTCTTTTCTAGTTTGTAAAGTTTTATCTTGTGACTTACTGCTGGGTTTCTGGGGGGGGGGTTGGGTTTTTTTTTGATAATTTGAGTCTTAATTGGTCTGGTTATATTTTTTTTATTTTATTTTATTTTATTAAATTAAAGAGGTGGCTTATTTGGTGCCTCACATATTCCCCATGTTGCATGGTGACAAAGCTGTTGAGTGGCTGCAGCTGGATGTCTGAATGCAGGTGCATGGATGATACACTTATGTCCCATGACTTCTGTCACATTCATGTGTCAGGCTTGTGGGTGTACAGCTGCTGAGCCATACAAGTGTCAGAGGTCGAGTCCTTTGCTGAAATGGCCCCCAAACCCTTTGCTGAAATGGCCCCCAAAGGGAAATGCTCTCACTGTTGTTCTTGCAGTTCATTTTAGGCTAATGTCGTTCTGGCTGTATCCTTCCATAATTTGATAGTCCTGAGAGTTCTTAGTTGTTCAAAGAAGTAATAATGTGGATTTAATGCTGTGTCTTTTGAAGTGATGAATAAGAGTTATATATATATATAAAAAAAGAAAGTTAAGCTATTAAAGCAGGTTAAGGGCAGGTACTCCTGGTGGTTGCCAAGATACCAAGTTAGTCTGAGAAACTTTTGTGCAGAGCCCTCTTTCCCTCGAGGGGATATGTTTCCTCCCTTAAAGAAACTTGCTGACAAATGATAGAGATAACTTGTAAAGGAAAGTCCCCCCCCCTTTTTCTTTTACAGAGTCCCTACAGGACAGTTTTACGAGACAATGCTGTGCCAACGATATTTGACCTCACGAGTCATTTGAACAATCCGCGCAGCAGGCACAGGAAAAGGATTAAAGAGCTGGTAGGTCTCTTGTGGAGGGAAATGCCATGGTGGCTCCAGGCTGTAACTCCAGACCGATTGGCTGGGCTGAGTTCCAAAGGACAGACTAACAATAGAATTACGATACCCAGAAGTCAACCATTCAATAGAAAGCCAATCCAAACTGTCTCCTCTGTGACATCCCAGATTCTCTCCTACAGCATCTGGCCAAAGTCCAGCTGCATTTTATCCATGCTTTGTCACTTCAGTTAGCAATCTCAATTACTTTTAACTTCTCCTCAGTTTTACAAGAAAACGGGTGTTGATGGATCTCTTTTACAAAGAAAGGGTTCATTACATCTTCCTATGGTTATGTGAAGATCATAACTGCATGTATTCCAGTCTTCCACTGCCTCCTTAGAGTAGGAGACATAAGGGGTCCTTGGCAAGAATACATAAATATCTTGGCTTGGTTTGGAAGCCCCTGGTTCTAGTGGTGGCTACCGCACATAGCTATTTTTTATTATAATTGTTTTTATTATTATATGCCACCTTTCTCCCAGAGTGAGACCCTAGGTAATTTCCAAAAAAAGTTAAAACATTTAAAATATATAAAATTATAAAAACTTACAACAGTTTTTAAAAAACAACTTGATAAAATAAAAAGCTCCCCTACTCGCACTTCAAGCCTGCTTGAAAAAAAATGTTTTTGCCAGCTGGCAAAAGGAAAACAGGGAGGGGGCTAGCCTACCCTCCCATGAAAGAGAGTTCCACAGGGTGGGAGCAGGCAGGGATGGTAACAAGACTGAGAGAAAGCCTTCCCTTGTGACTCTTACGGCTCTGGCAGGTTCGTGTTGGAAGATACAGTCTTTTAAATAGACTGGACCTTAGCTGTATAGGGTTTATAGGTCACAATCAACACTTTGAATTGTGCCTGGAAACAAAGAGGTAATCAATGAAGCTGTTTTAATAAGGGAGTTATGTATGTCCTGTAACTGACCCCAGTCAGCATTCTAGCTGCTGCATTTTGAACCCATGGGAGTTGCAAACAGTTTCCAAAGGCAGCTCCACATAGAGTGTGTTACGGAAGTTTACTAAGTTTACTGTCTTCATGCCAAAGATCTTGAGAGAAAAGTCAGTTTCTTGCTTCTGTTGGTCTGTAGGAAGCGGAAAGACAGAGATGTCTCTCTTGCAAAATGTGACTTCTCCAAAGCCCAGCAGAATGTGGGATGAGATTTTCCAACACCCTCTAGATTCTGTGGATGCATACCAAATTCACAGTAGATGGAGAGGATTGCTCCTTGTGTCTGTCTCTGTGAAAGCTCTTCCTCTCCTCTTGCTATTCTGTGCTGTTCTCTGAGAGCATGGGGGAAGAGGAAGTCTTTGTAGTGGGCAACCAGGCAGGTGTCCGGGGCCACTTACAAGTGGTGACCAGGTCTGTGTGGCCCCTAGGGCTTCAGGACATTATGAATCAGTCCATACTTCGTAGGCTGTAGCTAGCCTTGTTGGTTGTATAGATCATGAGAAATTTTGGATTGGTCTAATAGATTGTTTGTCCTGATATATAACATATGTTCTGGACAAGAAGCTCACATCAAGACAAAATATGAAGTAACTAGATAAGATCCTGAGGTGCAAAAATTTATCATTAAATACCAAAGGCAAAATCATCTAAGCCAAGGTATTTCCAGTTTCTGTGTATGATTCTGAAAGCTGTGGTGCTGGAGGAAAATTCTGTGGAGGCCACAAACTGCCAGGAATACAGTTAAATGACTTCAAGAGCAAATTAAGTCTAGAATCTCAATGACTAAACTGAGGCTACTGTACTTTGGAAATACCATGAAGCCATCTAGTGCTTTGGAAAAGAAAATGATGAATCATAGAATCATAGAAATGTAGAGTTGGAAGAGACCCCAGGGGCCATCCAGTCCAACCCCCTGCCATGCAGGAACACCCTCAAATCAATCCCGACAGATGGCCATCAAGCCTCTGCTTAAAAACCTCCAAGGAAGGAGACTCCACATTAAAGCAAAAGGCAGTAGGAAAAGACCACATTTCAGAAGGATTGACTCAGTCAAGGAAGGTATGGCTGCCCTGATTTTGTCGTCTGAGCCAGGGTTATTGGTGACAGCACCTCTCTGTTCTGCTTTGGTCAGACCCCACCTGGAATACTGTGTCCAGTTCTGGGCACCACCGTTGGTGGTGTTTTTTCCAAGGATATTTACAAGCTTGAATGTGTCAGGAGGGTGACCAAAATGGTAGAAGGCCAAGAAACCATGCCCTATGAAGAGCAGCTTAGGGAGCTGGGTATGTTTAGCCTGGGAAAGAGAACATTAAGAGATGACATGGTAGCTATGCTTAAATCTTTGAAGGGATGCCATATGGAAAATCAAGCAGACTTGTTTTCTGCTGCTCCAGAAACTGGGACATGGAACAATGGCTTCAAACATCAGGAAGAGAAATTCTACCTAAACATTAGGAAGAACTTCCTGACAGTAAGAGCAGTTCAACAGGTAATACACTGCCTTGGAGTGTGGTGGAGTCTCCTTCTTCGGAGGTTTTTAGACAGAGGCTGGATGGCCATCTGTTGGGAATGCTTTGATTGCGTAAGTCCAGCTTGGCTGGATAGGGGGTGAACTGGATAGCTCTTGGGGTTTCTTCCAGATCTACAATCTGTGATGTGTTGGCAAATAACAGCAAGGTTATTAGATACAGTATGCAATTTTCTAATGCTTACACTAGTTTTGGGTGACTCCTGCCAGTCTAGAGCTTGTTTGCCTACTTCTAAGAACTTTGAGAAGGAGTGGGCTAGACATGGTTCATTTATGGTCATTGGAGTTTCTGCTTTGAAAGGAAATTGTGGATCTTTTTAAATGGGGTCTGTGTCATTTTTTTCCAGCCAAAAACAGTTTCAGTGCTTTAAATTTTTAAGTCTCCTTAGATGAATAACTGTCTGGATACAGAAGACTTATGTTTATGTACTTTGTACATTTCCCCTGGTTTTTTGGACTGCTCAGATGAGATATAATCCTTTTGGTTTTCTTTCCCCAGAGTGAAGAAGAAATAAGAACCCTAAAGGAACAGAAGAGTAAGTAAATACTGATACCTTTGGAATAGTTTGCTTATCATTATGTGCATGCATCTTTTTTCTTTGATTTCTTCCTCTTCAACTTTGTCCTCAAAGAATAGGCAGAATGCATATGAACAATCACCAGTACTGAGAATTTATTATTTCTGGATGATGAACATGATTCCCCCCCTCCCCAGTCCTGTTGCTTTCATCAAGAGATTTTAACTTGTCTTAAATCTCTCCAGCTGAAATCAGTGGAATTTCGGCTGAGTTGTGTCCACTGTGTCATGTGTGAAAAAACCTCAGGCTTTCATGCCCAGTGCTTTCAAGCATACATCAGTGATGTTCCTTTGAAAGCCATTTGTTTGCAGACACAGGTGGCCTATTAAGTTAGCCATCGCAGAGCCACAAATGGTTGTACCTTCTAGGGAGGTATAGAGTTGGCCCTTTACATTTGCAGGTTTCACTTTTATGGATTTGATTATTTGCAAGTTTCTCCAATCCCTGCCCCCTTCACCTCAGAGGCTTTTTTTTGCAGGGGAACCTTCTCTCTCACTGGCTTGGATCAGTCTGTGCAGCCTTTTATAAACTGCCTCTGGTCCTCGTCCTCCTCCACCAGCTGCTGCCTGACCAGCTAAGGACAGCTTGTGCCTGATTTCTCAGCACCACAAACACTCTCCCAATGTGCACACACACACCCAGGGAAGGGAGTGGGTGAGAGAGGGGAAGTATAACTAAGCTGACCCACCCCCTTTTCCTGATCTGGTTTGGATTCTGGGTGTCTGTTCTCCCCATCATCCCTTAGCCCCCTCTCCCAAGAGAGACACACATTTCAGTGCTTGCGATTTTTCCACTTTTGCACGGGTCCTGCACTCCTAACCATAGCAAATGTGAGGGGCTGACTATACTTGTTTGGAAAAACCTAGTTCCTCCTATCTAAAGTGTGAAATGGTCTTAAATTAATTACTTTCTCTAAGATAAAAGTAGGTGATCCTCCCACTCCCTTCTGTCTATTTTTGCTAACGGGTATGTTGCTAGGGTAATGCAATGCTTGGAAACTTAGAAAAGAGAACATAATTTTTTTAAAATAATGTGTTTATTTTCATGGGAAGTCTTGTGGTTTTGTTCATGCTACCAGACTGCAGCAAACATTTTATTGCCATCTTGCTATCACCTTTGCTATCAGATGCAGCAGGCAATAGTGCCTGGATTCAGACCACACAATTCCTGCATAGACATTGATTTCCAAGCATGTATTGAGAGCCAGCATGGTCTAGTGGGTTGAGCATTGAACCCTGGAGACCAGAGTTCGATTCCCCACTCGACCATGGAAATCCAGTGGATGACCTTGCATGTCACACACTCTCAGCCTCAGAAAATCCCACGATAAGTTTGCCTTAGGGTCACCATAAGTTGGAAATGACTTGAAGGCACACAACAGCGGCAGCAATGTGTTCATTTGCTTAAGTGTAGAGTGGCTGCAAGAAAAAGAATAAAGTCCCTGTACCTTTAAAACAAGTGGTGGAGAAAATGTGAACTTGTGGTCCACATGCAGCCCTCCAACCCCATTTTCACCCCCACTCACTGTCCAGGACACCCACCCTATTTCTGTTTTTTTAAAAAAGGCAATTGGAGTCCCCAAAAGAACACAAAACTGCTACCAAACGAGATGGTTTTGGTTTTCCTAAACTGGCTAAAATTGGAAATCATGTCACATGGTTTCCAGTTCCAGAAAAATGCAGCAGTGCAGTCCACCAAAGATGCATAGGGTGCAAATTAGCTGTAAAGATTGTAGGAAAAAATGGGATTTCAGCTGGTTTAGCTTCTCATTCAAGGTTCACTTTCTGAGATTCTGTATTCCACAAAGCTATTAACTCTTATTTTGAAAGTATAAAAGTTTTTATGTGGCTTCTGAAAATTGTAACACAAGAATGCGCTCTGTTACCAGAAATGTTTCTGGGCCTTGTTAACTTTAAAGATGATGAATTGTTTGCTTTGGTATTCCTGTGTTAAATATCTCATTAAATATTCAATGCCTCTTTTCCTAGTGGATGAAACTTTTGAACAGGAAAAGACGAATCAAGAGTCAGTTGACAATGATATCCCAAACCCAGCTTCTGTGGAGGGAGGAGATGAGCCTGTCAAAGATGATGTCCCTTTAACACAAGAGGAGAGGGAAAATAAAGACTACCTTAAATCTTTATTTGAAATTTTAATGCTGATGGGAAAGCAAAACATTCCATTGGATGGCCACAATGCCGATGCCCTCCCAGAAGGCATCTTCACTCCAGACAACTTCCAGGCCCTCTTGGAATTCAGGATAAACTCTGGAGATGAGGTGCTGAGGAAGCGCTTTGAGACCACAGCTGTGAACCTGGCTTATTGTTCCAAGACTCAGCAAAAGCAAATGCTGGAGATCTGTGAAAGCTGCGTGCGGGAGGAGACCCTCCGGGAAGTCAGGGACTCTCACTTCTTCTCCATCGTCACAGATGAGCTGGTAGATCTAGCCGGTGAGGAGCACTTGCCAATACTGGTGAGGTTTGTTGATGATTGTCACAACCTGAGGGAAGAATTCATCGGGTTCCTGCCTTATGAGTCCGATCCTGAAATCTTAGCCGTTAAGTTCCATACGACGATTACTGAAAAATGGGGTCTGAACATGGAATATTGCCGGGGCCAAGCCTATATCGTCTCCAGTGGCTTTGCTTCCAAAATGAAGACCGTGGCTACAAGGATCTTAGAAAAATACCCGCAAGCTGTATATACACTGTCTGCCTCTTGCGCCTTGAACATCTGGTTAGCTAAATCAGTTCCAGTTTTGGGGGTCTCCGTGGCACTTGGAACAATAGAGGAAGTCTGCTCGTTCTTTCACCAGTCGCCTCAGTTGCTCACGGACTTGGACAGTGTCGTCTCTCTTCTCTTTCAGAACAGTGAGGAGAAGGGGAAGGAGCTGAAGGAGATTGTCCGCTCCAATTGGACAGGCCGGCACGATACCTTTGAGATTGTGGTAGACCTCCTGCAGGCTTTTGTACTGTGCCTAGACAGCATAAATGACTCTTCTGTCCGGTGGAACAGCTCTGTTGCTGGCCGAGCATATATACTTTCCACTGCACTAGCAGACTTTGACTTCGTTGTGACAGTTGTGATCATTAAGAACATCCTCTCCTTCACAAGAGCTTTTGGTAAGAACCTCCAGGGCCAAACATCAGATGTCTTCTTCGCAGCCAGCAGTTTAACGGCAGTGTTGCATTCCTTGAACGAGGTCATGGAGAACATTGAGGTGTATCATGAATTCTGGTTTGAGGAAGCCATCAACTTGGCCATGAAACTAGACCTACCCATTAAGCTACCGGGAAAATTTTGCCGAGCCCAACAAGGGAACTTGGACTCTGAAATAACCCCGGAAAACTACTACAAAGAAGCACTTAGCATTCCAACTGTAGAGCACATCATTCAGGAACTGAAAGACGTATTTTCTGAACAGCACCTGAGAGCATTGAAGTGTTTGTCTTTAGTGCCCTCTGTCATGGGACAGCTCAAATTTAATACATCTGAGGAACATCATGCCGACATGTACAAAAACGACCTCACCAATCCAGACACGTTGTCTGCGGAACTTCATTGCTGGAGAATCAAGTGGAAACACCGTGGGAAGGATATAGAACTGCCCACAACCATTTATGAAACGCTTCACTTGCCTGACATCAAGTTCTTCCCTAATGTGTACGCATTGCTTAAAGTTCTCTGCATCCTGCCGGTAATGAAGGTAGAGAATGAAAAATTCGAAATTGGCCGAAGACGCCTGAAGGCCTACTTAAAGAATACGTTGACTGAACAGAGGTCAAGTAACCTCGCCTTGCTGAACATAAACTTTGATATTAAGCATGACTTGGATTTAATGGTTGATACCTACATCAAACTGTATCCAGACAAAGTGGAGTATCCAGAAGAATTCCTTCCATCATCAGAAGCAACGGAGGGGACTTAGCAGAATTGGAAGGGAAGAGGGATGAAACTCTTGGTTGTGTTTTTGGATACTTGATTTGCCTTTACCAGGGAGGGAGGGTGGACAAAACTCAGAGAAGTAATTAAGGTCAATCAAAAAGCAAAGGTCCTTCCATTTTAGATGTGTCTCTTTGAACAAGCCATGAGATACTGACCCTCAGTTTAGCATTTTTTTAAACACCTTATTGATCTGTTCAGATGTACCATTCTGATTTTTTTAAAAAATCTGGAGTGGTAAAGATGTAGCTGCCTCATTGGCACATTTGATATGACAGCTTACTCACCCCCTTTTCCCATCGCTTAGGCCATTTCCGCACTATACTGTTATAGTCCTGGGGTTTGCAATTTAGGGAGGGACCTCAAAGGCCTTTGAGGTCCCTCCCTAAACTGCAAACCCCAGGATTCCATAGGATGTTGAAAGTGGAATAATAGCTCTATAACAGTATAGTGCAGAAATGGCCTTAGTCTAATAGTTTTATGTTGTCACTTTGAGAAGACACACTTTGCAATGATTGCAGATCGTCTCACTCAGGTAACTGACAAGGCACATTTTTTTTTAAAAAAAATGAAATCATTATTTTGGCTTTTTGATTGCCTGTTCTTTATCATCCTGCCAGGGAAATCTCTGTAAATGGTATAGGTTCCAATAAGCTGTTGGACAGTGTAAAACAGAAGGTGGCACACAGCACCCCCCCCCCGGGATTTCCTAGGGCTCAGTTTTTTTCCGTTTTTTTCCCTTTGGCTCCTAGGGGGTCTGGGATGATTTTTAGCCCCCCTTGGAGCATTTTAGGGCCGGAAAGGCCTTTGAAAAAAGGAATAAATCAGAAGTAACTTCCTGTCAGTTCCTGTTTTGAAAAATGGCCTCTTCTGGGCCCAAAAATGGCTCAGGGAGGCCCTAAGAACATGATAAAAATGCCCTTCCCACAGCCCCTATAGAGTATTGGGGGGCTTTGATGGCAGGTTTTTTTTTTGTTTGTTTGATGGGGTATGGTAGAGGGGTGCAGCCCTCCCCCAGGGGGATAATCTGGCCCCCTTCTCTCCCACAGTTGCCCACTTCTGTTTAAAGGTTGCCCTAATCTGGCTACTGGATGAGACAGTTGTCAAAGTCCAGAGTCCTTCACAGGCCTGGAATGAAGTTCTCCATGGAGGAGTTTCACCAAAAATCACAACCCAAATAAGCATTTTCTCATTTCAAAAGATTTCTCTTGGCTCTGTCAAGGGAATTTGTTCTTCAGTATGGAGGGCATGTTTTTAATACCTTCCCCTCACTTGAGCTGGTGGCCCCAGTTCTTTGCCTATTGGGACCTGTGCATGGTGGCCGTTTTGGAACTTCTGCTTTTTCTGAACGAAGGACAACTTCTTTCAGAAATTCATCTGTCTTGTTTTTTTAAAAAACATAAATGAATAAGAGGGATATAAGGGGAGCATCCAGAACTCTGCTCAGCTGTGGACTTGTATGTACGTTTTTGACTAGCTTCCCTCTTGCCTTCAGGATAGGAATTGTAAACTTAAATCTGGCAGAAGAAGTGGAAATATGAAGATGTGTGTTTTTTGTTTTGTTTATTTTTGGTTTTGTATGTAGGTGTCATACGGAGTTTTTTTTTTCCTGCTGGTATTTTTGAAGCAAAAAAGGAAACATTTTTGTATAGTTTTATTTCTGTGCAGAATAAAATGTGAATTTCCTATTTTTAATATTATCTGTTAGCTGTTGCTGTAGAGCAATCTGTGGGTGTCTAAATGAGTGGTCTGTGTGGTCCAGGGTTTTGCAGCTAGGGTTCCATTGGGCCCCATGGTTCTGTGAGAGGTCACTAGGGGTTCCATGACAGATTGTGATTGAAAAAGAGAATAATTTTTTTGAGCTGTAGGTATAATAATATTTATGAAGGGGTTCCCTGAGATCTGAACATTATTTCAACAGTATCCCCAGGGTAAAAAGCCAGCCTCAAGGATCCCAGAAAAGATGGTAACAACTACAGGCACCCACTTGTTCAACAGGCTAGGGACCAGAGCATGGTAAAAAAAAACAGAAATTGTAAAAAAGCAGAACCCTGTAGATGATGCAGTACAGTTGGCCCTCCACATTCATAGAATAATAGAGTTGGAAGAGACCACAGGGGCTATCCAGTCCAAACCTCTGCTATGGAGAAACACACATCAATGTGCACCCAACAGATGGCCGTCCAGCCTCTGTTTAAAAACCTCCAAAGAAGGAGACTCCACCATACTCCCAGACAACAGATTCCACTGCTGGACAGCTCTGACTGTTGGGAAGTTCTTCCTGAAGTTCAGGTGGAATCTTTTTTCCTGTAGTTTGAATCCATTGCTCCTTGTCCTAGTCTCTGGAGCAGCAGAAAACAGCCTTGCTCCATCCTCTATTTGACATTCCTTCAAATATTTGCTAGTGTATAAGACGCACCCATGTATAAGACATGCTCCATTTATTTGCTGGTGTTTAAGACATACTGGTGTATAAGATGCACCCCATTTTCAAACAGTACTTTTCAGGGTGGAAAAAGTGAGTCTTATATGCCGGCAAATATAGGAAACATGGCTGTCATGTCCCCTCTTAACCTTCGCTAAACCTACCCAGCTCCCTAAGATGCTCCTCATAGGGTGTGGGTTTAACATTCATGGAGGGATTATTTATGAGTCTCTCCAACCCCTGCCCCTTGCCCTCCTCATGCACCTCTTTTCTGGGGAAACCTTTGCTCTCAACGGCTCCAATTGGGCCATGCAGCTCTTTAAAAACCTGCCTCTGATCCTCCTCCACCAGCTACTGCCTGGCCAGCTAAGGGCCCCAATTTCTCAGTACCACAAACCCTCTCTTGATGGCCCCCCACATCCAAGGAAGGAGATGAGTGAGAGAGAGGACGTATAGGGCCCCCAAGCAGACCCACCCCCTTTCTCTGACCTAGTTTCGACCCTGGGTGCCTGTTCGCTCCACCATGGCTCAGTCCCCTTCCAACAGACAGCCACACACATTTTGATATTTGTGGTTTTTCCACTTTTTCGGGGGTCTTGCACGTCTAACCTGTCCTGTGTGTTAAATTACATGCATCCTCCACTTATCCAACAGGTTAGGGACCACAGCACTGTTGAAAAACAGAAATCTTTGAAATGTAGAAGCAAATCGAAGGGGAGCCATCCTTTTGTTCAGTCTGTACCACCAAGATGGTGCCAAGTTGACTGAGAGGAAAAGCACATGGTCGCTTTTAAACAATCCACTCTTTTGACCTTTTTCAACTACAGTCAGAACCTGCATGGTCAAAAGAGTGGACCACATGGCAATATATGAGTTTCGGTTGTAACTAAAAAGGAGAAAAAGCAAATTGTTGAAAAGCAGGGGGCACTTGTATGTGTATACACAAGCAGTTCAGGGTGGGCAACTGTTGGCTGTTAGGAACTCACACCGCCCCTCACAGACCTGCAAGTGTCACACCTCCACTGTCCCTCTGCCAAAAAAAATCAAGCCAAATGCACTCCAGGGACATGGGGGGTATTTTTGCCAGGTTTTGCCAGTCTATTGGGCCATTTTCAGTCTCGGTGTGGCCTGTTATTTTTACAATAGGAAGCGACCGGGAAGTCATTTTCTGTTTTTTAAAAAAGGCTTCCCTATTGCTGAAAATCGTGATGGTGGGGAACATGGTGAAAATGTCTCCATGTTCTTTGCAAGGAAAACCGCAGGGAGGCCAGAAACAGCCCGGCGGGGGGCTGCATTTGACCCAGAGGCCTTACTTTGCCCATCTCTGGTGTATATGTTGTTATTATGTCATTTTGGACATATGGTGACCCTAAGGCAAACCTATCACATGGTTTTCTGGGGCTGAGAGTGTGTGACGTGCCCAAGATTGCCCCATGAGTTTCCATGCCCAACTGCAGAATCATAGAATCATAGAGATGGAAGAGACACCAGGGGCCATCCAGTCCAACCCCCTGCTATGCAGGAACACCCATCAAAGCATTCCCAACAGATGGCCATCCAGCCTCTGCTTAAAAACCTCCAAGGAAGGAGACTCCACCACACTCCGGGGCAGCATCTTCCACTGCCAGACAGGTCTGACCATCAGGAAGTTCTTCTTGAGGTTCAGGTGGAGTCTTCATTCCTGCAGCTTGAATCCATTGCTCCTTGTCCTGGTCTCTGGAGCAGCAGAAAACAAGCCTGCTCCCTCCTCAAAATGACGTCCCTTCAGATATTTAAACATGGCTATCATGTCTCCTCTTAACCTTCTCTTCTGCAGACTAAACATCCCCAGCTCCCAAAGGTGTTCCTCATAGGGCGTGGCTTCCAGACAATGAAACCCCCATCTCCAGCATCGTAGCCCAGTGCTCAAACTGCTATCCCATACTGGGAGAAAGAGAATTCTCAATATTTTGTCATGCTCATGACCAGGAAACTGAGCACTGGGTGGAACTGTGTGGATGAGAGGGTGGCCCTATGCAAATAAAAGCCAGGCTGACATGTAATGGCCGTGTCCAGGTGGAACCTCTCTGACTCCCGCCTCTGAGTTGTTTCCATTTTACTCACTCCCTAGAAGTACAGTTGCCTGCATCCTTTACTACATACCCTCCAAGTGTCCTGATTTGGAATCATAGAATCATAGAAATGTAGAGTTGGAAGAGACCCCAGGGGCCATCCAGTCCAACCCCCTGCCATGCAGGAACACCCTCAAAGCACTCCCGACAGATGGCCATCAAGCCTCTGCTTAAAAACCTCCAAGGAAGGAGACTCCACTACACTTCGAGGCAGCAGATTCCACTGCCGGACAGCCCTGACTGTCAGGAAGTTCTTCCTGAGGTTCAGGTGGAATCTCCTTTCCTGCAGCTTGAATCCATTGCTCCTTGTCCTGGTCTCTGGAGCAGAAGAAAACAAGCCCTCTCCTTCCTCTACACGGCATCCCTTCAAATATTTAAACATGGTTATCATGTTCCCTCTCAACCTTCTCTTCTGCAGACTAAACACACCCAGCTCTCTAAGTCTATCCTCATAGGGCTTCATGGCTTCCAGGCCCCTCACCATTTTGGTCGCCCTCCTCTGGACTTGCTCCAGCTTGTCAATATCCTTCTTGAATTGGGGTGCCCAGAACTGGACATAGGATTCAAGCAGCAGCAAACGGGCTTGCTCCATCCTCCAGATGACATCATGGTATGGAGAATCCTGATTAATCTTCTGTCATCCTACTTTTCCAGCTGCTTTTGCAATGTCTCTGTTTCTCTCTTCTCCTCCTGCTTTCTCTCTTTGTCCTCTGCTTACTTCCATTGAGTTCAACGTGCAAAAATAGTTTGCAATGCACCCATCAAGGAGGAGAGGAGGGGGACAGAGTCTTGCCCTTCCCAGTCCACTCAGGCAAAAGCAAAATGGGATAGCCCCCTCCAAATTTGTCTTCCTCATTAATCAGTCTTGCCATCTTGTGCACACTGTGATGTTGCTTGTCCATATGCATCCCAGTTTCATCTGTAAAATGTTGGAAGGTTTTTAATTGTAACGATGTGCCTTATTTGAGGGTTAGAAAGCACAAAACATCTGTGTTGTGTCATTTCTGGATGTGGACAATATGTTTATTTTACAGGAAAACTCAAGGATAGGTTAACTGAAATCAATACTTCCATTTGGTATTTAATTAGAACACCAGCTTATGAATAACTACTTCATAGAATCAGAGAGCTGGAAGAGACCACAAGGGCCATCCAGTCCAACCCCCTTCTACCATGTAGGAACACATCATTAAAGTTTTCCCAACAGATGGCCATTCAACCTCTGTTTAAAAACTTCCAAAGAAGGAGACTCCCCCACATTCTGAGGCAGCGGCATATTCCACTGTCAAACTGCTCAGGAAGTTCTTCCGAATGTTTAGAAGGACTCTTTTTTTCTGAAGTTTGAAACCACTGCTCCCTGTCCTAGTCTCTGGAGCAGCAGAAAATAGGCTTGCTCCATCTTCCAAATGACACCCTTCAAATATTTAAACATAGCTATCATGTCACCTCTCTTCTCTAGGCTGAATATGCCCAGCTCCCTAAAATGATTTTCGCAGGGATTCATGGCTTCCAGGATTAGCTACCATTTTGGTTTCCCTCCTCAGGACATGTTCCAGCTTGTCAATATACTTCCTGAACTGCTGTGCCCAGAACTGGACATAATATTCCAGGTGGGGTCTGACTGAAGCAGAAAGAGTGGTACCATCACTTCCTTTGACTTATTGTCTATTACTGTCAGGAAGTTCTTCCTGACGTTTAGCTGGAAACTCTTTTCCTAAAGGAGCCCTGGTGGTGTAGTGGTTAAATGCCAGTACTGCAAGCCACAAGGTTGTGAGTTCGATCCTGCCCGGCTCCAAGGTTGACTCAGCCTTCCATGCTTTCCCAGGTTGGTAAAATGAGTACCCAGCTTGTTGGGGGCATGTATAGAAATGTTTTGAAATACATGCTATTTGTAAGTTGTTCGCCGCCTCGATCCATATGGAGAGGCGGGATACAAATAAATAATTAAAAAATAAATAAAAAAAGTTTGAAGCCATTGCTCTGTGTCCAAGTCTTTGGAGCAGCAGAAAACGGGCTTGCTCCATCCTCTAAATGACATCACTTTCTGATTGCAAGTCCCATATGTCATGGTTTTTGACTGTCCCTTATTTCTGATTTTGAAAACCTGGCCACACCGCATAAAAGTGAATGATTGCCATTAACGTCCGTGGAGAAAAGGAAAGGACTGCTCTCATGGATGTTGTAAAAATCTGCCAGCAACCCCTCATCTGGACCATCTTGACCTGGCTCTCACAGACAGCCAACAACAAAACTATCACAGCTGTTCACAAAAATGAGCCAGTGGTCTCCACCCTTCAGATTAAACCAATCCATCTTGCAGGCTTTATTGGCCTTCAAGAATCCAACCTCTGCCTCTTACCATTCCCCAGTTGCATTCTTTGCCTCTGCAACATGCACTACTCCTGTGTTGGGAGGCCTCCTGGCTTGTCTTGAAGTGCCGGCCGGATTTCTAAGTTCTCCTGCTGGGCTGCCCTCAGCCAAGAATCTCCAGAGAGAGACCTCTCGGTTTTAATGCCTTGCTCTCCAAGATGGAAGATCCCAGCCAAGAGGGACAAAAAAAAGGGGGGGGGAACAGTCTGATCTAACTCCTCCTGCTCCAGCACGGCTCTCGTATAAAATAATTAACTGTGATAATCCAACAGCTCCTGCGTTTTATGGGTTTATTTGCTGGACAGAAAGAGAGGCTTACGGCTGGAATGGTAAAAATTCCCTTTGGGTATATATATTTTTCGGATCCTATGCTCTAGACGGTCGAGCGCAAAGGTTTGTTTAAATCATTTCCCTCCTGCCATAATGTATCTCCAGTTGTCAATGACATTTTGGGCTTTTGCCTAGATTAGAACTTGCGTTGGCTAAAAGTCCTGGAGACAAGCAGTTTGGCTGGTCAGTCTGTGCATCCTCCTTGCCGGCTAGAATTTGGTTAAATTTAACCAGGCAGGTCTCATTTAATTCTTCAGAATGGAACAGCCCCCTTGAAAAATTCCTTTGTTTCGGGCAAAATAGTATACTGATAGTATAAAGCTAGCATAATAATAGTATTAATCATAGAATCATAGAATCATAGAAATGTAGAGTTGGAAGAGACCCCAGGGGCCATCCAGTCCAACCCCCTGCCATGCAGGAACACCCTCAAACCACTCCTGACAGATGGCCATCCAACCTCTGCTTAAAAACCTCCAAGGAAGGAGACTCCACTACACTCCGAGGCAACAGATTCCACTGCCGGACAGCCCTGACCGTCAGAAAGTTCTTCCTGAGGTTCAGGTGGAATCTCCTTTCCTGCAGCTTGAATCCATTGCTCCTTGTCCTGGTCTCTGGAGCAGCAGAAGACAAGCCCACTCCTTCCTCTACATGGCATCCCTTCAAATATTTAAACATGGCTTTCCTGTCCCCTCTGAACCTTCTCTTCTGCAGACGAAATATACCCAGCTCTCTAAGTCTATCCTCATAGGGTTTCATGGCTTCCAGGCCTCTCACCATTTTGGTCGCCCTCCTCTGAACTTGCTCGAGCTTGACCATGTCCTTCTTGAATTGGGGTGCCCAGAACTGGACACAGTATGCAAGATGAGGTCTAACCAAAGCAGAGTAGAGTGGTACCAGTACTTCCTTCGATCTAGACACCATACTCCTATTGATGCAGCCGAGAATTGCATTGGCTTTCTTGGCTGCTGCATCACACTGCTGACTCGTGTTCAGCTTGTGGTCTACAAAGACTCCTAGATCCCTTTCACACATACTGCTATCCAGCCTATCTATTAATAATAGAATTCGTGCAGCAAAATTGCACAGACTTCAGCCATTTCCACACTAGACTGTGATAGCACTACTATTCCACTTTCAACATCCTATGGAATCTTGGGCTTTTCAGTTTAGGGAAGGGCCTTTAGAATTCCCAGCCAGAGAGCTCTTTGGCCTCAGTAAACTACAAACCCCAGAATCCCACAGGATGGTGAAAGTGGAATAATAGCACTATAACAGCGTAGGGTGGAAAGGCCCTTAGATTCTTGAACAGAATCTAAATCATTGATGGTCCAAACCTCCTCTCAGTCCCACCACTATTCCAAGCATGGTTGGTGGGGACATGAGACAGGGCCTTCTCAGTGGCTGCCCCTAGACTCTGGAACTCCCTTTCCATGGAGGTCAGAATACCCCTCCCTATTGTCCCTCCTTCAGCAGGCCAAAACTTTTTAATTCTGACAGGTTTATATGACAGAAAGTTTTTAAAGAATGAGCCAGGGAGTGCTGTATTGTTTTAATGGTTGTCTTTGAGAATCTTTATCTTTTTAAACTGTATTTTGGTGTTGTGGAGGTAGTGGTGTGTCTTCAAGTCATTTCTGACTTATCATGACCCTAAGGTGAACCTATCATGGGGTTTTCTGGGGCTGAGAGTGTGTGACACATGCAAGGTCACCCACCGGGTTTCCGTGGCCAAGCAGAGAATCAGTCCCTGGTCTCCAGAGTCGTAATCCAGTGTTCAAACCACGATGCAACATTGGCTTTATTCTTATACTGATGTGTAGCTGTTTTAATACTGACAGTTTAATTCTGCTTTAATAATCACTTTTTGTACATTTTAAATTGTATTGTTCTTTGAAATTGTGAGATGCTTTGAGTCCCAATTTTGAGAAAAAAGAGGGGAGATGATGATGATGAAGAAGAAGAAGAAGAACAACAACAACAACAACAACAACAACAAGAAGGTCGGTGACACCTGCTTGAGTGCAGTAGTGGTACTAATGAAATAAATATTATGTTTTGCCTTTCACTAAGACCCAGAAAGAAGTCAAGAAACCCTGGAAACACAGGGCCCTTCCGCATGACGCTGTTACAGTGCTATTATTCCACTTTCAACCTCCTGTGGAATTCTGGGGTTTGTCGTTTACTGAGGTCAAAGAGCTCTCTGGCTGAGAATTGCAAATGCCCCTCCCTAAACTGCAAACCCCAGGATTCCATAGAATAATGAAAGTGGAATAATAGCACTATAATAGGATAGTGCAGAAAGGTTCATAGAGTTGGAAGAGACCTCAAGGACAACCTACTTCAAACTCTAACTGATAAAACAGGAGATCCACAACGGGCATACCTAATAATAATAATAATAATAATAATAATAATAATAATAACAATAACAACAACAACAACAACAACAATAACAATAACAACAACAACAACAGCAGCAGCACTAATAATAAAATTTATTTATATCCCGCCTCTCCCAACAGATCAAGGCAGTACTACAGCAATATATCAAATACATTAAAAGTATTAAAACATAACCCATCCTCCCCACCCACCAACCCATCTAAAACTCCCTAAAACTCCCCTTAGGAGTGACTATCTCCATTTAAAAAATTCCAGTGAAGTCTATCAGGAGTCTATTTTATTCTCAAATTACTCCATGGGAGTTCTTCCTAATATTTAGCAGGAATCTCCTTTTGTGCTAGCCTTAATGAGCTCTCCAAAGTGCTGGAAACAAGGTGGGCAGTGATGTGGCCCTCCAAATGTTTTTGGCCACGAACACTGATCGCCATTAGATAACATTATCAATTGTGAGGACTGCTGGGACTGACAATCCGAGAATCAGGAGGGTCGCTCTTTGTTCTTTCCTTTAAATATTTCCTCTGAAAGACGATTAATAGGAATGATTGTAAGGAAACAAATGATCTGAGTACATTTCAGAGAGCCAATGTTTGTGTTGGAAAAAGGTTGGCTGTTACCTTTGGTCCAATAACATACTTATGATGTGCATGTGGAAAGCACCTGGGGGAATGACAGTGCATATCATAACGAGGTAATCCCCATGGAACAAAAAGTTGGGTCACAGGTCATTTCTGCATGGGGCAAGGGAATTGCCCCGTGCCACTATTTACCGGACTTCTTGGGTCCCCGGTCCGGTCTGTGCTGCTCCGGAGGAGTGTGTGCTCATTGCTCCGCACTGCTATGGGGACGAAAATGGCGGCTTCCAGTTGGTCGAGGGTCTTGACCAACCGCTGAAGCTCACTAGCCTAAAGCCTGCCCCCGGCCGATCGCAGGCTCGCACTGGTGCGAGCCTGCAAATCTGCACCAGTGAGCAGGCATGGAATGGCACGCTGCGTGCATTTGAAAACCTGTTTTAAGCGGTCTTTCAAAAGCACGCTTGACGGCCACTTGGGGTCTTTCTGGAGCGGGCCGAGGTGCGGATCTACGTTGAGTAGGTCCAACCCAGTCCGCTCCCAGGTGCAGATGTCCTCCCTGGAGGGCGCTCTGCACCGTTCCTATTAGCCCGTGCAGAAATGGCCATAGTGTAATGTAACCAGGACAAGGAGTTACATCAGCCATGGGACATGAAATCCTGGCTGGGATTACATCAGCTAGTCATGTGTATATAAGGAGATGGGATCTAGCCAACTTCCCTCTTGTTTTGCCTGATTGTTGGCTGGAGGCTTTGCCAGATCATATCTCCACTTGATGTATTGATGGTGGAATGCTGAATCTCTGTTGGAGGATCTGCTAATCCTGTAAATATGTATATATTGGAACAGAAGATTAAAAGCCTCCAGGTATCGTTGGAAGACAACGCTGTGTGATAGTGTTCCTTCATGGGTGAGTTTTGGGGTCAGAGCAGTGCTGCATATCATACTTTGCTGCACATGCTTTTGTTACTGTGTTTATCAACTCTGCTTTAATGTGTTTTGTTTTTGCACTTGACTCTGAGCCATGTTTTGGTCAGAGCTCAGTGGAATGAGAGAAGATTTATCATGGTTTACATAAATTCTATCATCCACCATCCCTCCATAGTTTGAGCATCGGACTACAACTCTGAGACAAGGGGTTGAATCCATGCTTGGCCACAAAAACCCCCTGGTGACCTTGGACAAGTAACACTCTCTCAGCCTCTGAAGGAAGCAAAAGCAAATTCTCTCCAAATAAAACTTGCCAAGAAAACCCCATGATAGAATTGCCATAAATTGGAAACTACTTGCAGGCACTCAACAACAACATTTGTACCCACAGAGAACTGCATTGCAGAACAATTTGATAAGGGTTAAACATATTTTTTTCCCCAAAATTGTTTTTTAGGAAGCACTAGGAATGACTTCATGGTGAAATTGATCTGGGTAAGCAGCCCCCCCCCCGCCAGAATTGCTAAACAGTAAATATATTCTATACAAACTCTATTAAGGAAGAGGAGCTGACCTTGCCAAATGTTAAATTGCTCTACCATGAATGCCAATTATGGACTCAATGGGTTTTTCAACAGAGGCTTCAGAATGCCTCTGAATGATCTTTTATGGTCTCTGGAGGCAGAATAAATTGAAGCTCAGCCATGGGATGCGGGAGGGGGCTGCGACTGGACAGCAGTTTCATTATTGCAAGTCTGGAAAATCCATACAGGATACCAGAGCCTCGCTGTATCTCCTTATTCGGGAGTTGTCTACATGAAGGATTTAGTGTGAATCCTCTCTAAACTGCAGGAAGAAAGAAGGCAAGCTACGTTTAAAGATTCTTAAAGAACAGTTCAATGTTGTGCTCACAAAATGCTGGCAATAGTAGCTGACAACAGTACTTGATTTCCTTCTTCTCATATTTATTTATATATGTATGTATGGATTTCATTGGTGCATAGTTGCACACTTTCCAATGTTTCACAGGTGAAAACTGTGGCACCACATAGCTAAGGGCCTTTCTGCACTACACTGTTCTAGTGCTATTATTCCACTTTCAACCACCTGTGGAATTCTGGAGTTTGTGGTTTACTGAGGCCAAAGAACTCTCTGGCTGAGAAGTCTAAATGCCCCTCCCTAAACTGCAAACCCCAGGATTCCATAGAATATTGAAAGTGGCATAATAGCGCTATAACAATGCAATGTGGAAAGGCCCTAAGTGACATTAGAATGTGGTCAAGATGGCAAAAGTTTTTAATAAGGAAGAATACACAAGCTAGGATTGGCTACAACAGTTTGCTTTTGTTTGAGCCTACTGGGAAGGGCAAGACTCAGCCCGCTTCTCTCCCCACTGCTGAGTTAATTGAGTGCAAATGGCTTTTGTGCTTTGAGCTCAGTTTGCAGCAATTGAGGTAAGCTGAGGAGAAAAGAGGAAAGTGGGAGGAGAAAAGAGAAACTGGGACATTTTAAAGGCAACTGAAAAAGTGAGATGACAGAGTATTAACCGGGACTGTCCCAGCAAAATCAGAACAGGCAGTGGGTAGATAGTTGTTATGTTTTATCCAAGAGGCAGTGTTGTGTAGTGTAGTGCTAGACTGGGTTCTGGGAGCTGCAAATTCAGGTCCCTACTGAGCCATGAAAGTTGCCGGGTGGCCTTGGGCCAATGACATCCTTTCCCTCCTTCCCGGACACCTTACAGGGTTGTTGCGAGAATAACATGAACAGTTGGAAGAGGGATATTGTTACTCTGTTCTCTGGGGGTCCCGAGAGGGGTGCCCAAATAACCAAGCAAAAACACAAGATGGGGAAATTAACTCGAGCACTCTCTTAAGCTAACGAGAGGCAGGATAACTTAGCAGGGATCTTGCAACCCTATGTCTGCAGTGTCAGGTCAGAAGAGCAGTCAGACAGTTTTAAAATAGTAAAAATGATAGCTTTATTAAAGGACAAACAATAGAAAAGACAACACGAGTGCACAGCTAACTAGAAATTAGAAATTAGAGTTTTCAGGGGAAATGGGTGATACGACACCTTATCTCATAGTCCTGGCAAAAAGCAGAGAGTTGCGGGGAAGAAAGGTCAGCACGGTTTGCTGAAGGGAGCTCATCAGACCGAATGACAGCAAGGCGGCATGGAAGTCCAGAGCGATCCAAGAAGAGAGGCAGACTCAGTTATTGGGAACTGAGGGGACAACTTCACTAGACAGAGCGGCAGCAAGGCTAGATGGAAGTCCAGGGCGATCCGAGGTGTGCTTGGAATTGGGGAGTTTTTGTAGGGTGGATTGTGCCTACAGGCCATGCCATGCTCGGTGAGAACAAAGGAAATTTGGAGCGGGACAAAAGCATTGGAAAAGGTCAGGTTTTACATGATTAGCTTAGCGCTGGATAACAATAGTGTGGCCAGTATGCAAATGGATCAGCACTGAGAGGGTGCCGGCTCAGGGCCATGCGTCTTTGTGTAAAGTCACGCTTAAGCAAGGTGTGTCTGCAAGAAATGGTCCCTGAAGCAATGGAGTGGCATTAATCTGCCTGCCTAAACGGGGATTGGAATGTCCAACCATTACCGGCCACGCCTGTTTACATGCTTGTCCGGTGGCCCTTGCAAACACGTGGAGCAGGGTGGCAGAGAAAGGTCAAGTGAAGGCCAAATAAGTTTGATATCAAGGCGATATCTAGTGCTATCACCGGGCATGTCAGAACCGTAGTAACAATATGTACCCTCCCTTGAACTTATTGGAGGAAAGCAGGCTATAAATGTAGTTGAAATCTAAGTCAAGTAGGTAAGATCTCCATAGGGTAAGATCAAGAGACAGTCTCCGATTGCTCACCCATCTGGGCAGTTTGTCTTTCATTGTATTCAAAAATGCCAAGAGCCTGAAGCTATGAAGGGATTAGTGCAAGCCCATCAATGCAGGGCTTTTCTACATACTTCAATCTGAACTTTTATGAACACATCTCCAGCCAGAATAATCTTGGACATGTTCTCCAGCTAGTGTGACCCCAAACGTGTTCCCTGGTCATTAATAAGTCCACTTTATGAAAATCACATCTCTCGTTGAAGGGGTGGCAGAGTATGTTAACATGAAGATATCTCGTTAAATACCAAAGTGGATAGTCATATCTCAGGCGTCCTTTGCAGTGGTTTCCTGCATGGCAAGATGATGGATCAGATATCCCTATTAGATATCCCTTCCAGCTCTATGGTTCTAAAGTCAGTGCAGACCATAGAAAAGCCTTGGGCTGAGTTTTTAGATGGTTAGTTAGGTGGCACCATGTTTACCCTTTCCTTGCCTTTACTTGTGGAATCTGCTAGCTACAGCAAGTTGATAAGACATGAGAGTGTTGTTTTATGATTAAGCCATAACCCATCTGTTGGGACCAGATGTCTTAACTGAGAACATCCTGCTATTGTGCTGTGCTGGTCAAAATTTATGCCTGCATGTCTTTAGGTACCTTTTGACTAAGACACAAATGTTTTGTGTTTAGCACACATGTGCTTTAGAATGCCTGCTGTTACTCCGGTTCAGGCATACCCAGTGATAGCACTAGATATCTCTTTTGATATCAAAACCATTCGGCCTTCCTCTGCCACCCAGTTCCACATGTTTGCGAGGCCTCCAGACAAGCACGTATACAGGCACGGCCGGTAATTGTTGGGCATTCCTTTCTCCACCTAGGCAGGCAGAACAGAGGCACTCCGTTGCTTCAGGGACCTCCCTGCAAACACCTCTTGGCTTAAGCGCAAGACTAACAAAGGCGCCCAGCCCCGAGCCGATAGTCTTACAAAGCCCAGCTAAGCACCTTGCATGTGCATACTGGCTACACTATTGTTGATCCTGCGCTAAGCCGATCATGGTAAACTTGACCTTTTCCAAAGCTTTGTCCCACTCCAAACTCGCATTGTTCTCACCAAGTAAGACATGGCCTGCAGTCACAATTCACCCTATATAAACCCCCTGATTCCGAGACCACCTCGGGTTGCTCTGGACTTCCATCCAGCCTTGCTGCCTGCTTTGTCTGGCGAGCTCCCCTCCGCCTCCACGCTGAGTTTCTTCTCTACCATCTTCAGCTTCTTCAGGATTACAAGAAAAGATGTTGTATCACCCATTTCCCCCGAAAATCCTTATTTCTAATTCTTTCATTAGCTGTGTGATTGTGGTGTCTTTACTGTTTGTTTGTCTTTCAATAAAACATCATTTTTTCTATTTTAAAGCCTGTCGACTGCTTGTTTGACCTGACCCCATAGACGCTGGGTTGCAAGATCCCTGCTAAGTTACCCTGCCTCTCACTGGCTTTAGTGAGTACTCCAGCTAATTTCCCCAACTTTGTGTTTGTGTTTTGGTTATTTGGGCACCCTCCCGGGTCCCCCAGAGAACAGGGTAACACTGCCATGCTAGTTTTTAACCTATATAGTCTGTGAGCAGTCAATAAGTTTTTCCATTTTGCCTTCTTGCTGTGTGATCAGCAAGATCAAAGTTTGAGCAAAGTTTGTGTGGCAGTATTCCTTTCTGATTGTTTCAGGATTTATCCTATAACTCTGTACCTACTTAGAGTGCAACAAGTTTGATATTTCCATTTCTGCCCAATGGTAGTATCATCCATATCATGGTATTTTTCATGTGTATGTACAGATGTGAAAACTGGTCAGTGAAGAAAGCCCATGAGAGTAAAAATTAACCCATTTCAAATGTGGCACTGAGGGGAGAAAGACAAATCAATGGGTCTGAGGGCAAAGCAGTCCTGAGCCTTCACTAGAAGTCAAGATGACTAAACAGAGGCTATTGTACTTTGGGCATCTCATGACTCATTAGAAAAGATGATAATGCTGGGTGAGGGGAAAAGTAAGATCACATTATTTATTTATTTATTTATTTATTTATTTATTTGTATCCCGCCTCTCCATACAGATCGAGGCAGTGAACAACTTACAAATAGCATGTATTTCGAAACATTTCTATACATGCCCCCAACAAGCTGGGTACTCATTTTACCGACCTGCGAAAGGATGGAAGGCTGAGTCAACCTTGGAGCCCAGCAGGATTGAACTTACTACCTTGTGGCTTGCAGTACTGGCATTTAACCACTGCGCCACCAGGTCGATTGATTGAATCAAAGAGGTCACAGTCCTGAGTCTGCAAGACTTGAGCAAAGCTGTTAATAGCCAGAATAATAGGGCGAGGCCTGGAAGCCATGCCCTATGAGGATAGACATAGAGAACTGGGTATGTTTAGTCTGGGTATGTTTAGTCTGCAGAAGAGAAGGTTAAGAGGGGACATGATAGCCATGTTTAAATATTTGAAGGGATGCCACGTAGAGGAAGGAGGGGACTTGTTTTCTGCTGCTCCAGAGACCAGGACAAGGAGCAATGGATTCAAGCTGCAGGAAAGGAGATTCCACCTGAACCTCAGGAAGAACTTCCTGACAGTCAGGGCTGTCCGGCAGTGGAATCTGCTGCCTCCGTGGAATGTGGTGGAGTTTCCTTCCTTGGAGGTTTTTAAGCAGAGGCTTGATGGCCATCTGTCGGGATTGATTTGAGGGTGTTCCTGCATGGCAGGGGGTTGGACTGGATGGCCTGTGTGGTCTCTTCCAACTCTGAATTTCTATGATTCTATGATTCTATGATCTTTCGGATGTCTCTCATTTCTAAGCTCATCATAAGTCAAAGCAAAACTGATAACATGTAAGTATGAAGTACAGTCAGTACCTGTTTGTTTCCAGGCACAATTCTGAGTGCTGATCATGACCTATAAAGCCCTGTACAGCTTAGGTCAGAATTATTTGAAAGACTGTATCTCCTGATACAAACATGCCGGAGTTTTCAGATCTGGGAAGGAAGGCTTTATTTCGGTCCCACTACATCCCAGGCTTACTTGGTGAGAACACAGGAGAGAGTCTTCTCAGTGGCTGCTCCCACCCTCTTCAGCTTCCCTTCCATAGGAGGCTAGGCTGGCCTCCTCCCTGCTTCCCTTTCTCCTGCAGGGACAAAACCATTCCTATTTAAGCATGTTTTTAATGTGTGAGCAGATGAGCGTTTTCTTTTATTGCAGTGTTTTATTTATTTTTTAAACTTTTGTATGCTTTTACAGTCAGGCCTCCACATTTGCGGGTTTGACATTCACAGATTTGATTATTTGCAAGTTTCTCCAACCCCTGCTCCCCTACTTCAGGTACTACTTTTGTGGGGGAACTTTCCCTCTTGGTGGCTCCAATCAGGCTGCCCAGCTCTTTAAAAAACCTCCCTTCAGTCCTCCCCCATGAGCTACTACCTGGCCAGCAAATAATAGCCCAAAGCCTGAGTTCTCAGGACCACAAGCCCTCTCCCAAAGCTCTCCAGATACCCAAGGAAGGAGATGGGCAAGAGAAAGGCAGTACAGTACCACCATGTCAACCATCTCCTTTCCCTGACCTGGTTAAGACGTTGGGCACCCACTCTCCCCACCCATGCTTCAGCCCCCTTCCCACACACACACACAAATTTTGATATTGGTGAATTTTTCACTTTTGTGAGGGTCCTGTGCCTCTAACCCTAGTGAATGTGGAGGGCCAAGTGTAGTTAGAATTCTGCTGACATTCCAAGAGAATGACGGATATTCAGCTTAGTTTTTGATAGAAACAGTTGCAGTTTACAGGACATTGGTTTGCATTCGTGGCTTTATGAACCATTGTGAAAATATTTCTGGCGGAGAAAAAGATTGCTTCATGCTTAAGGAATATCCTGATATAATCAGACGACGCTGAAATGGTGTCTCTGTTCCCAGTTTCTGGAACAGGCTGGCACATTCCACCTTGTCCCATATCTGCAAAGAGCTTTGGGTCAGACTAATGTCTATAAAATCTGACGGAGGACACTCCTCTGAATGTAAAATTGTAGGAGATGGGGTAGCTTATTTGCTGGTGCAAAAGGATGCTTTTTATTTATGATTGTCATCTGCAGTCATCACACAGTTATGTGCAGTTTTGGAAAAGAGCTGTCTAACCTAGTAGTAGTTATGAAAGTAGTAATGGGAGTGCCTTGATGCAGTCCCATTAGGTAACTGTAGTGATAGTATCGCTCTGTTACCCTAGTGGCAGACCCCATCCTGGGGGGGATATAACATTGATATAAATATGCCTTCCATGCCAGAGAGGTTGCCCAGCTGGGTGCGTAGACAAATAGGTCAAATGACTAAACCTAGGTCAAGGCCCCGGTGACGCAGTGGTTAAATGCCAGTACTGCAAGCCACAAGGTTATGAGTTCGATCCTCCCGGGCTCCAAGGTTGACTAAGCCTTCCATCCTTCTGTAGGTCGGTAAAATGAGTACCCAGCTTGTTGGGGGCATGTATAGAAAAATATATCGAAATACATGCTATTTCTAAGTTGTTCGCCGCCTCGATCCATATGGAGAGGCGGGATACAAATTAAAAAAAAAAAAGGCCAGGAAAATTCCCAGTCATGTTTCCCAGGGAGACGTTAGGCTAGACATGTCTGCATGAACAAAGGGTCCTCAGCCACAGATAGCTAACTTGAAGGGATTACCAGGTTTTCCCCAGGTTGAGCAACTCCAACTTCGGAGAATCCTACAAGGGCGAGGTTCAGTTACATGAACCAATCGTGCAAACCATCAAGTTACCATTGTGCGACATTTTTCCTTTTATTTTGGCCATTGTTCTTCCCAGGAGAGGGCCTACCCTCGAGGTACATTCTGCCGTATAAGTAGTCCCCGTTTTTGAAAGTCTCTTCGGAGAACTCCTCACCACACTAGCAAACCGGCACTCGGTTAGTCGAGTGATCCCCTCTGCTGCTTCTCTTCACTAAGCTCCGTCCTTCTCACCGCTTCCCAGACTGAAGACTTCTGGATAGGTGCAGTATCACCACCATTACTCCCTCTCCGCTATATCCCCTATAATTTTCACATCTTTCCCTTCTCAATAGACCTTTTGTGCATAAGTGAGTGAGTGTGTTGGCGCATGAGAACATATTTGTTAATAAAATCCATTCATTAATATGATTGTCTGGCTTTTTGCTTGGTCTGACCCTGTAAAAGTTTGGTTGAAGGTTTCGCTGGGTTACCCTGCCCCTCGTTTTGCCATGCCAGTACTCTGCTAATTTCCCCAACCTTAGCATTCTTGGAACGAATCAAGGAGTCCCCTAAGGGACCCCCATAAGTCAGGGTAACAACTCTATTCTGCTTTGGTCAAACCCCACCTGGAATGTTGTGGTAGTAAATATGGACTACTTCTTTGATATGTAACAGCAGCAAGAACAAAAAGACTGATGCACAATGAAGAAAGCATGGATTGTTAAGGTTGCTGAGTTAGCCCAAGCTACTAAACTAACATGAGTTTTAAAGGATAAGCCAAGTGAAGATTTTCTGAAAGGGCCTTTCTAACCTACACTGTTGCAGTGCTATTCTACTTTCAACCTCCTATGGAATCCTGGGGTTTGCAGTTTAGGGTAGAATATTTAGAATTCTCAGCCAGAGAGCTCTTTGACCTCAGCAAACTACAAACCCCAGAATTCCACAGGAGGTTGAAAGTGGAATAATAGCACTATAACAGTGTAGTGGGGACAGGCCCAAAGATTGGTAATTGTTTATGGACTTTTTGAGCGATAAGAAATCTAGCAATGCAATAATCCGTGGCTAGTGTTGCTAGTAATTCTAGCAGGATTACTTCACTGGATCTGCAAAGGTAGAATAATATTTTTTCATTTTTTTTCTTTCATTACAGTTTGCTTTGGGGAGTGTCAAGCCCTTTTGTGTTTCAGAAAGTTAGAGTTTAGTGTTTAAGTCAGGTAGTGTTCAGTGTTTTAGTTGAGTGTGCTAGTATTGTGTTTTAGGGTTCCCCCCTTCTTTTTCTTTCTTTTGAATGTGTATTTCTTGGATAATGAATTAGATTGTTTATATAAAAAACTAATACATGACTGGAAAAAAGATAACAACGAACTTTGCATATATGGGGCCATAAATCGGCATTATGCCTGTGTAGAATGGTGTCATGCCCCCATCCGAGGACCCAGACAGGCCCCTTCCCAATAGCCACAACACAGAGAAACAAATGGGTCAATACTTACAGCATAGGTGACAGCATAGGTGAAAAAGGGAGACCCAAGGAGACTCAGAGTGTTTACCTAGTAAGGATTGATCAGACTTTCCCTGCCAAACTGGACAGCTGGAAGATAGGCTGAGCTGAGGAGACTGTGACTAGGTGAGCTGTGGGTTTCCTGCCCAGATGCTAATTAGAAATGGCCCAAAGCTAACAAAATGAACTTCAACAGATAGAAATGTGAGGTCCTACACTTACGCAGAAAAAAGGAATGCACAAATATAGGGTAGAGGACGCATGGCTGGATAGCAGGACGTGTGAAAGAAATCCAGGAGTCTTGGTAGATCATAAGCTGAACATGAGTCAGCAGTGTGATGCAGCAGCCAAGAAAGCCAATGTGATTCTTGGTTGCATCAATAGGAGTATGGTGTCTAGATCAAGGGAGGTAATGATACCACTCTATTCTGCATTGGTTAGGCCTCATTTGGAAGCCTGTGTCCAGTTCTGGGCATCTCAATTCAAGAAGGTAAGTCGTGTCTTGGATATGGCCAAAGTACAACAGTCTCTGGCCTTTTCCGCACTACACTCTTATAGTGTGATGATTCCACTTTCAACATCCTATGGAATCCTGGGGTTTGCAGTTTCGGGAGGGGCCTTTAGAATTCTCAGCCAGACAGTTCTTTAGCCTCAGCAAACTACAAATCCCAGAATTCCACAGGATGTTGAGAGTGGAATAATAGCACTATAACAGTGTAATGCAGAAAGGTAGCCATCTTGGCTTCCAGGGAAAGTTCAGGCTTGATTTGCTCTGGTACCCATTTATTTGTTTGCTTGTTTTTTGGCAATCCACAATATCTGTAGAACTCCTGTCCAGTACCACATTTCAAATGGGATTATTTGGTTGCTATCAGCTTTCTTCACTGTCCAGCTTTCCCAGCCACACATAGAAACTGGAAATACAATGGCATGGGCATTAGTATTCAATGTTTTATCTTGACACTTCAGGATCTTGCCTAGTTTTTTCATGTCTGCCCTTCCAAGTCCTAGTCTTCTTCTGATTTCTTGATTGCAATCTCTGTTCTGAGCCCAGGAGGGGAAAAACTTGAACTATTTCACTTGATGTGTGTACCTTTAGGTTGCCTGTCGACTTATGGCGACCCCATGAATTTAATACCGTAGGCCTTTCTTAGGCAAGGAATACTCAGAGGTGGTTTTGCCCCTTCTTTCTTCTGGAATGTAGCCTACAGCACCTGGTAATAGTTGGCATTGGGTAAAATAATAAAACTTCCTCCATAGTTTTAAACACAGAATATTTCCATATTTCTAAACTTGTTCGCTTGCTGCTGTCCCATTCAAATTCACTTAGCACACACTCTATCACCTGCCATGAAATCTGCTTTTGCAGTTTCCCCCAGCTTAGATTTCCGTGCCTCAAATGTTATGGTTCATAATTGGTTTGCTTGTAGCTGATGCAAGCTGTGAAGTTTGCTGTGAAGTTTTGAGGCTCACAAAGCCAAAACTACAAGGAATTATCTGGTGGAGTTTCCAACAAAAGTTGTAGGAAGGCAGCTCTAAGCACTGCAAATGGCTGCACCATTAGGTGAGGTCAGGCAGCTGCCTCAGGCAGCAGATTTGAGGTGTCACTAAAGGGCAGCACTTTCTTAGTTATTTAATTTGTTAATGTATCTTTACTGTCAGGGATGGGAAGATATGAAAGGAATCTAGGAGTCTTAGTAGACCACAAGTTGAAAATGAGTCAGCAGCGTGATGCAGCAGCTAAAAAAGCCAATGCGATTCTCAATAGGAGTCTAGTGTCTAGGTGAAGGGAAGTGATAGTATCATTCTATTCTGCTTTAGTCAGACCCCCACCAGGAATACTATGTCCAGTTCTAGGCACCATAATTCAAGAAAGATATTGACATCCTCAGCTCCCTAAGACGCTCCTCATAGGGCTTCGTGGTTTCCCAGCCTTTTACCACTTTAGTTACCTCCTCTGGATCCATTCTAGCTCGTCTATGGCCCTTTTCACATGGTATTTGCCATGCGAAAGGGCGCCTGGAGCATCGTGTGATTGTGAGGAGCAATCTGCACGATGCACTCCACAATCGCGCAATGCTCCAGGGTAGAGCAGGTGCTGCTCGTGCACTTTTTCATTTTCAGCTTTAAGCCGAAAATAGTGCATGATCGCACATTGCTTCAGGGTCCCGCACGCGCATGCAGAGCTTCTGGAGCCACACACTCGTGCTTCCTGCCCCAGCATAGCCTTGGAAACTCCCAGGCTGCGCTGCGGAAGGAAGAGGTGGGGTTCTTGCACTACCTGCTCGGGAGCAGGCAGCTTGTGCGGAGCTGAAGCAGCAGGAACGTGAGAGCCTTTCACTGGAGGCTGCTTGCGCGATCCCCGCACCCTAGATCCGCAAAAACGTAAGCTGCGGAAAGGGCCTTTGTCTATGAACAAGGTTTCACTTTCCTCCATTTAATGACAACCCTTCATATATTTAAAAATGGTTCGCAAATTGCCTCTCTGTCTTCCTTTTTCCAAGCTAAACTTGCCCAGGTTCCTCAGCCATCCTTCAGATGGCTTGGATTCCAGAAACTTTGCCATCTTGGTTGCCCTCTTCTGGAAGCATCCCAGCTTCTTGTTCTTAAACTATGGCCCTTTTCGCATTAAGTCTTCTCGCACGAGCGGGGGAGGGCGGCTCGCGCAAGAAGCCTTCTCCGGGACGTTGCCACTTCCCCCTCCTTCCTTCCGCAGGCGAAGGAACGAGCGGGGAAGTGGCAGCCTCCCGGAGGCGGCGGCGGCTCGCGCGTCCATCCATTCCCCCCCCGCGCGCGAGAAAGGAGCCTGTCCCCTCCATCCCCCCCCGCGCGCGCGAGAAAGGCGCTTGTCGCGTCCGCCCCCCTGTGCGCGTGTGCGCGAAACAGGACGTGTCGCATTCGTCGCGCTAGCACCCCGCCCTGTCCCTTCCTTCCGCAGGGGCAGAGGGAAGGAAGCGCGACCCGGCTGGATCCCGACGCTCCGCACAAGAGGTAAGTGCGCGCGGGCGCTGGGAGCATTGCGCGAGCGTGGGTGATTTTCGCTTCGAAGCGAAAATCAAAAAACCCGCGCTCGCGCCGCTTCATCCCTGTGAGCCCGGCGGAAGTGGAAGTGCGTTGTGCGGAGCAACGCTCCCACTCCCGCGAGGCTCACGGGGCTGTCGCGCGAGAAAAGGCCCGTGCGAAAAGGGCCTAAGTTCTTAAACTATGTTTGTTCTTAAACTATGATGCCCAAAACTGGACACAGTCTCCTAGGTAAGGTATGATCCCCTTTGCTCTTTGCTTTTTGTTTTGTGCTCGTTATAAGTTTACTAAGGAATCTCCCAAAGAATCCAGGGATTGTTATATAACTGTGACATTGTGGACTTTTTGAAGCAAATCTGGTTTTATGTATTAAAGTAATTTGGTTTTACATGCATTCGAAATAGTGCTCATAGCAGGAGGGAGGGAGCTAAAGCAATGTTAAGCATTGGTGAAATATTTGAAGGGATTCGAATAAATTTTGGGGAGGACAGTTGGTCTGCTGGTTGGAGTGGAAAGATGGGTATAGATCATGGGGTAAACAAGTGAGGATTAGGGTTCAAAGAGTCAGTCAGTCAGATTCAGGAATTAATGAGTGGGGTTGAAGGGTCTGAGTTAATACTTTTTAGAGAAGAGTGTGTGTGACAGTGAAATCTTTGCTTTAAATACATTCAATTATTAATTTGTTTTGTTCAATTTCCATTAATAAAGTGGGTTGTTTTTTTTGTCTTTTTTTGGTGTCATATGTTTTTGCCTCCAAGGATGCTGTATGTATGAAAATGAGTCTTAACATGGTGTCTGTGGTGGCAACAGAGGATAAAGAGAGTTGGGACATTTCCTCATTAGACAGTTATAGCACTATGATTCCACTTTCAACATCCTCTGGAATCCTGGGCTTTGCAGTTTCCTTCCTTCCTTCCTTCCTTCCTTCCTTCCTTCCTTCCTTCCTTCCTTCCTTCCTTCCTTCCTTTCTTCCTTCCTTCCTTCCAGCTGGCCCCTCCCGAAACTGCAAACCCCAGGATTCCATAGGATGTTGAAAGTGGAATCATAGTGCTATAACACTCTAGTGCGGAAAGTGTGCTGCGAGGATAGAAATTGCATGATATTCCACATAGGAACCTTGAGGGTAAGCAAGTGATCCCCACCGTGGTGGCCACAGCAGTGGGACAGGAGGAGGTAGAGGTAGGGAGAAGGGAAAGATCTCACTCTTGGAGGCTTTTCGCATGTTACCGGTTTGCGTGACTGGGGAGGGCGTCTCGCGTGAAAAGCCTCGTCTGGAACGCTGCCACTTCCCCACTCCTTTGTCCCGCAGGTCACTTCCTAGTGGCGCGACCGTCACGCTAGCACCCTGCCCCTTCCTTCTGCAGCACAGTCTGGGAGCTGTGGGCTGCGCTGGGGAGGAAGCGCGGCCGGCCCGGCTTGTTCGACGCACTGCATGCAGGTAAGTGTGCGAGGGCCCCAGGAGCATTGCGTGACCGCGCAGTATTTTCGGCTTAGAACTGAAAATAAGAGAATGTGTGCACGTCCCGCTTTAGGCTCATGAGTGTTGCGTGAATGGGAGTGCGTCATACGGACCGACGCTCCCATTCACGCGATGCTCAAGGGGCCCTCTCGCAACAGGAACTGCGTGCGAAAAGGGCTTTGGTGATGGCAGTTAGATTGTGGAAGTCGTCACACAGGGTGATGGCAGAAATTTAGGCAGAACCTCACATCTGGTTGGAAAAGTGGTGGAATAAGGAGCAGAAACCTCACTCATATAGGTTTCCAGAGATTCCTCCCCTCTCCATTATTATAGAACTATTATTTCCAGGGTTCTTTAGGAAGGGCGAATGCAAGTTAAAGCAACCGAGGGGACTGCTTTTTAATAGAACCTATTAACATTACAGATTGTTTTTCATCTCTAGAACCATTAGGTGGTGCAATAATCACAGCTATTCCATATGAGTTGGTAATCTCAGAATTCCACGTTTGGAACACTGGTGTTCTGTTATCTCTGTATGCAACCCATGCTTCAAATGCCATGGCTCTTAATTGATTCCTTCTAGCTGATGCAGGCTGGAAAGTTAAAAAATGTCCACCTCAAACTGTCCTATAATCCATCTTCAACAAAACTGTTTTACTCTGGATGGACAATGTGGAACAACACAGATGTGTGCTCCTCCGTCTCATTTGGGTACCCCTTGCCAAAGTCTTTATGTGCACCTGTGCTCTCCAATTGTCCCAGTTAAACCCCTGTTGTCCCACTTTGTCAGCTGCTTCCAGAATGTTCCAGCTTGTCTCTCTTCCTCCCAAATTCCCACTCAGCTTATTTCCATTGCTGCAAACTGAGCTCAAAGTCTAAGAACAGTTTGCAGCCCATTAATTCTGCAAGGAGGGAGAAGAGAGTAGGGGACAGAATCGTGCCTTTTCCAGTAACCTCAGGCAAAAGCACACAAGTGCCGCTTCTAGTTTTTAATAACTTCTACCATCTTGACTACACTCTGATGTTGTTTGGTCACCTAGATTTCATCTATATTTCATGTTGGCGGGTATGTGCACTATTTTTGTCAAATTTCCCGGAGGAATTTTCCTTAAAAACAAGGTGCATGCTCGCTGAAAGCCATGTTTGCTGTAAAATGGCAGCAGCATGCCCCCCTAAATGTCCTTCCTAAACTCACTGACTCACTCACTCATTTTTCTGTGGGGGCACGCACTTTGTTTTTAAGGTCAAAAAGGCCTGTGCCTTTTTGAACGCAGGAGGCACATATCTTGTTTTTAAGTAATTTGATCTCCTGGAAATTTGAAGGAAGGATGATTGTCCTGCACACTCTTGTGTGTTAAAAACACAGACATACACAGAGATAAGCCAAAGTGTGCCAAATAGATGGATGGATGGATAGATAGATAGATAGATAGATAGATAGATAGATAGATAGATAGAGCAGACCATCTATTTTCTCATAAAGATCTGTAAAGTGATGCTGCATCAGTTTTGGTTACGTAAAGTGATGGTGTGGGTTGATTGTTCAAGCTCTATGTGCTAGATGGCAGACATTGGCCATTTCCGCGTTGCACTATTATAGTACGTTACCCCCTGCTCTCGCAGGCCATCTCTTTGAGCTAATATTTCCCACTGTTTCACTGAGGCACTGGCATCATGAGTGGACCTCTGAGTCACCCAGGTTTTGGGGTAACAATCAAATCTGAATTTTCCTTAGAAGCCAAAATGACTAAACTGAGACTGAATGAATGTATCATGAAAAGACATGACTCGTTAGAACAGACAATAATGCTTGGTCAGGGAGGAGGACATAGAAAAAGAGGAATAATAATAATAATAATAATAATAATAATAATAATAATAATAATAATAATTATTATTATTATTATTATTATTATTATTATTATTATTATTATTATTATTATTATTATTATTTATTTGTTACCTGCCTCTCCTCAGAGCTCGAGGCAGAGTACAACAGAGGTTAAAATACAATTAAGAACACTTTATGATTAAAATGCACTAAAATATACACTAAAAACATAAAGCCATTCAATTACAATGTATCATAATTAAAATATCACAATTATATAGACTGAGTAGGCCTCCTAGAAGAGATAAATCTTTAGCAGTTTTTGCTATCAAATCTCTTCTGCCAGGTCATTCCACAGTCAAAAGTCCTCTGGGTGAGCGTTGCCAGTCTAGTTCTAGATGGTTTAAGTAGATGGCCCCCAGAGGACCTGAGTGTATGGGGCAGATTGTATGTGGGGTAGGGTGGGGTGACCCTGTACCATGTAGGACCATGTAGGACCCAAACCATGTAGGACAGGGGTGTCAAACTCAATTTCATCTGGGCCACATCAGCATTATGGTTGCCCTCAAAGGGCTGGTTGTATCTGTGAGACTATATAAATGTATCTACTCCTTTATCATATTAAATGATTGTCTCTGCATTGGATTATTACTGGTTTTAGTAATAACTAGCTCTGAAACTAGAAGTCTAGGAAAAATAATGGCAAGTAGATATTCAAGTGTACAACTATTGTACAATTTATTGAAAAATGAGTTTTGAAAACAGAAAGTTACATTTTTTAATCATCAGACAAATATTACCAAGCACTGTTTATTATATTAACTTTGTTTAACTTTTTGACCCCAGTTGAGACCCTCTCTGTGCCTCTTTCTGCTCCCCCTTCCCCTGTGTCTTTTTCTGCTTCCTGCCCTTCTCTGTACCTAGTGAGCTTGTCCCCATATCGCGGGCCCCCGGCTGCTGGTATTCTGAAGAGGTTCCCAGCAGCCAGCACTGGTGATCTACTTCTACTTCTGACTGCTCCTCTGACCAACTTCTGCGAGCTGTGCAGAGCATTGCCATGGTAACTCACGGCAATGCTCTGATGGCAAGACTTGGACAGAGGAGCAGTCAGAAGTAGAAGTAGATCACCAGTGCTGGCTGCTAGGCCCCTCTTCAGAATACTGGCAGCCAGGGGCCCACAATGTGGGGATCAGGCTTGCCAGGCGAGGGGAATGCCACAGCTGTAGGAGAGGTGTGAGGGCCACATGAAACGGACTGGTGGGCCGGATTTGGCCTGCGGGCCTTGTGTTTGACACATGTGATATAGGCCTTAAAGGTAACAGCTAACACTTTGCCCAGAAACTAATTGGCAGCTAGTGATTTTAATGGATTGATTCTATCCACCTGTAATGCAATCAAGGAAGACACATCCCAGAATCTGCAAGACCTGAGCAGGGCTGTTCATAACATGGAGACTTGGAGGTCTCTCATTCATCAGGTGGCCATAAATTGACATCGACGTGATGGCGATTAACAACTGTGCAAACAGCAGTCTGTGACCATCCCCTTCCTAGCGTCCCTGTGTGCCAGAATGTTCTGTGGACTCATGCTCCAGCTCAGAACACCCAGTCATTAGCTGTGTTTGTCTGAGGAAATGCATAACTCTTCACTTGGAAATGATTTATGAGTTTCCCCTGGTTCCGGGCTTGGCTGGAAGCAAGAAGGTTTCCCAGGCAGCCGTTCATGGCTGGGCTAACAGGAGAAACTGGGGATTTAGGAGGTTGTGACTCTCCTTGGCTCTGACAGGCTGGTCCCCAGCTCCGAGAAAGCCTAAGATGCCTGGCTTACAGCCAATCGATTGCTGTGGAACAGAAGGGGGATGGGATCGGCTTAAATCCAAAAAGACTTTTGGCTTAATGAGATTAGGGACAAGGTCATGCAAAGCCCAGAAAACTGTGAAACCTGCCGTGATGAAAGACTGCTAGAGGGAATACAGGTTTATATTAAAATGAGAGAGGTGGTCCGAGCAACTTCAGAGAAAGTTTAAAAAACACATAGTCTCCTTGGGAAGAGCAGAAGATGATTTGGGAAACTATTGATCTGCCTTGCTCAAGGGTAATACTGTGGATGATTGGATGGAGGCCATGATTTCTCTCATGGTGGGCTTCTGGGAGTGGGTGGGATGTCCCATCCTCTTTGTCTTTGTCTAGCATCCTGAAATTACCCATTGAACTCTTGCTGATGGGAGGAGGTCATTCCAACCATTGTCCAGCCATGATGGATGACTGTACCACGTCCTGAAATGTTGGATGAAGTTCCAAAATTAACACAATTGAATATTGCAGTTGTATCTCCACCCAGTTGTTCTCAATCAATATTATTGTTACCATGTTTGTTCAGTTGGGCACAGCTTGGAAAAGTGAGATTTTCTGAAGTGCAAATCCCAGAATCCCCCAGCCAGTGTGGATCCTAGGGATATGGGTTGTTGTAATACACTGGCCCTTTTTGCACGGCATTTGTCATGCGAAAGGGCCTCTGGAGCGTCGCATGGTTACGAGGACAGTTCCACATGACGTCCTTGCAATTGTACGACACTGCCGGGGCCAGCAGGCGCCAATCACGCAATATATCATTTTTGGCTTCTTGCTAAAAATAATGCATGATTGAGCATTGCTCCGGGGCCCCACACATACTTATCTTGAGTGCAGAGCCTCCGGAGATGCAGGCCTCACACTTCCTTCCCCACTGCAGCCTGGGAAAGTACCTGGCTGCGCTGCAGAAGGAAGAGGCAGAGCTCTCATGCTTCCTTCTGGCCAGCAGGCAGCTGCTGCAGAGACAGAGCAGAGGGGACGCAGGTGCCTCTCAAAAGAGGCTGCTCGTGTGATCCCCGCACGCCCATGCCAGAATCAGGTAAGCTGTGGAAAGGGCCACTATGATTGTAGTGGAATGAGCATTGGATTAAGACCCTGGAGACCAGGGTTTGATTCCCCACTCGGGTGACCTTGGGTGCATCGTACACACTCACCCCAGAAGACCCCATGATAGGTTCACCTTAGGGTCACCATAAGTCACTTAAGGGAGTGGACTTGTTTTCTGCTGCTCCAGAGACTAGGACAAGGAGCAATGGATTCAAGCTGCAGGAAAGGAGATTCCACCTGAACCTCAGGAAGAACTTCCTGATGGTCAGAGCTGTGCCTCAATGGAGTGTGGTGGAGTCTCCTTCTTTGGAGGTTTTTGAAGCAGAGGCTGGATGGCCATCTGTTTGTTGGGAGTGCTTTGATGGGTGTTCCTGCATGGCAGGGGGTTGGACTGGATGGCCCCTCTGGTCTCTCCCAATTCTACGATTCTATGAAACTAGCCAATCAGGAAACCAGGCTGTTAGTGAGCCAATCAGGGTTTCAAGAACTGGCAAGCCTAAATAACAGAGCAATATTAAAGCTTCAGGTTACTAAGCATAGTTAGACAGTTGTTTGAGTGGGAACAGAAGTTTGTAGAAAGATGCACTCTGTGACTCCTGCCCTAAATCTTCAAAGAGCTCTTGTGAGACATTGCAGCTCTATCAAATCTTCATGTGGTCAGTTATTAGCCTTCCGCACCAAGCTGTTATAGTGCTGTTATTCCACTTTCAAAATCCTATGGAATCCTGGGGTTGCAATTTAGGGAGGGGCATTTAGAATTCTCAGCCAGAGAGCTTTTTGGCCTCAGTAAACTGCAAACCCTGGAATTCCCTAGGATCTTGAAAGTGGAATAATAGCACTATAACAGTGTAGTGAGGAAATGGTCTTAGTTTTGTTGTCTGAAAAGCCATAAGTCTGCTTATCAAAAGTCAGTTCCCTTGAGGTCAAAAACCTTCTCTGAGGAGATTCCTTTCCCTTATAGAAGTGCAGTTGCAAGGACTTACGGATTAATATCTGCAAGCATCCCATGAAACCATTATCTTTGTTCCTACCTCTGCTAATGAGCATCGTGTTTGAAAAATCACAGGGGTAGTGTGTGCTGTCGGTTAGTTGTGGTGTTGAAAGTCTCTCCATTCTCTCCTGCAATTTTTTCTTTAATTAAAACCACATTTTTTTCTAGATAATACCTAAAGGAAAGGGGTGAACTGATGAAGTATGCGTGCATGTATGCCTGAGAAAGAAAATGAATCCCAAATTCATATTTCAGCTCTGCCATCTGGGTGTGTTTGCTCTTTCTAAGAGGAAAAGGAGACAGGTTTCTCTCTCTCTCTCTCTGAGTTTATATGTTTGGATTCATTAATGTGGTTTCAGAGGGATATTTCTTCATGAAATAACAATCTGCCAGGCTTGGAGATCTGTCAGGCTTGCAGGAGCTCTGAGGAAGGCTACCTGAGGAAAATTGGCTGAGGAAAAACCAATATATGGTCTTTTAATTGGTGCCTATTATCACCTCTTTCAAAGTCTGCAAGTAGAATCAGGTGCTGAAGTAATTAATTGGGTGTGAGGCCGCTACCCTGCCAAAATTCGCTCACGCAGGACGGAACACCAAGATATCCGACCAGAATTTTACCTGCTCTGTCAGTCACGCAGCCTGCATTTTAATTTAATTTTAATTTTTTTGCTTTCCGGAGCAAGGAATATGCATGGCGAAGAGACCTGGATCAAGCAGCACAGCCCACTATGGCCATTCTGCACTACATTCTATAGCGCGATTATTCCACTTTCAACATCCTATGGAATCCTGGGGTTTGCAGTTTCAGGAGAGGTTGGCAAACTGCAAACCCCAGGATTCCATAGGATGTTGAAAGTGGAGTCATCGCGCTATAAGAATGTAGTGCGGAAATGGCCTATGTCAGGAGTGGACAGAGCCATCATTTTCACCCTCTCTCATATTAGTATCTTATCTTTCCCTCCAATGTATGAGGAAAATTTGCAAATGTTGCCAGATTCTTATCAAAGATGGATGGAACGACATTGGTAACCATCCGCACTGGCTATAGTTGGCCTGTGATGGCCTGTTGTTAAATAGGATATCCCCCAGGGTTAGTCGAGGGATGTGTATAACAGTGTGTTAAGTACATTAGCAATCTGTTGTATTGTTCTTGTGGAGGATGCTCATCAAATTTGCAGATGACATCAAATTGGGAGGGGTTGCTAATACGCCAGAGGACAGGATCAAAATTCAAAATGACCTGGACAGATTGGAGAGCTGGGCCAAGGCGAACAAAATGAAATTCAACAGAGAGAAGTGTAAGGTCCTACACTTAGGTAGAAAAAATGGAATACAGAAATATAGGATGGGGGACACGTGGCTGGATAGCAGTACGTGTGAAAGGGATCTAGGAGTCTTCATAGACCACAAGCTGAACATGAGTCAGCAGTGTGATGCGGCAGCCAAGAAAGCCAATGCAATTCTTGGCTGCATTGATAGGAGTATGGTGTCTAGATCGAGGGAGGTACTGATACCACTCTACTCTCCTTTGGTTAGACCTCATCTTGAATACTGTGTCCAGTTCTGGGCACCCCAATTCAAGAGGGATATTGACAAGCTGGAGCAAGTCCAGAGGAGGACGACCAAAATGGTGAAGGGTCTGGAAGCCATGAAGCCCTATGAGGATAGACTTAGAGAACTGGGTATGTTTAGTCTGCAGAAGAGAAGGTTAAGAGGGGACATGATAGCCATGTTTAAATATTTGAAGGGATGCCACATAGAGGAAGGAGAGGGCTTGTTTTCTGCTGCTCCAGAGACCAGGACAAGGAGCAAGGGATTCAAGCTGCAGGAAAGGAGATTCCACCTGAACCTCAGGAAGAACTTCCTGACAGTCAGGGCTGTCCGGCAGTGGAATATGCTGCCTCAATGGAGTGTAGTAGAGTCTCCTTCTTTGGAGGTTTTTAAGCAGAGGCTGGATGGCCATCTGTTGGGAGTGCTTTGAGGGTGTTGCTGCATGGCAGGGGGTTGGACTGGATGACCCTGGGGTCTCTTCCAACTCTACATTTCTATGATTCTATGAGGGACCTCCAGAGTCTGAGTGGTGTTCATTGGCATATTTTGAGTCTTGAAGAACACTAAAATCAAGACTCAAAATATGCCAATGAACACCACCCAGACTCTGGAGGTCCCTCTTCAAAAAAGAATACAATAGATGGCTAATATATTTAATGCACTGTTATGCATATCCCCTAACAACTCAACCTTGGGGGTATCCCATTTAACAATAGGCCATTACATAGGCCAACTATAACACATGCAAATTGCTTCCTCCCACCCAGGGACTACACAGGTATATCTACTCCGTCTCACTTCCATGCCACCAGATCCTCTGAAGGTGCCAGCCACAGATGCAGGCAAAACATCAAGAGCAAATGCTAATAGAACACAGCCTCAAAGCCCAGAAAACCCACAACGACCTATGGATTCTGGCCATGAAAGCCTTTGACTTTACATCAGACAAACTTTGACTTTTATATATTAGATTAATAGACACTCACACAAGAAATCAAACAGTCCCACGAACCATGCAAGGCTAGTGAAGGAAGAAGTGAGAAAGGTTGGATAGAGAGAGATTTGGGGTGTAGAAGGTGATATTTACCAGTCCTAGAGTGGAGGATTGAAGAGAAGTAGCTCAAATACAAAAGTTTGGGACTGGCATGGGGGAATGGGAAGCTGGGGTGCAGCATAATGCCCAAAGTGCTAGCAAAATGCCAGGACCAGAGCTAGGGTTTAATACTCTTTTCTTACCCTGAAGGGGAGGTTGTTAATGGCTCTCTGGCAGAGTAAACAAAAAAGGTCCGAAACAGACTGTGTTACTTTGGCTGGCAAAACATTCGTGGGAGTCCTGACAGCCTCTTAGTATCTTGGTTGGGTAAAGGGAATGAGGAGGGTCTCTGTAGGAAATGCGCCCAACAGGGGTGCTTGCTGGCCATAGCTGGGCAATTTTGTTTACTGTTGTATCTGGGTGTCGGGTTGTTGATAGGATTACTGGAAGCAATTAATGCTGGGCTTTCCCACCAAATTCTTCTTCTTTTTATTTATTTTTTATTTATTTATTTGTACCCGCCTCTCCATATGGATCAAGGTGGCGAACAACTTACAAATAGCATGTATTTTCGAAACATTTCTATACATGCCCCCAACAAGCTGGGTACTCATTTTACTGACCTGCGGAAGGATGGAAGGCTGAGTCAACCTTGGAGCCGGGCAGGATCGAACTCACAACCTTGTGGCTTGCAGGACTGGCATTTAACCACTGCACCACCAGGGCTTCTTGACCTTATGACCTGGTCATGCTGAGGCCATCCTGACCTAGCTCAGGCTTATAGCCAGTGTGCCACTTGTCACGTGTTCCCAGCCTTAAGTGTCCAGTTTTTATATGAAAATGCTATTTCTTGCCAATTTTGCTATCCCACAAGATAAAGTGGGTAAGGGGTGATAACACCGAGATGTTGCTTGACCACATGTTTCCCTGCAGGGCCATTTCCACGCTAGCTTATTATAGCCGTGATTATTCCACTTTCACCATCCTATGAAATCCTGGGGTTTGCAGTTTAGGGAGGGGCCTCAAAGGTCCCTCCCTAAACTGCAAACCCCAGGATTCCATAGGGTGATAAAAGTGAAATAATAGTGCTATAACATTCTAGTGCGGAAATGATCCTGCTGGTCTTTATCTGTGAAATGTTGGAGGGTATGCCTTTCCTGTATGTGTCACCTAGCTGTTAACAAAAAGGAACCTCTGAGAAAGGAAAAGAGATGGGAACTCTAATTCAGACCCACCCAAACTTGGTTGACTATATAGTGATACAGGATCAGAATTTTTTTAAGAGTTAAGTACTTGAAGTCCCCTGCCTAAATGGTTTAATGTCTTTTTTCTGCCACTTTCTCTCTCTCTTTTAATGTCTCAATTTGTTGCAATTAAATTTGTGAAGAAATTCTTAGTTGTTGTGTGTGGTTTTTTTTAAAAAATCCAGAATAAAATGAAACCCTACATACTGAAGTGCACTATTTGTGGAAGTTTGGCCTACACATTTGTCTTGGAATCAAGTCCTATAAAGAATGCTTAGAGAAGCTGGGCTTGTTTAGCCTGGAGAAACAGAAGACTGAAAAGAGGATATGGAATTCAAAACATGCGTGCATACAACCTGCTAATTCATAGCTATAAAGGTCTGTTCCTAGGCACCTCACTCCATATATCTGATGAAGTAGACCTAAGTCTATGAAAGCTTGTGCTGCAAACTTCTTTCTCTCAGTCTCAAAGGTACTGCAAGATATCTTTGCATACTGAAAGGGGATATGATAGTCATCTTGAAATATCTGAAGGAATGTTCATGTCAAAGATAGTTTTCAGGTGGTCTAGAGAACAGGACCAGGAGATTCTGATTAAACCTCAGGAAGAATGTTTCCTGACAGCAAGAGCTGCTCAGCAGATTCTTTCTGAAGGTGTTGGACTCTCCTTTGTTAAGAGTTTTTAAGCAGCTCTTTAAGGATGCCTAAGCTGTGGCCCCCTTCACTGGCAGAGAAGACTAGATGGTCCTTGGGAACCTTTCCAGCTCGTGAGTCCATGGCTCCAACAGCCCCGGGGGGGATGGAGTTGGCATGACCACTGCTTGCTCCATCGCAGCTCAATGGGGGCTTTCTGGCTCATTCTCCGAGTTTTGGATCCACCCTCCCGCAGCTGTTCGCCCAAGTGTAGATTTCTACCAGATGTGGAAGGGCTTTAGAGAAAAAGCCCAAAAGCCAGCTGAAAATGGAGGTCAGCAGAGATAAGATTTATGGATCGAATTATCCCTGAACCGAGCTATTGTATGGGGACGAGGGAGAAGGATTTAATATAGAAATATTGCTCATAATGTTAAACTTCTGTTTTGCTCTCTCGCTGAAACCCATCTGGGCCGGTTGGGGTTATCACACAATACTTGGCGCTAAGCTTCGTTGGGGCCTCTTTCTCCCACCCCATCTTCTCCCACCCAGCAGCCCACCTCCTCCAAATGGGGAGGGGGTCTTGTTCCTTTCATCTCTAAGCTAGCCCTAGGGTTACAATTATTTGGCACTCCAGGGGGGCTTCTCATCTCTCCATGTATTAGATAGAACAGTCTTCCCCTTGTTGTTTTTTCAAACCATTTCTGACTCATGGTGACCCTAAGCCAACCTATCATGGGATTTTTCTGGCAAGATTTGTTTGCCACCATTGCCTTCCTCAGGGAGAGTGTGACTTGCCCAAGGTCACCCAGTGGGTTTCCATGGCTGAGTGGGTTTCAAACTCAAGTTTGCAGAGTCATAGTCCAGCACTCAAGCCACTACAGTACACTGGTTGCCATGAGGATCTTATCAATCACCTTCAGGGAGATTTCTAGACCCACTTAGAGCTAGAGGATACAAGGTTGTGTAGCTCCACTGGAAAAACCCTATCCTGGGGTCTACAATTTTGATATTAAAACATGATACAATGTGCCTGAGAGGTCACCAGGATGGGCACGTTGGCAGCAATGGTCAAAGATCAAAAACCAGGTCAGCCAAGTAAAGTCTCCAGTCACGTAGCCCCAGGAGACCTCAAGCTGTGCAAACCCACAAAAAACAAAGGGTCCTCAGCCCCGAGAAGCAGACTTGAGGGGATTAGTGTGTCTGCCCCAAGCTGAGCAAATATTTCATCAGGCTAGGACCATTTACATGAAGTCACACCACAAACTAACACAGCCGAAGATCCTGAGACTTTTGCAACTCCTTCCAACCGCTTCACGCAAAGGAAATTACCAGTGTGGAGCTTCGTGCCCACTGCAACACCCACTGTTCTTCCCGGGATAGGATTAGTTCTCCAGGTACTTTTCCCCCTACAAATAGTCCCAGTTTTTGAGCAGTTCTTTGGATCACCTCCAGTCATCCCAGCAAACCATTGCTCCACCCGTTGAGTGATCCCCTCAGCCCTCTCTGTGCTGAGCCCCACTTCTCTGCTGTTTTTCCCGGACCAAGGACTTTTTAAAAGGTGCAGTATCACCCTAGCTACACCCCTTCAATATTCCCCTGTCCAATTTCCTCTCTTTTACTTCTTAATAGGTCTTGAGTGAGTGGGTGCATGAGTGCATTGGTGTGTGAGACTTTCCTTCAATAAAATCATTTATTGGACATTTTTGTTTGGCTTTTGGCTTGGCCTGACCCTGTAAACACTGGGTAAAAAGACCCTGCTAGGTTACCCTGCCTCTCACATTGCTATTGCTCATGCTCTGGCTAGTTTCCACTCCCCATCCACATGGACCACATTCCTCAGGTGTCCCCCAAGGGACCCCAGAAATCAGAGTAACACCTTCCTCAGAGAGAGTTTGACTTGCCCAAGGTCACCCAGTGGGTTTCCATGGCTGAGTGGGGTTTCAAACTCAAGTCTTCAGTGTCATAGTCTGACACTCCTAGAGAATACAAGGTTGCCCAGTTAATTTTCATGGCTGAGTGGATATTCGAAGCTTGATCTCTCAGAGTCCAAGTCTAACCACTATACCACACTGGTTCATACTTACCTTCCAACATAGAATCATAGAATCATAGAAATGTAGAGTTGGAAGAGACCACACGGGCCATCCAGTCCAACTCCCTGTCATGCAGGAACACCCTCAAAGCACTCCCGACAGATGGCCATCAAGCCTCTGCTTAAAAACCTCCAAGGTAGGAGACTCCACTACTCTCCGAGGCAGCAGATTCCACTGCCGGACAGCCCTGACTGTCAGGGTCTTCCTGAGGTTCAGGTGGAATCTCCTTTCCTGCAGCTTGAATCCATTGCTCCTTGTCCTGGTTTCTGGAGCAGCAGAAAACAAGCCCCCTCCTTCCTCTACATGGCATCCCTTCAAATATTTAAACATGGCTATCATGTCCCCTCTTAACCTCCTTGTATATGTAAACATACCCCAGCTCTCTAGTCTATCCTCATAGGGCATGTTTTCCAGGCCTCTCACCATTTTGGTCACCCTCCTCTGGACTTGCTCCAGCTTGTCAATATCCTTCTTGAATTGGGGTGCCCAGAACTGGACACAGTATTCAAGATGGGGTCTAACCAAAGCAGAGTAGAGTGGTACCAGTACCTCCCTCGATCTAGACACCATACTCCTGTTGATGCAGCCGACAATTGCATTGGCTTTCTTGGCTGCCGCATCACACTGCTGACTCATGTTCAGCTTGTGGTCTATGAAGACTCCTAGATCCCTTTCACACGTACTGCTATCCAGCCACGTGTCCCCCATCCTATATTTCTGTATTCCATTATTTCTGCCTAAGTGTAGGACCTTACATTTCTCTCTGTTGAATTTCATTTTGTTCGCCCTGGCCCAGCTCTCCAATCTATCCAGGTCATTTTGAATTTTGATCCTGTCCTCTGGCATATTAGCAACCCCTCCCAATTTGGTGTCATCTGCAAATTTGATGAGCATGCCCTCTATTCCTTCATCTAAGTCATTGATAAAAATATTGAACAGCACTGGGCCCAGGACAGAACCTTGTGGCACCCCACTAGTCACTTCTCTCCAGGATGAAAAGCAGCCATCCGTGATCACCCTTTGGGTTCGGTCGGTCAACCAATTACATATCCAATTAACAGTAGCCCTGTCTAGCCCACATTTTACTAGCTTCGATGCAAGAATGTCATGGGGAACTTTGTCAAAGGCCTTACTGAAAATCGAGATATGCTACATCCACAGCATTCCCTTCATCTATCAAGCTAGTAACTCTATCATAAAAAGAGATCGTATTATAGTCTGGCATGGACTTATTTTTGAGAAATCCATGTTGACTTCTCGTGATTATTGCGTTGTTTTCTAAATGATTAGAAACTGAACGCTTAATGATCTGCTCCAGGATCTTTCCGGGTACCGATGTCAGGCTGACTGGGCGAGAATCATTTGGGTCCTCTTTTTTTCCCTTCTTGAAGATGGGGATAACATTTGCTCTCTTCCAATCTGCTGGAACTTCTCCTGTCCTCCAAGATTTCTCAAAAATTATAGCAAGCGGTTCCGAAATGACCTCTGCCAGCTCTTTTTCAATATCCTAGGATGCAATTCATCTGACCCTGGAGACTTGAATTCATCCAATGCGGCCAGGTATTCCTGTACCACCTCTCTACTTATTAAGTGCCTCATTTCCTCTGCTTCCTCCCCTGCTCCCCTACCTCCGTCAGGTCGAGTGCTTGTATCCTTCTGGGAAAATACGGAGGCAAAGAAGGTGTTAAGTAGCTCTGCCTTTTCTCTCCCCCCTGTGAGTAATTCGCCATCTTCTCTGCGTATGAACCCTACTGTCTCCTTCTTTTTCCTTTTGCTGCGGACATATTTAAAAAAAACCTTTTTATTGTTTTTAATGTCTCTGGCCAGCCTAAGTTCGTTGTGCTTTAGCCTTTCTGACCTCCTCCCTACATCTCCTGGCTACTTGCTTAAATTCTTCTTTGGTGGTTTCCCCCTTCTTCCATTTCCTATACGTGTTTCTCTTAACTCTTAGCTCAGCTGAGAGTTCTTTAGTCAACCATTCTGGTTTCTTCAGATGCCTTCCATTTTTCCTCCTTATTGGACAGTTTTAGACTGTGCCGTCAGTATCTCCTTTTAAGGAACTCCCATGCCTCCTGAACTCCTTTCCCTTTCACTATTCCTGACCACGGAATTCCAGCCAGCAGCTCCCTAAGTTTACAGAAGTCCGCTTTTTTAAAATCTGTAGACGAGTGTCTGGCTACCCTTATCTTCTCCTTCCCACTGAATGCTAAATTCCAACAGGGCATGGTCATCTCCTTGCTAAGATCTTACTCTATTCTCACCTCATTCACAAGGTCATCCCTGTTGGTCAAGACCAGATCTAGAATATTTGATCCCCTTGTGGCCTCTTCCACCTTCTGGACCATGAAGTTGTCTGCAAGACAAGCAAGAAACTTGCTGGACCTTGCTGTCTTGGCAGAGTTTGACTGCCAGCATATATCCGGGTAATTGAATTTCTCCCATTATTTACCTGGATCCCTCCTCTTTGAATGTTCAGCTATTTGGTTGAGGAAGGCGTCATCCAAGTCCTCAGCCGGGTTGGAGGTCTGTAGTAAAACCCCCCACCAGAATATCCCTATTGTTTCTCGCTGCCTTAATTCTTACCCAAATGCTCTCTACCTGGCTTTCTGGGTTTAAGCCCAGGATCTCTTCACAGGTGAAAACATCCTTGACATACAAGGCTACTCCTCCTCCTTTCTTGTTTGGTCTATTTTTTAACAAAATAGGCTATACCCCTCATTCCTATATTCCAATCATGAGACTCATCCCACCAGGTCTCAGTGATGCCTATCAAATCGTATTTATTTTCTTGTACTAGGAGTACAAGCTCATCCTGCTTGTTTCCCATACTCCTTGCATTAGTGTAGAGACACTTAAGTCCCCCAGGCCCTTCCTGCAAGTCCTGTACTATTGTTTTCTCATCCTCCCGCCATTGGCCGCGGTACTACTTGTCCAGTACGTATTGGGCCTTTTCCCCCGTGTTCTCTGAGTCCTTGCCCTGAATAATATTGTCTCCCTCCCCAGTGGATCTTAGTTTAAAGACCTCTTAATCTTCCTTGCAAGACTGTTTGCAAAAACATTCCTGCCCAGTTTTGTGAGGTGCAGCCCATCCCTCGCCAGAAGCCCATGTTCATGGAAATTCAGGCCATGTTCCAAAAACCCAAACCGGTTGGGACCATGTGCGGAGCCAGTTGTTGACCTCTACTATTGCCCTTTCCCTACATGCGCCGTATCCTTGACCAGGGAGGAGAGACGAAATGACCACCTGCACACCAAGGTCCTTAAGCTTGGTACCCCATATGCTGTAGTCCTTTGCAATGTGGTTTAAGCTGCTCCTCGCAGTGTCATTGGTTCCCACATGAACCAAAATGAGGGGCTTATAGTCAGTGGGTTTGACTAGCCTGGTTAGCCTCTCCGTTATGTGGTTGATCCTGGCCCCAGGAAGACAACAGACTTCTCGATTGAGCTTGTCCGTTTTGCAGATTGCTGTTTCAGTTCCTCTTAGCAAAGAGTCCCCAACAACCAGAACTCGCCTCCTCTGAGACTTGTCCTGGGCTCCTCGGCGAACCTGTTCTACTCGGACTGCCTGGGCATTCTGTTTAGGCTGGGAGTGTTGATCTAGTCCCTGTTGGTCAAGTTTGATTCCTTCTTGTTGACATTCTGTTCCTCCGCGTGGTGTTCCTCATTGTTCATAAGGCCAAGTAGTTCGAAGCGATTGTGTATGCTAAGAGTCTCTGTTACCTTCCTGTCCTTTTATCCTCCGTGTGACATTCGCCCAAACCTCCGTTTCCCGGCAAAGTGTGGTGACTTCCTCATCCTGGCAGCTCCTCCGTGCATTCGGTCTTCTGGTAGGTTTTCTCTGCCCTATCCAAAAACTCCTCCCCTTCCCTAAGATGGAGATCAGAAATTCGTGCCTCCAGCTGTGGTTGAACCTTCTCCTCCAAGAAGGTGACCAGCTTGCACTTGGTGCAGGTGTACCCGAGAACCTCTTGTGGCAAGAAAAGGAACATGCCACAAGCGTTACAGGTGACTGCAGCAGCTCCCTCACCTTCCATCCTTGAAACTACAGAGAGTAGTACAGGAGAAGCTCGAGAAAGTAAAGGAGTGCAAGTGCGCGCGCCGAAGGCGCTTGCCGTTGTAGCTCCTAATAAAGCTCCTCCCCGCTAGCTGCCTCCTCCCTCTCGTTAGTCAGACCGTGTGATCAGGCAGAGCCCACGGCCAGGACAGTAGCCAGCAAACAATAGCAAGCAATTAACAGCAAAAACAAGCAAGGCCCCAAGCACAGCAAAAACAAGCTCAGCAAAAAACAAGCCTGTGGAACACACCTGGCTCAGGACGTCTTCCACAGGCCCAGCTCTCCTCTGCTCTTTCCTCTGGAATGAGCTAGAGGCCCGTTGGTAGCTCCTAATAAAGCTCCTCCCCGCTAGCTGCTCCTCCTCTCGTTAGTCAGACCGTGTGATCAGGCAGAGCCCACGGCCAGGACAGTAGCCAGCAAACAATAGCAAGCAATTAACAGCAAAAACAAGCAAGGCCCCCAAGCACAGCAAAAACAAGCTCAGCAAAAAAACAAGCCTGTGGAACACACCTGGTCTAGGACGTCTTCACAGGCCCAGCTCTCCTCTGCTCTTTCCTCTGGGAAATGAGCTAGAGGCCCGTTGGTAGCTCCTAGTAGAAAGCTCCTCCCCGCTAGCTGCCTCCTCCCTCTCGTTAGTCAGACCGTGTGATCAGGCAGAGCCCACGGCCAGGACAGTAGCCAGCAAACAATAGCAAGCAATTAACAGCAAAAACAAGCAAGGCCCCCAAGCACAGCAAAAACAAGCTCAGCAAAAAAACAAGCCTGTGGAACACACCTGGTCTAGGACGTCTTCACAGGCCCAGCTCTCCTCTGCTCTTTCCTCTGGGAATGAGCTGGAGAAGGCCCGTTGGTAGCTCCTAGAAAGCTCCTCCCCGCTAGCTGCCTCCTCCCTCTCGTTAGTCAGACCGTGTGATCAGGCAGAGCCCACGGCCAGGACAGTAGCCAGCAAACAATAGCAAGCAATTAACAGCAAAAACAAGCAAGGCCCCCAAGCACAGCAAAAACAAGCTCAGCAAAAAAACAAGCCTGTGGAACACACCTGGTCTAGGACGTCTTCACAGGCCCAGCTCTCCTCTGGCTCTTTCCTCTGGGAATGAGTGAGAGGCCCGTTGGTAGCTCCTAATAAAGCTCCTCCCCGCTAGCTGCCTCCTCCCTCTCGTTAGTCAGACCGTGTGATCAGGCAGAGCCCACGGCCAGGACAGTAGCCAGCAAACAATAGCAAGCAATTAACAACAGCAAAAACAAGCAAGGCCCCCAAGCACAGCAAAAACAAGCTCAGCAAAAAAACAAGCCTGTGGAACACACCTGGTCTAGGACGTCTTCACAGGCCCAGCTCTCCTCTGCTCTTTCCTCTGCAAATGAGCTAGAGGCCCGTTGGTAGCTCCTAGAAAGCTCCTCCCCCGCTAGCTGCCTCCTCCCTCTCGTTAGTCAGACCGTGCTGATCAGGCAGAGCCCACGGCCAGGACAGTAGCCAGCAAACAATAGCAAGCAATTAACAGCAAAAACAAGCAAGGCCCCCAAGCACAGCAAAAACAAGCTCAGCAAAAAAACAAGCCTGTGGAACACACCTGGTCTAGGACGTCTTCACAGGCCCAGCTCTCCTCTGCTCTTTCCTCTGGGAATGAGCTAGAGGCCCGTTGGTAGCTCCTAGAAAGCTCCTCCCCGCTAGCTGCCTCCTCCCTCTCGTTAGTCAGACCGTGTGATCAGGCAGAGCCCACGGCCAGGACAGTAGCCAGCAAACAATAGCAAGCAATTAACAGCAAAAAACAAGCAAGGCCCCCAAGCACAGCAAAAACAAGCTCAGCAAAAAAACAAGCCTGTGGAACACACCTGGTCTAGGACGTCTTCACAGGCCCAGCTCTCCTCTGCTCTTTCCTCTGGGAAATGAGCTAGAGGCCCGTTGGTAGCTCCTAGAAAGCTCCTCCCCGCTAGCTGCCTCCTCCTCTCGTTAGTCAGACCGTGTGATCAGGCAGAGCCCACGGCCAGGACAGTAGCCAGCAAACAATAGCAAGCAATTAACAGCAAAAACAAGCAAGGCCCCCAAGCACAGCAAAAACAAGCTCAGCAAAAAAACAAGCCTGTGGAACACACCTGGTCTAGGAAACGTCTTCACAGGCCCAGCTCTCCTTCTGCTCTTTCCTCTGGGAAATGAGCTAGAGGCCCGTTGGTAGCTCCTAATAAAGCTCCTCCCCGCTAGCTGCCTCCTCCCTCTCGTTAGTCAGACCGTGTGATCAGGCAGAGCCCACGGCCAGGACAGTAGCCAGCAAACAATAGCAAGCAATTAACAGCAAAAACAAGCAAGGCCCCCAAGCACAGCAAAAACAAGCTCAGCAAAAAAACAAGCCTGTGGAACACACCTGGTCTAGGACGTCTTCACAGGCCCAGCTCTCCTCTGCTCTTTCCTCTGGGAAATGACACATATGAAAACATGGGCAACATGTGGCCACGTATTATCAGTGTGGTTAAGAGGGTAAAAGCTTTTAGAGGAACAGACAAGCTGGGGAAGTACTGTGGCAGTATGCTTTTGCCTGAGCCTAAGGGAAGGGCAAAGTTCCACTGCTTTTCTTCCCTCCACTCAGTGAGTTAATTGAGTGCAAACTATTATCCCTGTCTAATTATGTCTTCCCTACAATAGGCTACCTTAGAGAGCTGCCTAGTGGAGCTTTGTGGCTGGGCTCCCTCTCCCTGTGAAAGATATGGTTCTTCCAAGGCAGTCAGGTGAAGCAGCTAGTAATTTCTAGGAGAGAGTGGCAGAATCGAAGGATTTGCAAACCACCTTTTTGTGCAGCAGAGGCAGAAATTGTTGTAGTTAACCCATGTGCAGTTTCCTCCAGGAAGGGCCTGGACATTTTGGTCTGATGCAGAATGACCGCATCCAGTTCCATGGCAGTGCCATCATGTACGTGTGTATGTTATTTTATTTTGCATTTCCTATTTATTAATTTTAATACGAACACCCAACAAATTCACAACTACGGGGAAAAATAAGGAACAGGAGCAAAAGGAACAAACTATAGGTAAGCAATATACCTGTACAGGTAAAGCTAAAACTAAACTAATTAAACTGAACTAAGCCGTAAGAGCAAAACCTAAATAGCAAAAAACTAAAAGATCAATCTGCAGTTGGTCTTCCGCATGCAAGGGTTTAACTTTCATGGTTTTGATTATTTGCGATTTCTCCAACCTCTGTGTCGGGTAGCCCTCCATATTTCAGTATGGGACATGCAGTAGTAGTTAATTAGCTGCTACTTGTAACCAAGGATGGGAACCAGAGACCGTTAGGTAAACAAAGCTAGGAACGCAGCACTGATAAGAACTACCAGCCGAAGCTGACCCTTCAAGGTCTCTGGTTGGGGAAGGGAACCTTTTGCTTCTAATGTTTGGATTTTGCTAATTGCTTTCAGTTCACTCACTGAAGTCCTGTACAACGCATCACACTCCTAGTAAATAGTGTATTAACACTGTCACATTTGTGTGTGTGATTTAGTTTCCCACTCTGCCTCACCCCCACCTCAAGTGTTTTTTTTTCAGGGGAACCTTCCCTCTCGGTGGTTCCCGTCAGGCCACATAGCTTTTAAGAACCCACCTTTGCTCCTCCTATTCCTCCACCAGCTGCTGCCTGGCCATCTAATGATAGCTCACAGCCTGATTTCTCAGCACCACAAACTCTCCCAATGCCCCCCACACACCCAAGGAAGGAGATGGGGGATAGAGAGGAAAAAGCAGCCAAGCCACTCCCTTTCCCTCTCCTTTCACTGACCCTGTTTGGCCCTGGGTGCCCGTTCAGACAGACAGGCAATTTTGTTATTTGCAGTTTTTCCAATTGTGCAGGGTCCTGCACCCCCAACTCTAGCAAATGTGGAGGAACAACACACATTCTTCAAAGCAGTCTTTTTTTGGGCCCCCATGCCTTAAGAATTGGAGGAGAGGGTCCTAGCTCTAGATCTGGGAACCCTATGGGATGGATGATTCCTAGTACATTCTGGGAACCCCATGGGATGGATGCATTCCTAGTACAAAGTTGGTCAGCTACCCTCCTGAATTGCGGAATGCATCACATGAACAGGGATGGACAACAGGTCAATTCCAGTTTTCTCTGTTTTTATTTTTCCAATCTTCAGTGTATTGTGTCCTATTTCTCCATCAGTTTGCAATTTAGAAGAACGCCTGCATAAGATTTGCAGTTTTTGCACAGCCTGTTTACAGATATCCACATTTTTGGATAAAAAGTCCTCTAATATACACATACATCTTTTTTTGTTGTTTTAGAAGCAATTTCTTTTACTATTATGAAACATGTGTTATAACAATACACATTTTGGCACACACTTGCTTCTAATTTATGCTTTTTGTTCATTTTTATTAAGAACTGCATTGTAAAGTTTTGAAATGTAAGTATATTGAAGGATAACTGAATTTCAGTTTGGATATTTCCAGTGATGTAGACTCAGGTCAACTGACTCAGACTCAAGTTGGACTTTTATTTCAGTGACTTGACTCGGACTAACTCAGCCATGAGTGATGCACTGACTCAACTTGACTCAAGACTTGTATATTTTTAGTGACTGACTTGCTGCCCTTGGTTCAGAAAGCCTAACACATTCATCCAGAAACCTTACGACTTTGAACAATACCTCCATCTCTTTTTGCCTACTGGTCACATGGCAATCTGTCTCAAGCCCAAAGTGTGGGTGCATTTCTCAAAGGGGAACAGCAAAGGGTGTTAGGCAATGGGCTTGAGGGGGGCTTCAGGTCTGATCAGCAGCTTGTCCCTGTTTTATGTTGGAGGAGCCTTCTAAAACTTTTCCTAGGAGCAGAAGACAAGACTCGCCTCCAGAGTGCAGGGTGCATTTCTCAGATCCTTTCCGCAACTCACCCATTTTCGGTGCTGGGTGCGGTGCTCGTGCAAGCAGCCTTCAGAGAGAGGCTCTCGTGTCCGGGGTGCTTCGGCTCCGCACAAGCTTCCTGCTCGCGTGAGAGTCCTGCCTCTTCCTTTCGCAGTGCCGCCTGGGACCTTTCCAGCCATAAGGGTGTATAATTTATATTTTATGCCAACACATCTGCCAATTAATATATTTTGCCAATTAAACTATATCAAAGCATGGAGTTACACCTCCTTATTTCCTCACTCAGTTCTTTATGTCCAGGTGTACTAACTTGCGGGCTGCACAGTGTGCGGATTGGTTGACAGCTGTAATCCCTCCTCTCCTAACTCCAAAGGAGTTTTACAACACCTTACAAACAGATCATTTTTAAACTGTTTGAACATGTAGATATTAATGTGTTTACAAAAAAAAAAAAAAAAGCCCCCAAAGCTATGCAGTTGACAAAATACAATACAACCAAGCAATGGGTGCACAGCCAGCTTGCCAACCCATCAAAACAGCTTGGTGAAACCTGCAGAAGTGATATCTCCTCATTACGATATCCTGAAGGGGAATAAATATGTCCTTTAGTTTGATGGTGGTAAGTACATTTCCAGAGCGTAGTGACTCCTGTTTTTTTAAAAAAAAAAAAAAGTCTGTATGAACCCTAAATGAATAATGAAATTCGAAGTGTTATATATATTTAGCCTGGAGAAGGAGAGGTTCAAGGCAGACATGATTTGTTGTTGCTGAACATCAGCAGAAACACATCATATCTGCTTGAACCTCTCCTTCTCCAGGCTCAGTGTATTGTTATTGCTGTTTTCTGCCAAGCTGTCTTCCACGTATGGCAACCCTGTAAATGAGAAATCTACAACAGTCCAGATCATTGACTGTCCTTTCTCCTGCTCCTGCTCCGGCTCCTCCTCCTGCTCCTCCTCCTCCTCCTTCTTCTTTATACCCCACTTTTCTCCCAGGTTGGGATGCAAAGTGGCTTACAATTAAAAAAACATAGCTAAAGCAAGTTAAAACAACATTGAACAATCCAAAGAACTAAGACAATGTTAAAATACATAAGTAAGAACTCAAATATTAATCAGATCTTGCAGCTGGGGGCAACCTTGAGTTTCTTTATGGAATCAATCTAACTGTAATGCGCTCTTCCTCTTTTCCTACTGCTTTCCAGTTTAGCATGCATTATCTTCTTTTCCAATGAATCACATTGTCTCGTGATATGTCCAATGTATGATAGCCTCAGTTTAGTCATCTTCACTTCTACGGAGAGTTCAGGTTTGTTTTGCTCTAGGACCCATTTCTCCTTCTGGCAGTTCATGATACTTGCAGAAGTCTCCTCCAGCACCATACTTCAGATGAGATGATTTTCTTCTCAGCTTTCTTCATTGTTTAGCTTTCCCAACCATACACAGAAACTAGAAATACCATGGCATGGAACAGAATCACAGAATCATAGAGCTAGAAGGGACCCATATAACATTGAGACTAACCCCCTGCTCAAAACAAGATCTCCTGCTAAAGCATCCCCAGCAGGTGGCTGTCCAGTCTCTTTCTGAAGACATTCAGAAAAGGACACTCCACCACCTCTCTAGATCATTGATTCCATTGCCAAACCACTCTTATAATCAAAAAGTTCCTTTTAAATGTCAGAGTTCAACTCCCAGCCTGTGCTTATCTGACAGCAAGGGAAGGAAAGTGATAGTACTTGCCGAAGAGGGGGATGCAGTGGGGAGCATCCAATGCAAACAATCAAGTAGAAACACTGAGCCAAGACAAAGTCAAGGTCAATTCCAAAAATCCAGAATGCCAAAGGTCCATCCAAAATATCAAGAGAGCCCAAACACAAGGGTTGTGGGAGCTTGAGTAACAATTTGCTACAAGCAAACAGCAGGCCACACCAACAGACTTATATAGCCAACAAAAGCAGGTGTTACTCGTCATTCTTCTGTTCTCTCAATCTCACCAAAACGGCTTCCCTCTGAGCTGCGCTTTTTTGTCTCCTCCATGACTGAGAGCTGGGAGGCAAAGGTGGATCTAAATCCTCTAAATCATTGCTGGCCCCTTCTCCCTCTGGCACTGGTTGCAACAACTCCATCTCAGCTTGTCTTTCAACCGGTGGGGGTGTTGGCAAGACAGTTTGGTCTATCACTGGCCCTGTCTCTGGCACAATCGATTGCTCATCAACCTCTGAGCTGTCATCTATCACACTGAAGTTCAATCAAAGTCTACCTTCCTGTAATTTCACACAATTAGGCCTGATCTTACTCTCTGGAACAGCAGAGAATAGATTTGCCCCCTCCTCTCTGTGATAGCCCTTAAGGTATTTACAGATTACCATCATGTTGCCCCTCTGTCTTCTCTTCACCAGGCTGAATATGACCAGCTCCTTCAACCTTTCCTCATATGTTTTTAATCCATACCTCTTATCATCCTTGTTTCCCTTCTCTGAACCTGTTCCAGTCAGATGATTCTGACATCGGTGTTTAATGATATGTCCTACAATTGGGGATCGTATCAGGTTCCTTCATAGCTGTCTTTCTAAGTCTTAGCCTTTTCAGATTTTTTGACTACAGTCTCCAGTCTGGCTAATGACTGGGTCAAGGTATAGGAAACCTTCTTCTTTGTTACTGCTTTAAAGTTATGTAAATTATCTGTGGTCATTATTTTACACAACAGCGGTTTTCAAATATCTGAAGGGCTGTCATAGTGTTACTTCCGATATGGCACCCCCTGTGAGGACACCCAGATATCATTTTGATATCATTTAATTTGGCCTTAGCTGGACTGGCTCGCAGTTACCTCATCTCACGTGTTCGCAAAGTTCTCCGGATAAGCACGGACAGAGAGCGGCTGTTAATGGTTTACATTCCATTTCTCTTTGTAGCCAGCAACTCAAACCTCGCCTGCAGCTTTAGAGAACTTGATGTCAGGACCCTGGCACTCCAGGACTCAAGCTCTGAGTCTGAATTGGAAGACTTTGAAGCCATGGAACCTGCTGCACCTGCAGAGCCCACCCAGAGGCTGCCTTGGACACAGCCCCGGCCCCGGCAGGGGGGCCAGGGGCTGCCTCAGGCCCAACCTGGCCTGAAGAGTCAGATGGGGAAGTTCAGGAGCAGGTACCTACTTACCAGCAGCAACGGGAGCAAAAGAGGGCTCTCAGAAGGTCGGAGCGTTTAAATAGGAAACGCCAGGCAATCAGGCTCCAGCTGAGATAGCACCTGGAGGAGTTGCCTGTCTACAAAAGGCACTCGCTCAGCCTTCGGTCTTTTGTCGGCTCACAACCGTCCATCTTGGGAGTGCCTGCTGGGCTATCGTGGACCCTTGCCTTGCTGGAACGCTGTCTGACCTGCTGGTGCGTCGGAACTCCTGCCCTAAAGCTACTCGGGGTACGTGAACTCTGTTGTTCCTGGTCTGGCTGTGATGTAACAGCCAGGAATTCCCTTGTCTGCAAAAGTCTCTTTAATTTACTGCTGCCTTATTTATTTGCTGAAGTAAAGCGTTTTGATTTAATTACCGGTCTGCTTTATCAGTGAAAAGGCCTATTAGCCGGCTCTTGGCTGCCCGCCAGGCCTTGGCGTTGACACTTCCCACCGCAAACTCCACAATAGCCACATGGCTTTCAGTCAAATTACTCTTGTATGTTGGGCCATCAACGTCTCAGCCCAAGCTTTGTCTTTACATGCAAATCCCATCATGTTAAACCTGACCTCACCAAATCCTTTTGTTCAGCACCGAAACCCCTTTTGTTCTCCCTGGGACTGCCATAGCCAAAAGGCACAATCTTCCCTATAAAAATCTCTCACTTTTAACCAATCCTCGGATCACTTTGGGCTGCCATCCTGCCTTGCTGCCGGTTGTCTAAGGGACTCCCCTCATTGCTCCACGCTGAGCTTTCTTCCCCGGAACCCCTCTTCTCTCCAGGACTACGAGACAGGTCGTATTGCCTTCCCTTGCAAACCTCCGCTTCTTTTTCCAAGTTAGTTAGTTTATGTTCGTCTTCTGTGTTTGTTTTAATAAAGAATTGTCTATTATTTGGAAAACCTTGTCTAGCTACTCTCTGACCCGCCGCTCTATACATAGGGTTAAAGATCCGCGATGTTACCCTGCCTCTTGCTAGTCAAACCAGTGTCTCAGCTAATTTCCACAAATATGGTATTTTAATTGGCAACCCGGGCGCCCCGCATGGAACCTCCAAATTCTCAGGGTAACAATAGGTCATATAAAGTAGAATTGTTCTCTCCAGTTCCACAGAGCAAACAACAGAACTGGGATTCAAGATGACCTTAACAGATTATGGAACTGGGACAAAATCACCAACATGGATTTTAGCAGAGATGAAAGTATGTTTGAAAACACAGTAATCCAAAGAATCTAAGGGTTTTAGCAGACCACAAGCTAAATATGAGTCAACGTTACTAGAATCATAGAGCTGGAAGAGACCAACACAAGGGCCATTGAGTCCAAGCCTCTGCTGCTATGCAGGGATACACAAGCAAAACATTTCCTGCAGATGGCCATCCAACCTTTCTTTAAAAAACACCAAAGAAGGAGGCCATCATCCTCCTAGGCAGCAACATATTCCTCTGTAGAACTCTCTTACCATCAGGAAATTCTTCCTAATGTTTAGGTGGAATCTCTATTCCTGTAGTTTCAATTCATTGCTCCAGTTTCTGGAGCAGCAGAAAACAGGCTTGCTCCATCCTCCATATGACATACCTCCCAATACCTAAACATGTCTATCATGTCACCTCTTAACCTTCCCTTCTCCAGGCTAAACATATCCAGCTCTCTAAGCCGCTCCTTGTAGGGCTTCATGGTTTCCAGGCCTTTGACCATTTTGGTTGCCCTTCTCTGGACATGTTCCAACTTGTCAATAACCTTTTTGAACTGTGGTGCCCAGCCTGTGCTTTTCTTATTATTTCATTTTAGTGACCAAACGTATAGCTATGTTTTTGTTTTTATTTTTAACATGCTGGGGAACAGACTCCCTTGTAGAGTGTGGATTCTTCTTCTTTGGAGGTCTTTAAACAGAGGTTGGACAGGCATCTTTTAAGGGTGTTTTAGTAGTGTATTCCTGCATGGCAGAGAGTTGGACTAGATGGCCCTTACAATTCCTTCTGCCTCTAAGGCCCTTTCCACACGAGGGAAGTGAATCGCTTTGTGCCGTTACTTACCGCCTCTTCTCGGCTCGAAGCAACACGGACTGTCCCTTAAGCCCTTCCGCAGGGCTCCTCTCTTTGTTTCAGAGTGATGCGAAGCAGTGCAAGGTCTTTAGATCCACACTGGTGAGCCTTACAAAATGGCGGCTTCTGGTTGTTTGTGGGTCCGGACCAACCGCTGAAGCTGGCCATGCCCACAGCCCACCCTCCGCTGATTGCAGGCTCACATTGGTGTGAATTCTGCACATCTGCACAACTGAGCAGGAATGAAATGACGTGGTCTGGAAAACTGAAAGACCATTTTTTTCCCCGTCTTCATTTAGTGTGCTGGAGGACCACTTGGGGCTGTTTTGGATCTGACTTAAGTGTGGAACTAAAGTAAATAGTCTGAACCTAGTCCGATCCAAGGTGCGGACTACCTCCATGACAAGGACGCCTTGGCCCGTCTTAACTTCCTTGTGCAGAAAGGGCCTAAGATTCTATGTTTCTGTGTTCCTATCAGTGGTTTTTTTCCCCCACTGCTCACATTCTCTGACCCCAGCAATCAGTTTATCAAAGGTTCTTCTCCTCCCCTCCATCCCACTGCGAGAGGCCATAACAAGAGCATCACGCTTGAATCTTTCCGCTCTCCTGTGCTGGTGTCACAAAGTGCAGTAGAAGCCAGCATCGTCTCCATCACCCCTCACCTTTCTGGGCCCCTCACCCACTTATGAGGAGGTTGCTCAGTTGGAATGCAGCAAGAACAATATGTCAGGATGCCAGGCTCAAAGTTGTCCCAGTCACCCTGCCCCGGCCATTGACTTTGAAGCCCCAGTTTGAGGCCAGGGTTAAAGCTTCCAGATCCTGACCTTCTCGCTCTTGTCTGCTGTCCCAGCATCAAGAGCTCAAGGTGGAGAAAAACACATATAATGAAAGGGTTTATATTTCAGGTGAGTTATAGACATGCAATAAGAGCTGGCCAGATGGAAGAAATCAAGAGGCCGGTATGGATCCCATTAGGGGAATAAAACAGCATCAGGCAAAGTCGGCCTTTCTTCGCCTGGCTGGGAATGAAAGCCCATCTTCCCCTAGCTTTGTAAACTTCTGGCAATGCTGCATGAGTTAGAACTGTAATGTCAGTGGCTGAGTAAACAGATGGCTGCTATGGAAGCCATTGTCTCTACCTTTGGGCCTACAGTGGATGCTGACAGACTCCACCAACTGCCCTGATCTTGGCTATTTCCACACTAGATGGTTATTGCGATCTGATTCCACTTTCAACATCCTATGGAATCCTGAGGTTCGCAGTTTCGGGAAGAGCTGGCCTGCCCCTCCCGAAACTGTAAACCCCAGGATTCCATAGGATGTTGAAAGTGGAATCAGACCGCTATAACCATCTAATGTGGAAATGGGCTTAGTATGGATAGTCCCAATTCATCCTTTGTCATCTCAATTTTTCAGCTGCTTTTAAAATGTCCCATTTTTATTCTCTTCTCCTCCTACTTTCCCCTTTTTTTTTCCTCGGCTTCCTCCAATTGCTGCAAACTGAGTGCAAAGTACAAAAATTGTTTGTGCTGAATTTATTCAGCAGGGTGGCGAGAAAAGGAAGCAGTGGAGTCTTGCTGTTTTCCCAGAAGGCTCCAGCAAAAGCAAAGTGCTGCAATCTCTCCTACCTTTTGTGTTTTTCTTCATTAAAAACTTCTGCTGTCAACACTTTGAGGTTGCTTGGCCACGTGTTTCCCATTTCATCTGTGATTGTGGATGGGGCAAACAAGAAAGTACCACCAACTAAAGTCTCTTTCCCAGTACAATTTGAGACAGATGGATGCAAAATGAGATGGATCTATGGGTGAGATCTCTAAGTCACCCTATCATCAACCATCCCGCTCAGGTCTTGCAGATTCAGGGATGTGTCTTCCTTGACTGAGGCCATTTCTGCACTAGACTGTTACAGTGCTGTTATTCCACTTTCAACATCCTGTGGAATCCTGGGGTTTGCAGTTTAGGGAGGAGCCTTTGAGGATCTCCCTAAACTGCAAACCCTAGGATTCCATAGGATGTTGAAAGTGGAATAATAGCACTATAACAGTCTAGTGTGGAAATGGCCTGAGTCTATCCATCCCTAATGCAGTCTTCCTCTTTCCTTTTTGCCTTCTACCTTACCCAGCATTACTGTCTTTTCTAGTGAGCCAGGGCTCAGTTAGTCATCTTGGCTGCTAGGGACAGTTCAGGCATGATTTGCTCTGGGACCTATTTATTTGTCAGCAGTCCAGGGTATCCGTAGAACTCTTCTCTAGCACCAGATTTCAAAAGAGTTAATTTTCTTCCTGTTTTCTTTAATGTTCAGCTTTCACAACCATACATAGAAATTGGAAATATGATGGCATGGACAATCCTAATTTTGGTATTCAATGGTCTGTCTATCTAACTATCTAACTAACTATCTCTCTATCTCTCTATCTATCTATCTATCTATCTATCTATCTATCTATCTATCTATCTATCTATCTAAAGATATATATATATATATTTATATATATATATATCTTTACACTTATCCATTTCCTTCATAGCTGCCCTTCCAAGGCCCTTTCTGCACCTTACCTTTTTTTGACGCTGGGGTGTGGGGATTGCGTGATCAGCCTCCAGCAAGAGGTTCATGTGTCCCCACTCTTCAGCTTTGCATGAGCTGCCTGCTCCCAAGCAGGCAATGTGAGAGCCCCACCTTTTCCTTCCGCAGCGCAGCCTGGGAGTTTCCCAGGCTGTGCTGGGGCAGGAAGTGCGACCGCCGCAGCTCCGGAGGCTCTGCACGCACAGCAAGTGTGCGTTGAGCTCTGGAGCAATGCGCAATTGTGCACCATTTTTGGCTGAAAGCTGAAAATGAAAAAGTGTGCAAGTGCTGCCTGCCCTACCCTGGAGTGTCGCACGATTGGGAGTGCGTCGTGCAGATCGCTCCTCACAATCACGCGACGCTCAAAGGGCCCTTTCACACGGCAAATGCTATGCGAAAAGGGCCCTAGTCTTCTTCTGATTTCTTGACTGCAGTCTCCATTCTCATTAATAACTAATCCAAGGTATGGGAAATCTTGAAACATTTCAATGTGTTAATCATCTGCTTTGAGGTTATGTAAATCATCTGCAATCATTATTTTTGTTTTCTTAATGTTGAGCTGTAAATCTGCCTTTGCACTCTCTGCCTTGACTTCAATAATCGTTCCATGTCTTTGCCGTTTTCTGCTTTTTACAGAACAGAATATTCATCAAGGCATTTTAAAGACTAAAATATAGAGCATTAATAAACACCTGGAGACTCATCTCCTCCTTTTCTAGTTGGAGCTAATCAACGTGATTCCAACTATCATGTATTATATATAACATGGTCCAGGATAAAGTTACCATATCAATGAATCAAAGTATGTTTATTTAGAATTTACAATTCTAAATTGAATATACACTATTCAATTTACAAATTGAACTTACTTTTTGCATCTTTAAAAAACAAATCATAGAATCATAGAATGGTAGAATTGGAAGAGACTGCAATGGCCATCCAGTCCAACTCTGTTCTGCCATGTAGGAAGACACACCATTTCTGCACTACATTCTTATAGCACGATTATTCCACTTTTAACATCCTATCAGGTCCCCTCTTAACCTTCTCTTCTGCAGACAAAACATACCCAGCCCCCTAAGCCATTCCTCATAGGGTTTCATGGCTTCCAGACCCTTCACCATTTTGGTCGCCTTCCTCTGGACACGCTCCAGCTTGTTAACATCCTTCTTGAATTGAGGTGCCCAGAACTGGACACAGGATTCCAAATGAGGCCTAACCAATGCAGAATAGAGAGGTACCATTGCCTCCCTCTATCTAGACACTATACTCCTATTGATGCAACTGAGAATCGTGTTGGCTTTCTGGGCTGCCGCATCACACTGCTGACTCATGTTCAGCTCGTGCTCTACCAAGACTCCTAGAACCTTTTCACACGTACTGCTATCCAGCCACACATCCCCCATCCTATACTCTTTAAGTCTCTCTTCTTAGGGCATGGTTTCCAGGCCTTTTACCATTTTGGATCACCCTCCTCTGGACACATTCCAGCTTGTCAATATCCTTCTTGAACTGTGGTGCCCAGCCTTTGCTTTTGTTAGGATTTCTTTATGGTGGCCAAAGGTATAGCTCTAGGTTTTGTTTTGATTTTTTAACATGCTGGGGATAACTGGTGAAGCAAGCTAATTTGTTCCCCCTCCACCTTTCTCTTTATTTATTTTTTTAATTTTAATTTTTACAGAAAAGAATCGATGTAGAACACAATTATCTATATAGCATATATAAAATAAGGACAGAGACCTTATAATGTTACATATTGAAACATCAACTTGGAGGATCTCATATAATTGTTTTTTTACAGTTAGAAGTTTCTTCTTTCTACATAACAGAAGGATATTTGTAAGAAAAGCAGAATGTGTAAAAAAAAAATAAAAGAAAAAAGAAAGGTGAAAAGTGGGGGGAAGAAAAAACTTGTCTCTCCGCACTAGCCTGTTATAGTGTGATGATTCCACTTTCAACATCCTCTGGAATCCTGGGGTTTGCAGTTTCGGGAGGGGCCAGCCGGCCCCTCCCGAAACTGCAAACCCCAGGATTCCAGAGGATGTTGAAAGTGGAATCATCACGCTATAACAGGCTAGTGTGGAAATGCTTATGCACACTCAGCGAATTCTAGAGGCAGCTGCTATTACTTTGCCTCTCGTAGGCAGGCAGAGACAACTAGAGTTGACTGAGGGATATCCCATTCTTTCCCAGCTCAAGCTTTCTTGCACCATTTGCTGAAAACATGCTGCTACAACCCAGCAACTGAAAAGCTGTGCTTTGGCAGTCCTTCTCCATCCTCCCAGTTTTTTTTATTATTATTATTTATTTGTATCCCCGCCTCTCCATATGGATCAAGGCAGCGAACAACTTACAAATAGCATGTATTTCTATACATGCCCCCAACAAGCTGGGTACTCATTTTACCGACCTGCAGAAGGATGGAAGGCTAAGTCAACCTTGGAGCCCGGCAAGATTGAACTCACAATCTTGTGGCTTGCAGTACTGGTATTTAACCACTGCGCCACCAGGTAAGAAAACACAGACACAGGACAAGAAGGAAAAGAAGACAGGGTGGGTGGGCAGAAGACATAGTAAAAGCGAGCTTCTTTGTTAGAACTTTGTTAACTATGCTATGCCTGTATTTTGACAGCTGTGTAGTGTTGGATTGGCACGAGGTCTGGACACCAGATTGGATAACTTGCCTGCTGTCCAAACACTTTCCCTCTGTCCCACTGCCAAAGGAAACAACTCGAGTGACAGCTGTGGAGTCCACGTGGGTGTGCAGCTGCTGTGTGGTTCTCCGTCACCCAGTGGTAGGCCGTGACCTAGTGCCCTGAATTGGGCCAAGGCCCTACAACCTCACCCCAATGCCCCATACCCCTTCCCCGCAAAGGAGAGTAGAATCATCGAATCACAGAATCATAGAGTTGGAAGAGACCCCAGGGGCCATCCAGTCCAACCCCCTGCCATGCAGGAACACACTCAAAGCACTCCCAACAGGTGGCCGTCCAGCTTTCGCTTAAAAACCTCCAGAGAAGGAGACTCCACCGCACTTCCAGACAGCAGATTCCATCTCTGGACAGCTCTGATCATCAGGAAGTTCTTCCTGGGGTTCAGGTGAAATCTGCTTTCCTGCAGTTTGAGTCCATTGCTCCTTGTCCCAGTCTCTGGAGCAGCAGAAAACAAGCCCACTCCCTCTTCGACATGACATTCTTTCAAATCTTTAAATGTGGCTATCATGTCCCCTCTTAACCTTCTCTTCTGCACACTAAATATACCCAGCTCCCTAAGCCACTCCTCATAGGGCATGGCTTCCAGACCCTTCACCATTTTGGTCGCCCTCCTCTGGACATGCTCCAGCTTGTCAATATCCTCCTTGAAATGAGGTGCCCAGAACTGGACACAGTATTCCAAATGAGGCCTCACCAATAGAGTGATACCATTACCTCCTTTGATCTAGACACCATATTCCTATTGATGCAATGAAGAATCATGTTGGCTTTCTTGGCTGCCACATCACACTGCTGACTCATGTGCAGCTTGTGGTCTACCAATCAAAGAATAACAAGTGGGAGTTTATTAAAACACAAGAAAATAACGCACCGACCCTTGAACTTCTATGGTATATACCCATGAATAAGTCTAGAAATTTTAGTAAAAAATCACCCCCCAAAATCCTTTGTCAACTTAACCATGGTAAGTACCGTGTAATGTAAGGAACCATCACCTTCTCTGAGCAGAGTGGCAAAATGCAAGACTTTAGTGCATCCCAGAACTTAAAAGAAGCACTGATTCCCCTCTGCTCTCTCCGCTGAAGCACTATTTCTGGCTTTTTTGAATGTCTGAGCAGGAAAATGGTAGTAGCAAGGGCATCTGGCCCTCTGAAGTGGTACTGGCTCTTTCCCTTTTTTGTGGAAAGACCTTTGACTTATCCACAGGTCATATAAAAAATCCATGACTCTGCCCTCGAAGCCTGCCTGTGACTTATATATAAAGTTGACTTATACACTAGTATATACATTAAATCATTTCCAGCTCTCCAAAACCATAATTAGTCCTTTCCTCTGTCTGACTCTCCTCTCTCTATTCCCCATTTGTTCCTATCACTCTGAAATCTGTTCCTGCCTCTGTGTCAGCTTTTCCCTCTCTGCCTTTTGACAGAGACAAGCCTCAGTTTTGTAACATTTCCTCTCCAAAGGGACTCCCCTTCACAGCACTCCCTGAGCTGTGATGGGCTCCCTTCAGCCAGGCTGGTCCACCTCCCTGCTTCACAGAGAGGACCTACAAGGCCCCCAGGCCCTGAGTCCAGTCCTCATGGCATAACATCAAAGCTGTGGCAAGACATAAAATGCCGTATACATAATGATTCTATAGTAATGCAAACAAATTCTGAACTGTTGTCAGGTGGAAGGTTGGGAAAGCAGCAGGAACAAGACTGATGGAGTGTGAAGCAGTCACTTATATTCCCACTGGATGGACCAGAGGGAAAACTACTTCCTCTTTTCTGCCCTGGGACCTTCCCACTTCCACTGCATGACCTGCTTGGCTGCTTGGCCCAAAGCCTACCTATGCCATTCAGATGGAAATGGAGACTTCTATTCTCTGCACATCTCCACAGAGGAGCAAAATTCCCATCTGCTAAGTCACATTCCTCCTTACTGGGGTAACCCAATGGTTGGGAATCCCAAATGAAGGTGATTTGATGGTTGCTGGTTTTATTAAACAGTACAAGGCCATTTCCGCACGAGGCTGTTATAGCGCGATTATTCCACTTTCAACATCCTATGGAATCCTGGGGTTTGCAGTTTAGGGAGGGGCCCTTGAGGCCCTTCCCTAAACTGCAAACCCCAGGATTCCATAGGATGTTGAAAGTGGAATAATCGCGTTATAACAGCCTTGTGCGGAAACAGCCAAAGTTAAACCAGGGCTTCCCAAACAGTATGCCATGACAGGTTAGTGTGTCACCTGAAGTGTGTAGGTGTGTCGCCTACAATCTTGGAATTGTATGTTGTTATTTATAAATCATATATTTTTAAAAAATATATGAAAGGTTTTCATGAGATACGTTGTGTCCGCATACATTTTGTTTCTACATTTGGTGTATGTGTCTGTATCTCTTATAAGGGATCAGTTTAACCTGTGGTTTGCTAGTCAAACTGAATTACTGTGTTGCAAAATGTCGCATGTCTAAAAAGTGTGTCACCAACGTGAAAAGTTTGGAAAGCTCTGAGTTAAACACATAGATGAACTATGGTTCATACTTAAGAACAAAAGGAGGTAGATTTTAAGGGTTAAAATATCGCTGCAGAAGAAGTCATCTTTTCCTTTGTCTCTTGTGTTAGTTGTAGTTTTTGCTGTATATTTAGGTACTTTGGGTATTTGTGTCAGAATGTATGTTTTGTGTGTAATTTTTGTAGTTTGTAATTTGTTTTTGCTATATGCGTTGCTCAATTTTTATATTATATGGATTTTACTCAATAAAAATGATGTTTAAAAAGGAAACCCATTTTTTGACCTGGGAATGAGCAATTACAAATATTCCTTTCATCCATAATATAGATTATAAATGTTCACCATGTAGATTCAAACCTTTATGTCAGAGCTTTAGCCTGCCACACCTTTTACTCACATCCACCAGGTTTAAAGCTAACAAGGGAGCGCTCCCACCGGTCGGCGGATTCTTCTGACCTTGGGTGATCTCCGTTCTTGCCTCCCTTGCAAACCTCATCAGGTCTGATGGGTCCCTTTTGATTAGCTCATGGAAATCCAGATGTGCCTTGCATGCTTTTCTGCTGGATAATCTTGTCAGCACCTTCTCCAGGCCAAACGGTTCTCAGGCACCCTCGCCGGTCCTTCTGACAGTCAAGCCAGCCCTTCAGATGCCAACCGGAGTTAACTCTAGATAAGCAGACAATCCAGTCTTCTTTTTCCCCCTTTCCAGATAGCTTGGCATCTTAAGTGGTTCAGACGGTGGAGTTGTGTCCCCCTACACCCCACTAGATTTAAATGTTGCACAAAAGAATTGCGCGTTTTCATGTACGGGGATGGAAGCCAAAATTTTGCAAGGTCGACCGGCGAGAAACCGGAATATTTCCAGCCTCCGTAAATTAAAACTCAATCAGGTTCCTTTACCTCTGACCCCCATTCTCTGGAGGGGGGCTCTATATCCCCCCTTCTCTTTTCAAGTGCTGTTTTATCAGAGGGAAGATGTGGCTCCATAATTGCAAACTAATCCTGATGAACACCCCAGGCCTTCAGCTCACTTCCTGGTCCTTGTTGTAATGCTTAACAAGTCCGGAACAGCCGGATCCAAAAAAAATAAGCAAATGTTAGCAGTTAACCGCCTGCAAAGAGTAATGTCCAAGTTCCCCTCTTGCTTCTGTCAACTCAGATCTATCCCCTCACAAACTGGGACTGGTGTGTGTGTGGGGTTGTGTGTGTGTGTGTGTGTGTATTTGTGTGCCTGTCTGATGGGGAGTTTATAAAATTTTGCAATCTCTTTTCTTCCCAGGTGGCAGGAAGTTCCAAGGTCTGTTTCTCTTGAAGAAGAAAACACTGCATAGGATTGCCAGATCTCCGGGCCTGGCCGCGAGTCTCCAGTTTATCTCCAGGTGGGAAGATGAGGGTGCAAATTCACTTTTGGGAGGCTCAGCACCAGGCAAGAAGAAAGGGTTGTGCACAAATTTTGAGCTCAGCTAATGACAGTGGCTACCTTCTATAATTCACCAGGCTTCATTGATTTCTTGCTGCAACTAGTGAAGCTTCTCCGGAGAACCTATGTATTTATATCCCCCTTCCTTCTCAGTTGTTGTGGTGCCAGGTCTAACCCTCCACTCTCCTCTGCATCCACCTTCTGTCTAGAAGCACGGAGACTGAATTAAATGTTCCTTCTCCCTTCTCCTTAAGTAAATGAGAAGGAATAATTCCCTCATTTCACCTTTATCTGGGAACAACTGTTTAGCCAAGATTTCTATCTTAATTTCTAAACAGAAAAAGATGTTCTCTCTCTTTCTTTCTCTGGGCTTTATCATATGAGGCAGGCAAATTGCAATTAGAACAGGATATTGGCATATTTGGCTGAGACTTATCACATGACATAGTTCATCCTTTATTGTTCTCCTGGTGAGAGACCATTTGGAAAGCATGAACTGATTCATTGTGTTTTCCAAACAGTCTCCCACTGGGATAAAAACAGAAGAGGAATGATTTCATAGAATCATAGAAACATAAGAGTTGGAAGAGACCACAATGGCCATCAAAGTCCAACCCCTTGCCATGCAGAAACACACACTCAAAGCACCCCCAGCAAATGGCCATCCAGTCTCTGCTTAAAAACCTCCAAAGAAGGTGACTCTACCACACTCCAGGGCAGCATATTCCACTGCCAAACAGCTCTGACCATCAGGAAGTTCTTCCAGAGGTTTAGGTGGAATCTCTTTTCCTGTAGTTTGAATCCATTGCTCCGTGTCCTGGTTTCTGGAGCAGCAGAAAACAAGCTTGCTCCATCTTCAACATGACAACCCTTCAAATATGTAAATGTGGCTATCATGTCTCCTCTTAACCTTCTCTTCTCCAGACTAAACATATCCAGCTCCCTAACCCTCTTCTCATAGGGCATGGCTTCCAGACCCTTTACCATTTTCATTGCCCTCCTCTGGACACGTTCCACCTTGTCAATATCCTTCCTGAACTGTGGTGCCTAGAACTGGACACAGTATTCCAGGTGATAAATCCTAGCCAAAGACCCTATTATTCTGCTACAGTGGTGATTTACCTGCCCAATGTGATAAAGTTTGTGTTTGAATGACAAGCTGTGAACAAGCGTGGGAAATACTTGAAGGATAATGCTTAATTATATCACCAAGGCCTCAGGTTTTGGCCTGGAAACCTCAGGGCCTGGGTGTGACCTGGAAGTGGCAACCCTAATACTTGAATCTATAAAATTGCAGTTAATGAGAAAAAAACAAGATTTTTTTCCCCTCTCCTATGCTATGGCAGCGTGGGAAACTTCCTGGAGCCAAGGGAGCAATGCTGAAGTCCTCTCAACCCGCTAGGAGACTGCACCATGTTGTCTCCCCACTTCAGAGTCATCGTTTTAAAAATCAACTATTGGAACTTCAAAGGAAAATATAGTGGCCCTCTATGGCATGTGAGGATACAAGTGTGCTTTCTTGCACCATACAGAATTGAAGACTAGTAGGGCAGAGAGCTGGAGGACTGTTTGTAAAATGACACTGCTCCATGCTGACCGTGGAAATCAGTTGACGGTGGTGGCAACTCTGCTGATTTTGGCAGCTGCAAAAGGGACTGGCAAGGGATATGAAAACAGCTGGGGGCTCTGCATGGTGAGATGAGGCACAGCAGAAGCAAGATAAATAGGATGGTTACTTACATGACAAAGCAGGAAATGCTTCTCTAAGGCCATTTCCGCACTAGCCTGTTATAGTGTGATGATTCCACTTTCAACATCCTCTGGAATCCTGGGGTTTGCAGTTTTGGGAGGAGCCAGCCAGCCCCTCCCGAAACTGCAAACCCCAGGATTCCAGAGGATGTTGAAAGTGGAATCATCGCGCTATAACAGGCTAGTGCGGAAACGGGCTAAGAGTCTAAAAGAGGACACAGAACTGCATACTATTTTTTTTTATAAATATAGATGCACACTCAAATGTCTTCTTATCAAAAAAGTCTAGGTATAACACAGTTAACAAAATAGATGTGTGCCTGAGAATTACAGAGAGGAAGGTGCAGGCTTGTTTTTTGCTGTCCCAGAGGGCAGGACAAGGTCTAATGTTTTTAAGTTACAGGAGAGTAGATATTGATTGAACATTAGAAGAAACTTCTTGTGTGGCAAAATGGGGTTGAACTGGATGGCTCTTGAGATCCTTCCAACTCTATGGCCATTTCCGCACGGGACTGTTATAGCGCGATGATTCCACTTTCAACATCCTATGGAATCCTGGGGTTTGCAGTTTCAGGAGGGGTCACCTGCAAACCCCAGGATTCCATAGGATGTGCAACGTGGAATCATAGCACTATAACAGTCTTGTGCTGGTCTGAGATTCTATAGTATTAAAAGCGGTTCAGCAATGGATCCAGTTACCTAGGGGAGTGGTGGGGTCACCCCCTCTGGACCTCTTCAAAGAGAGGCTGGACAGCTACTTGCTAGGGATGCTCTAGGTGTAGATCCTTGCAGTGAGCGGGCAGTTGGACTTAGACCGTTTCCGCCACCACACTGTTACAGTGCTATTATTCCACTTTCAACAGCCTGTGCAATTCTGGGGTTTATTGAGGCCAAAGAGCTCTCGGGTTGAGAATTCTAACCCCCCCACCCATAAACGGCAAATCCCAGGATTCCACAGGACGTTGAAAGTGGAATAATAGTACCAGAACAGTGTAGTGTGGAAATGGCCCCAGCGGTCTATGAGGGCCCTTTCCAATTCTATGATTTTTTCAGAGGAAACTTGGTACCAGAACCAGAAATAGTGCAGGAAGAATTAGGGATAGATCTCTGCACCGCAGCAAAGAAGACCAGTTCAATATGATTCAGCAACCTTTTTGTCAAAAACTAAAAATATGCATATGTGAAATTAAACTACCAGGTCAGATAAGCCTTGCATAAGTAAATAAAAACATTTTGAACCTTCTAAAGACTCTTGAAAGCATCTTCCAAAATGCATCCACAGATGATGTACATAACTTTGAAGTGGATGGTGGAGATATTGAAATAGTTCAAGATTTTCCATACCTTGGATCAGTCATTAATGAGAATGGAGAGAGCAGTCAAGAAATCAGAATATTAGGACTTGGAAGGGCAGCTGTGAAGGCACTGAACAAGATTCGGAAGTATAGGATATATAACTGAATACTACTAAAGTTAAGATTGTATATGGCATCCTATTTCCAGTTTCTATGTGTAGTTGTGAAAGCTGGACAGTGAAGAAAGCTGATCGGGGGGAAAAATCAACTCCCCTGAAATGTGGTGCTGGAGAAGAGTTCTAAGGATACCCTGGGCTGCTGAAAAGACAAACAAATATTTCCTAGAGCAAATCAAGCCTGAACTCTCCCTAGAAGCCAAAGTGACTAAACTGAGGCTGTTGTACTTTGGCCATATCATAAGAAGACATTGCTCACTGGAAAATACAATAATGCCCTCCTCTGGATTTTTTCCAGCTTGTTAATAGCCTTCCCAGACTGTGGTGTCCAGACTTGAACACAGTATTCCAAGTGGGATAACCAAAACAGAATAGAATGGCACCATCACTTCCCTTGACATAGACACTATACTCTTATTGATGCAGCCCAGAATCACATTGGCAATTTTAGATGCAGCATCACCCTGCTGACTCATGTTCAGCTTCTGATCTACTAAGATTCTTAGATCCTTTTCACATATACTTTGATCAAGGCAGGTGTCCTCCATCTTATATCTGTGGATTTCATTACAAGGGAAGAGAAGCTGCTGCAGTTTGCTTTTGCCTGAGCCTAATGGGAAGGGCAAGATTTCACCCCTCCTCTCCTCTCTGCTGTGCAAGCTACTTTTGCGCTTTGAACTCAGTTTGCAGCAATTGAATTAAGCTAGTGACAAGGGGGAAGAGAGAGAGAGAAACCAGGGCATCTTAAAAGCAGCTGAAAAAGTGGGATGATTTGATTAATCAGGACTTGGATGAAGGAATAGATGGCATGCTCATCAAATTTGCAGATGACACCAAATTGGGAGGGGTTGCTAATACCCCAGAGGACAGGATCAAAATTCAAAATGACCTGGATAGATTGGAGAGCTGGGCCGAGGTGAACAAAATGAAATTCAACAGAGAGAAGTGTAAGGTCCTACACTTAGGTAGAAAGAATGGAATACAGAAATATAGGATGGGGGACACGTGGCTGGATAGCAGTACATGTGAAAGGGATCTAGGAGTCTTCACAGACCACAAGCTGAACATGAATCAGCAGTGTGATGCGGCAGCAAAGAAAGCCAATGCAATTCTCGGCTGCATCAATAGGAGTATGGTGTCTAGATGGAGGGAGGTACTGGTACCACTCTACTCTGCTTTGGTTAGACCTCATCTTGAATACTGTGTCCAGTTCTGGGCACCCCAATTCAAGAGGGATATTGACAAGCTGGAGCAAGTCCAGAGAAGGGCGACCAAAATGGTGAGAGGCCTGGAAGCCATGAAGCCCTATGAGGATAGACTTAGAGAGCTGGGTATGTTTAGTCTGCAGAAGAGAAGGTTAAGAAGGGACATGATAGCCATGTTTAAATATTTGAAGGGATGCCATGTAGAGGAAGGAGAGGGCTTGTTTTCTGCTGCTGCAGAGACCAGGACAAGGAGCAGTGGATTCAGGCTGCAGGAAAGGAGATTCCACCTGAACCTCAGGAAGAACTTCCTGACAGTCAGAGCTGTCCGGCAGTGGAATCTGCTGCCTTGGAGTGTAGTGGAGTCTCCTTCTTTGGAGATTTTTAAGCAGAGGCTGGATGGCCATCTGTCGGGAGTGCTTTGAGGGTGTTCCTGCATGGCAGGGGGTTGGACTGGATGGCCCCTGGGGTCTCTTCCAACTCTACATTTCTATGATTCTATGACTGTCCCTACCAAACTGAGGCAGTTGGAAGATATACAATAGGTGAGGAATTATTTCATCTCCCTCATCCCAAAATCTTGTAGCAGAACTCTTTGGCCTGTGCCAAATTTCTCTTCTCCTGTCAGCATCCTCTCACCCACTGTGGGAAGGAAGTGTTAACTTTCTTCTCCCTTTCTGATCACACCCTGTGCCAACACCTTTGGAAATGTGCATTTATCTACAAGATGGCAGTAAACCTGCTGGGTGAAGAGTTGCCTAAGTGGGCGAGAAAACAGCACAGCATTTTTTAAAGGCCAGAAGGGCCTGTTGCAGGAGGACATCAAATCAGAAGAATGTAACACAAAGGTGAGGGAATTTTCCAATGGCATTCCTGCATTCTATTTGAGTGTCCTCAGATTTGCTGGAGGAAGATGGTCACATTTTGCCATCTGACTCTCCCAGAATCTCAAAGGATCCCTAGTGGGGGTCAGGGGTTGCTCTGATACCAAGCAGCTTGCTACATGGATGAATTATTTTTTAAAAAAATATCCTCTCTTATCATAAATTTTAAAACAGCTTTAATTCTACAGATCATTAAATTGCTTTTTAAAATAACACACACACACATATTACTGATGTTCCTATATATTTTTAATTTCTTTTGGTTTTAATATTCCAGAAACACTCTGAAACCCAAAGTTGGGGAAAAGGCAGGATTGAAACGAGTAAAAACATAATTAATACAATATCATTCAAAGAATAATTCTTATTTCTTCAAAACCAGGACACAGGATTGGAATGTTTGTGAGACCAGCCTGTGTCCTTTTGAATTAATAATGAATTAATTAATAATGAATTAATTGAATTAATAATGAACATGGCAGTGATGTATTTAAGTCTTTTACTCCAAGGCCATTTCTGCAGTGGAGCAGCATTTCACTGCGTTTTATAAGCGGTGTTTTTACTCCAATGTCCTCCAGTTTCTATCAAAGAAAAGCAGAGAAAATCATTAGTACCTTGCGCATGTCGATTCCCCGGGAAATCTTATTCTCCTCCCTTGGTCCACTCTTCCACCGCTGATTGCTCAACTTAATGCCCACTTCTCTGGTGTGAATCGATGTGGCACTTGCGCATGTAGAAAAGAATGCTGTGAACTGTTTCGGCTTATTTGCTTCGGAGTTTTTCCGTTTTTACATTACACTGGTTCCACAATGATGTGAACCGCTTTAAGAGTTAAACACATTCGGAACGAACTACGACAGAACGACATCAAACCAGCTTGATGTGCGGATGTGTGTGGAAAGGGCCCCAAGCCCTTAGAAGATACTTTCAGGTCAAGTCTCAAGTCTGGAAGTCAATTTCGGAAGTGGGAAATAGGATCCTTCTTACTTCCCATTTCCAAAGCTGGAGGCTTTTTCAAAAGTAGGGAATAGGATCCTTCTTACTACCCATCACTGAAACTTCTAAAAGGTTTTAGAAAGAAGGATGCTTTCCTGTGCTTTGGGGGCGAGTCTTGCCTTCTGCTGTTCAGAAAAGTTTTGGAAGGCTCCTCTGGTATGCAACGGGGACAGCCTACTGAGCGGACCTCAACCATGCCTCAAGCCCATTGCCTAACACATTGGCCGTTCCCTAGGAGTCTTGGTAGACCACAAGCTGAACATGAGTCAGCAGTGTGATGCGGCAGCTGAGAAAGCCAATGCCATTCTTGGTTGCATGAATAGGAGTATGGTGTCTAGATCAAGGAAGGTAATGGTACCACTCTATTCTGCATTGGTTAGACCTCATTTGAAATACTGTGTCCAGTTCTGGGCACCTCATTTCAAGAAGGATATTGACAAGATGGAACATGTCCAAAGGAAGCTCTTGTGTCCACAGCAGAGCAGACAGTAAATCACAAGTGGCACAGCTCCTACCTATGAGGTGAGAGTCAAAGAATGTCCAACTAGAAAGGAAGCTTAGAGCAAACAAATCTGAAGGGGCAAATCCAAAGTATAGTCCAAACAGGCATAGTTCCAAGATGGCCAGACCCACAAGCGCAGCACAGGGTTTCAGGGCCAAAGAGACCAGTTGCTGACCCTGAGAGGAAAGGGAAGCTGGAGCCCTCTTTTATCTAGGGCTGCTGTCAACATAGGTGTTCCCTCATTAGGGCTCGCTTGCTACTTAAACCAGCCAAGTGATGCAAGCCCTCCCTTTCACGGCATCTCTGCTGCAAGGTAGGTGTGTCAGCTGTGTCTTTCTCTATTTGTTCCCCTGGCTTGGCCCTTGTTGTTGTTGTTGTTGTGTATTATCTCGATCTGGACCAGCTTCTGGGGACACTTCAGCCTCTGGGGAAGCCTCTGCCTTGGAGTCAGAATCCTCCTCCTCGCTGCCACGGTCTCCAAGGCAGGGCATGGCAAGACTGACCAAAATAGTGAAGGGTCTGGAAGCCATGAAGCCCTATAAGGAACGACCTAGGGAGCTGGGGATGTTTAGTAAGCAGAAGAGAAGGTTAAGAGGAGACATGATAGCCATGTTTAAATATTTGAAGGGATGTCATGTCAAGGAGGGAGGGAGTTTGTTTTCCGCTGCTCCAGAGACCAGGACAAGGAGCAATGGATTCAAGCTGCAGGAAAGGAGATTCCACCTGAACCTCAGGAAGAACTTCCTGATGGTCAGAGCTGTCCGGCAATGGAATATGCTGCCTGAGAGTCTGGTGGAATCTCTTTCTTTGGAATTTTTTAAGCAGAGACTGGATGGCCATCTGTTTGGAATGCTTTGATGTGGGTTCTTGAATGGCAAAATGGGGTTGAACTGGATGGCCTCTGTGGTCTCTTCCAACTCTATGATTCTATGATTTCCTCTGGGAACTGGCCCACACTTTGGGCTTAAGACAGATCATCATGTAACCAGTAGGCAAGAAGAGATGGAAGCATCTAAAGTTATAAGGCTTCTGGATGAATGTATTATGTTACTGAACCAAGGGCAGCGAATTGGTTACTAAAAACATACAAGTCACAAGTTGAGTAGAGTTAGCGTTTCATTTATTGCCAGGTTGAGTCCTTGAAGCAACTTGAGTCCAACTTGAGTCCGAATCAATTGACTTGAGTTTATGTCACTGTAAGTTGGTCAGGATGGAAGAAGTCAAACATCCGTTAGTGAACCTGTAACCCTGATTTCTGGGGTACCTTGGAAGACACCTCAATGTGCTCCACGTGACGTGAATTTGAAACTAGCCAGAGCAGGAGCTATACCACTGCGAGAGGCAGGGTAACCTAGCGGGGTCTTTTCACCCAGTTTTTACGGGGCCAGGCCAAGCCAAAAACCAAACAAAAATATCCAATAAATGATTTTATTGAATAAAAGTCTCACGCACCAACGCAATCACTCATACACGCACCCAAGACCTATTAAGAAGCAAAAGAAAGGAAATGGGATAGGGGAATATTGAAGGGGTTGTAGCTGGGGTAATACTGCACCTTTTCCTGAAGTCCTGGGTCTGGGAAAAACAGCAGAGAAGTGGGGTTCAGCACAGAGAGGGCTGAGGGGATTACTCAATGGACGGAGAAACGGTCTGCTGGGATGGCCGGGAGTGATCCAAAGAACTGCTCAAAAACCGGGACTACTTGTAGGGGAAAAAGTACTTGGAGGATCAATCCCTTCCTGGGGAGAACAATGAGTGTTGCAGTGAGAACGAAGCTTCACAATGGTAATTTCCTTTGCATGATGGGATTGCAAGGTGTTGCCAAAGTCTCAGGATCTTTGGCTGCATTTGTTTGTGGTGTGACTTCATGTAAATGGTCCTCGCTTGATAGGACATTTGCTCAACTTGGGCCAAACATGCTAATCCTCTCAAGTCGCCTTCTTGGGGCTGAGGACCCTTTGTTTATTGTGGGCTTACACACCTTGAGGTCTCCTGGGGCTACGTGACTGGGGATTTTACTGTCCTGACCTGGTTTTTGGTCGTTCGACTGTAACTGCCTACATGCTCATCCGGGTGACCTCTCAGGCACACGGAATCATGTTCAATATCAAATTGTAGACCCCGGGATAGGGTTTTTCCACTGGAGTAACAAACTATTGCCTGTAAACAATAATCAAAAGCAAGAAAAAACATTGGCTAAAAACCACTACGTAACCCAGCAAGCCAGGCTGTTTCCATTGTAACCTTGCCTACAATGCCTTCCTGTAAAGACAAACCCCTCAGAATGAGGTACCGAGTAATAAGATGGCTGCCATTCATCCAGTGACTACTCCCCAAAAAAGTTACATTTGGAAAGGAGAGGAAGAGGATCTTTTCACCTGACATAGCCTTAAATCTCTTCTCAGTCCTAAGAACTAGTGTGTAAGGTCTCAACCCTCTTTTAGGATTTCCTTTCTCCTCTTGAATGCATTGCCAACAGCAGCAACTCTCTGATGACATTTCTCCACAAAACATGAGCTGGAAAAATAAAGAGATTAAAACAGGCAGATTGCAGAAGAATTCAGGAAGTGACCTGTATTGATAGAAGGAAATGAGGGTTTCTTCTTCCAGAGACTGGGTGCCTCCAGCGTAAAAGAAGCCAGCGGGAAGCAGGCGTGAGAAGAAGCCTGAGGTAACGCCGGCTAATGAGGATAGGTGTGAGGAATTGCCCACTGACAAATGATGTGGTGATGGGCAAGTTTACCTAGCGGTTATGTGAGATGGTGGTGCCTCAGAGCCGGAAATTACTCCACACAGACAGCTGTGACTGAGTGTTAAGAGATGTAAATGCAAAAGAAGGTTTTAACTACCACTTAAGAACATGAGATGATGTCTTCTCCATTCAAGGAACCTCAGTTGGAGGACCAGACAGACCTAGCCAGCCTGGCCCTATCATTGGGCATAGCAAGGGGGTTGACTTGGGCAGCAAGTGCTGGAGGATGACAGGGGCTGCCTCTAGGACAAAGCTTTTCAAACTTTTTATGTTGGTGACACATGTTTTAGACATGCATCATTTCATGACACAGTAATTCAGTAAGTAATTCAGTAAGTGGAGGCAGCCCCTCCGCCCAAGCCTGGCTTGCTGCTTCTGCTGCCCTCACCAAGATCTTCCTCAGCCCAGGGCAGCTGTTACCCTGATTTCTGGAGTCCCTTGGGGGATACCTCAATGTGCTCCACGTGATTGGGAATGGAAACTGGCCAGAGCACGAGCAATAGCAATCCAAGAGGCAGGGTAACCTAGCGGGGCCTTTTCACCCAGTTTTTACAGGGTCAGGCCAAGCCAAAAACCAAACAAGAATGTCCAATAAGTGATTTTATTGAATGCAAGTCTCACGCACCAACGCAATCACGCACACACGCACCCAAGAGCTATTAAGAAGCAAAAGAGAGGAAACTGGATAGGGGAGTATTGGAGGGGTACAATTTGGGTAATACTGCACCTTTTCCTGAAGTCCGGGGTCCAAGAAGGCAGCAGAGAAGGTGGGCTCAGCACGGAGAAGACTGAGGGGATCGCTCAACGGATGGAGCAACGGTCTGCTGAGATGAGCGGGAGTGATCCAAAGAACTGCTCAAAACTGGGAGTATTTGTAGAGGAAAAAGTACCTGGAGGACTAATCCTTTCCTGGGGAGAACAATGGGTGTTGGAGCGAGAAAGAAGCTCCACCATGATAATTTCCTTTGTGTGATGGGATTGCAAGGTGTTGCCAAAGCCTCAGGATCTTCAGTTGTGTTAGTTTGTGGTGTGACTTCATGTAAATGGTCCTCATCTGGTGGAATATTTGCTCAACTTGGGGCAGACATGCTAATCCCCTCAAGTCGGCTTCTCAGGGGCTGAGGACCCTTTGTCTATTGTGGGTTTGCACAGCTCGAGGTCTCCTGGGGCTACATGACTGAGGATTTTACTAGCCTGACCTGGTTTTTGATCTTTGACCATTGCTGCCTACGTGCCCATCCGGGTGACCTCTCAGGCACATGGAATCATCTTTTAATATCAACAGATTTTTCCCTTTTGCAAATGCCACGTGAGTGTGACACTTTGCGATGGGATGGCAGCAGGACGGAGATGACAGTGTGCGGAAGCATGACCTGCCGACCGCTGCCATGCTGTGGCAAAAGTGGGACAGCAAAGTCGTGTGAAAGGGGCCACACAGTTTGGAAAGCTCTGTTCTAGGACGTGACTCTCTGTTGAAGGACAATGCTTGCATGTGCCACTTGGCTTGTTCTGCAAGATTGATGTGATGGCAGATTAATATCCTCCAACAGTGTAGTGCAGAAATGGCCATAGACTTACCCCTAGAGATCTCTAAAAGACTCTCCTGAACTACAATTTAGAGACCCTCCAGATGAGATGAAAGTCCCTGGAAGTCCCAGCTTTTGTTCTAGTACAAACTGGTTTTATTTTGGAAGTCCACAGAATGTTTTCTTCATCCCAAATTATTTCCTGGGAACCTCCAGCCTTGCCAAGGGCTTTTCATTCCTACTTCCCAGGTCAGTTTAAATTAACACAGTATTTTCCAAAATGAAATGTCTCTCTACTGGTCTGTCTGTTTGCATTATCCCACAACTAGCTGAGATGGCTGCCATCAATAAATACAGCTACAGGTTCCCTTACTTATCTGACAGGTTAGGGACTGGAGAACTTCCAGTAAACAGAACTGGTTGAAAAGTGGAATCTATGTACTGTACTGTAGAGCGTGAAGGACTTATCCGGGCTCACTTGGGATTGACTGCATGCACTCTGCTTCCAAAGTCTCTTAGCTGCCTTCGACCATTTCTGCACTGGACTGTTATAGTGCTATCGTTCCTCTTTCAACATCTAATGGAATCCTGGGGTTTGCAGTTTCGGGAGTGGCCTCGAAGGCCCCTCTCGAAACTGCAAACACCAAGATTCCATAGGATGTTGAAAGAGGAATAATAGCACTATAACAGTCCAGTGCAGAAATGGCCTTAGCGCCTTTTAGAATCATAGAATCATAGAAATGTACAGTTGGAAGAGACTCCAGGGGCCATCCAGTCCAACCCCCTGCCATGCAGGAACACCCTCAAAGCACTCCCTTTGACAGATGGCCATCCAGCCTCGGCTTAAAAACCTCCAAGGAAGGAGACTCCACTACACTCCAAGGCAGCACATTCCACTGCTGGACAGCCCTAACTGTCAGGAAGTTCTTCCTGAGGTTCAGGTGGAATCTCCTTTCCTGCAGCTTGAATCCATTGCTCCTTGTCCTGGTCTCTGGAGCAGCAGAAAACAACCCCTCTCCTTCCTCTACATGGCATTCCTTCAAATATTTAAACATGGCTATCATGTCCCCTCTTAACCTTCTCTTCTGCAGACTAAAGATACCCAGCTCTCTAAGTCTATCCTCATTGGTCGCCCTCCTTTGGATTGCTCCAGCTTGACCATGTCCTTCTTGAATTGGGGTGCCCAGAACTGGACACAGTATTCAAGATGGGGTCTAACCAAAGCAGAGTAGAGTGGTACCAGTACCTCCCTCGATCTAGACACCATACTCCTATTGATGCAGCCGAGAATTGCATTGGTTTTCTTGGCTGCCGCATCACACTGCTGGCTCATGTTCAGCTTGTGGTCTATGACCACAAATATTCCATCAGGAGATTATTTGTCTCTCACCTTGCTTTGCAAGCAGTCTGCACATGTAAACAGTTCCAAATGAGCTACCATAAAACACACAAGAAGCACTGATGAAAGAGTGGAGCCTACATCCAATTAATGGAACTTGTCCTTACCATGGAAGCACTGAAAGAGCAAGTTGTCAGATAACGGGGTGACCAAAGGGTGCGAGAGCTTCCTGTAAATTCCTCAAGGGTGCAGCTTCAACAGAAGCAAGCCAAAGGGGAATGTTAGCACCAGAACAAAATGATCCTAATGTTTGACTAGTGTAATATTGCTAAAGCACTTTAGAATTTTGTGACTGACTCCTGAATAATAATAAAGAAGGGTCCATGGAAATTGGCATAAATCGATTTCTGAAAAGTTGTGAGTCTAGATGATCGGTATTTATTATTTATTTATTTGTATCCCGCCTCTCCATATGGATCGAGAAGGCGAACAACTTACAAATAGCATGTATTTCGAACATTTCTATACATGCCCCCAACAAGCTGGGTACTCATTTTACCAACCTGCGAAAGGATGGAAGGCTGAGTCAACCTCGGAGCCCGGCAGGATCGAACTCACAACCTTGTGGCTTGCAGTACTGGCATTTAACCACTGCACCACCAGGGCAGGAGGGGAAGGAGGAAGAATACAAAGAAGAGAATGAGGGAAACCCAGGATATTTTAAGAAATAGTTTGGAAGGAAAACCATGAATAGGTGGATAAAATCAGAACAAAAAGAACTGGAAAGTTTCAAGACTTCTGGGGACTTTTGTCCTTTCTGGATAAGTCCTTAAATTTCCTCAATGCCTCCCTGTGGAATGAATACTGATTTAGTCTCTAAACCCACTTTTCCCAATTGTTGTTTTGGGAAAAGCACCAGAGCTTTCTAGCTAAGAATGCTAAATCCCTCATCAGACTATAAATCCCAGAACTCTGTATGATGGAGCCCTGACAATTAATGTGGTATGAAACTGATATAACTTTGTGATGCAGATAGATAACTGGTAAACTGGACAAGGCATGAATGCTGACAGTTCCCCATCATGGCATTAAACCGCAATTTAGCATTATGAGAAAGAATTACAGCAAGCCATAGGATTATATGCTCTCACCTCCCATCTTTGCTGCTGACACAGCCACATAGGAGATCTGAAGATTTGTTTCCAGTTTTGATCTACCTATGAAAATGTGCCTTATGGATCTTAAACCATGGAGGCACAATTTTGTGTCTGGGAACTCTGTAGGGAGCCCACAAGAGTTGCCAAAAAATGCAAAAAAACAAAACAAAGAAACAACATCCATAAATAAAACAACATTCCAGAAATCTACTTCTGGTTTTGGAAAGAACTTTTTTTAAAAAAATGTTGAACAGTACAGGGGGCTCTACTTAAATGGCTGATTATAGCCACCCCCTGCAAAGACAGCTTTGGGGGCCACAGGCAATTGCAGGTCTGCGTTTGGCTTATGCCTGCTCAAAGGTGAGGAACTGCTTTCAACCTGAAAACCAAATTCATTTCCAGAGATCTTGGCAACCCCATTACAGTGACAGAGAAAAAAAATCTAGCAGGAAAAGAAGCAACTCCTTTGAAATGTTGTGCAGGAGGAGAGTTCATAGTTTCTAATTATGCTTGAAGCACCTTTTAATTATCTTTTTAAATGGTTTGGGCTGCATCAATAGGAGTATAGTACGTAGGTCATAGAATCATAGGATCATAAAAATGTAGAGTTGGAAGAGACCCCAGGGGCCATCCAGTCCAACCCCCTGCCATGCAGGAACACCCTCAAATCAATCCCGACAGATGGCCATCCAGCCTCTACTTAAAAACCTCCAAAGAAGGAGCCTCCACTGCACTCCGAGACAGCAGATTCCACTGCTGGACAGCTCTGACTATCAGGAAGTTCTTCCTGAGGTTCAGGTGGAATCTCCTTTCCTGCAGCTTGAATCCATTGCTCCTTGTCCTGGTCTCTGGAGCAGCAGAAAACAAGCCCTCTCCTTCCTCTACATGGCATCCCTTCAAATATTTAAACATGGCTCTCCTGTCCCCTCTTCACCTTCTCTTCTGCAGACTAAACATATCCAGCTCTCTAAGTCTATCCTCATAGGGTTTCATGGCTTCCAGGCCTCTCACCATTTTGGTCGCCCTCCTCTGGACTTGCTCCAGCTTGTCAATATCCTTCTTGAATTGGGGTGCCCAGAACTGGACACAGTATTCAAGATGGGGTCTAACCAAAGCAGAGTAGAGTGGTACCAGTACCTCCCTCAATCTAGACACCATGCTCTTATTGATGCAGCCGAGAATTGCATTGGCTTTCTTGGCTGCCGCATCACACTGCTGACTCATGTTCAGCTTGTGGTCTATGAAGACTCCTATATCCCTTTCACACGTACTGCTATCCAGCCACGTGTCCCCCATCCTATATTTGTGGATTCCATTTTTTCTACCTAAGCATAGGACCTTACACTTCTCTCTGTTGAACGATATCACTATAACAGTCCAGTGCAGAAATGATCGAAGGCAGCTAAGAGACTTTGGAAGCAGAGTGCATGCAGTCAAAGGTCAAAGGAAGTGATAGTACCTCTCTATTCTGCTTTGGTCAGACCCCACCTGGAGGAATCCTGTGTCCAGTTCTGGGCTCCACAGTTCAAGATGGATATTGATAAGCTGGAATGTGTCCCCAGGAGGGTGACCAAAATGGTAGAAGGTGTCAGCGGCTGGGCGGGGCCGGGCAGGCTCGGGTCTGGCTCGGGCCGAGGCTGGCCTCTCGGAAACCTCAGCCAGCGGAGTAACAGCAAACTAAAGCAGTCCAGCAGCAAACCTAAGCAAGCCTTACTTCAGGTGAAAGACAGCAACAAAAAGAAAGGGTTTTCCTCACCCGGGCAACAAAGAGTTAAGCTGGCTGGCAAGGCTTCCGAGCAGAGTCTCTGCAGGAACGAGGTGGGAACGAGGCAGGAACGAGGCAGGAACCAGGTTGGGACACAGCAGCACGGACGGGCAACTCACGGAAAGCCGTTGGTTGTTGCTCCGTACTGAACTCGGCTCCCTCTGGGACTTAAATAGCAGCTAGGTACCGGCGCCGACCAATCCAGGGGCGGCTGCGCAGCTGGGAGCCCTTAGCCGGCCTCACACCTTGTGCGTCCTCAGCCAGCTGCGAGCTCTCAGCCTGCAGCCGACGCTCCAGCAGCCGGCGGGAGCGGCGGGCAGCCTCTTTGGCTTGCCGCCGCTGCAGGAACGTGGGAGGGAGGCCGACGGGCTCCTCCGGATTGGGGCCGCGGGTGGGCAGTGGCCCAGAGTGGCGCCTGGGCCCCGCCCACCCTGGGCGCACACCCGGTCGGTCTCCCTCGGAGCCGGCAGCTCCAGCGTCCTCCCTGGTAGGTCCTGCGGCGGCAGCAGGGCAGGCGAGGTTCGGGCGGTCCCTCGTCGCGGCGGAGGCCTCCCCGGCCTCACTCCTAGCGGTAGCAGGGCAGGCAAGGCCCGGGCAGCCTCCCGCGGCGGCGGAGGCCTCCCCAGCCTCGTTCTCAGCGGTGGCGGCGGGAACCGGGCCAGAACGGCCGTCCGTGGCTGCGGGTGAGTCTGCGGCCTCCTCTGCGGCGGCGGCGGCCTCGATGGCGTCCGGACAGCCGATCCCGGCGCCGGAGGCCTCCGCCGCTACTCACGAGGAGACCGGGTCGTCCTCCTCCTCGGGAGCTGCGTCCGGGGACCGCGGAGACCCCGACAGAAGGCCTGAAAATCCTACAAGGAGAGGCTGAGGGAGCTGGGGATGTTTAGCCTGAAGAAGAGAATGTTAAGAGGCAACACGATAGCTATGTTTAAATATTTGAAGGGGTGTCATATGGAGGATGGAGCAAGCCTGTTTTCCACTGCTCCAGAGACTAGGACATGGAGAAATGGCTTCAAATTTCAGGAAAAGAGATTCCATCTAAACATTAGGAAGAACTTCCTGGAGGTGAGAGCAGCTCGACAGTGGAATGCAATGCACTGCCTTAGATTGTGATGGAGTCTCCTTCTTTGGCCATTTTGGATGGCCATCTGTCAGGAATGCTTTGACGGTGTATTCCTGCATGGCAAGGGGTTAGACTCAATGGCCCTTGAGGTATCTTCCAGCTCCATAATTCTATGATTCTATGAACTATGTTTACTAACTTAACTATGTTTAACTATGGCCATTTCTGCCCTATGCTGTGAGAGTGCTATTATTCCACTTTCACCATCCTAGGGAATCCTGGGGTTTGCAGTTTAGGGAGGGGCCATTTAGAATTCTCAGCCAGAGAGCTCTTTGGCCTCAGTAAACTACAAACCCCAGAATTCCAAAGGAGGTTGAAAGTGGAATAATAGCACTACAACAGTGTAGTGTGGAAATGGCCTATGATTCCATTAATGAGATCAATTGTGGTTATTCTTAACTATGGTTTGTTTCCACACTAGCCAGTTTCCCAATCTGTAACTGTCAAATTTCACCAATTCAAACACTAAACTGTTCAGATGTGTGTGGGATTTGACTCTGGCTCTAATGATATGAAGTACTGTTTTGTCTAAAATTTTTACCAACCAGGGAAAATTAACCCAGCATCCTTCCAACCTGCTTCCATTCTCAGCCAGAGAAACAGCATCACACTGAAAAATGAAACACAGAGTAAAAAATTAATTGGCCCCTGATGATTCCAAAGTCTTATGATAGTCCTTGTCGATCTTGTCCCACATCATTAATTGACACAGCAGGGCTGCTAAAACAGTTGCCTCTGTACAGCCCCAGACAGAGTTTGCGTTTCAATGATGTGCGAAGCAATTTGGCTTGGTATTGTATGCTTTATCACAGGTTGTTAACCCTGTAATTTGGACACATTTTTTATTTTATTTTCTTGGTTGATGTTTCTGTACAAGAAACACAAGTTGCCATGAGAAACAGAGACTTTGCAACTTTACCTGGAGAAGGAAAATGGATTGCTTGTGCTATTCTGCATCTCTCAGGCTTGGCAGTGTGGGAATACATGATGATGGAAAGTCAAATTGGATGATGGCACTGTCCATATGTGAGAAGGGAATTGGCTACTATGGGAAACCAGTTAGGAATATAAATCCTGACTTGGTTGATCGTCATGTGATAGATGAGAAAATGCCATTTTTTTTTCCAAAAAATGAACCGAAAAGGAAATTGTCACCAAAAGGCAGCTGGTGTCCATGTGGTTCTTAGTCTGAACTTTAAAAGAGCTAAATAATTTGGGAATGCAGTTTACAACTTTGGATAACTTCCTTTAAAGTTTGTAGTAAAACCTGGATTGGATTTACTCACTCCACTGACTTGGAAACCACTAGTCACCATTTTCCTCGCCAATTAGTACTTCTGAGACCCAGCAGTTTCTCCAAAATTAAATGGGAAGTGAATATCCAACCCTTCAAGCCCTCCCTTTTTCGGTCCCATATTTTCAGGGTGTGCTGTAGTTCCTGGGAGTAGAAAATTGACTATCCTTTGGGACTGTACAACCACAGTCAGTACACTATCAGTGGTTGTACAGTACAGGGTTTTAGAGACTGACTGTGGTTGTTATACTATACCCTTTGGGATTGCCACTTTAGGATCATTCCAGGCACTGAGGTTTCGAGACAAAGTCTGAGACTCTGGGATGGCCACTGGTATTGTCATTACGCATTATGCACTAAGTGCCAACCACAACTGCTCACAGCTTGTCGTTCAGATACACACAGAGAGAGTGCATGCCTATTTTGGAATTTAGAGCAGAAATCTTTAGGTGTTTTCTAACCTACTTTGGGAGATGGGATGAGGAATATTTAATCTAGCCTGCTTGTTTCAGTGTCAAAGGTGGATGCAGAGCAGAATGGAATGTGAACCCTGGCACCAGAATGATGGGTGGTGGTGGTGGAGGAGGAGTCAGTGAGTGCCAAAGTCAGCAGATTGTGGATGTGAGAAATGGTCGAATAGTCATTTTAGTCTGGGGCCCTTTTCGCAGGGCGTTTTTGAAGTGAAAGGGCCCCTTGAGCATCGCGTAAATGTGAGACGTGGTCTGCATGATGCACTCACATTTACGCGACACTCAAGGGCCTGACGCGGAGCGCGAACGGATTTTTTCATTTTTGGCTCTAAGCCGAAAATGCTGTGTGCTCGCACATCGCTCCAGGGCTTCACATGCACTCACCTGCTGTGCAAAGCCTCCTGAGCCACGCTGGTCGCGCTTCCTGCCCCAGCACAGCCTCTAACTCCCAGGCTGCACTGCAGAAGGAAGGAAGGGGCGTTTGCATGACCAGGAAGGAGCTGCGGAGCCGAAGCAAGAAGGATGTGACAGCATTCTTTCCAAGCCTTCTCACGCAAGAATTCCAACCCACCTGCGTGAAAAGGTAAGGTGCGAAAAGGCCTTGGGTCAGTCACAAGTTATGTGAACAAGATGACGGGAGGAGCACAAGGGTGATCCAGAAGTCATATCAGCAGATCACAGGTCCAGGGCCATTTCCGCACTAGCCTGTTCTAGCGCGATGATTCCACTTTCAACACCCTCTGGAATCCTGGGGTTTGCAGTTTCCCTCCCAAAACTGCAAACCCCAGGATTCCATAGGAGGTTGAAAGTGCAATCGTAGCGCTATAACAGCCTAGTGCGGAAATGGGTTAAGTCCTCCAGGGGGTGAGTTATGATAACTCCTGGTGCACATTGGTCAATTTGGTGGCTGCCATATGTAATAACTAACAGCTACTCTCTACTGGATATGGATGTTATGGGACTGTCCCATTCTAATTCTGCAGACATAAATACACTGATGAAAGCGTAACCCCATACAGGGTTCTGGCCATAATCATCATCATCATCATCCTTATTTGCTGGTGGAATTATGCTCTGCTTCTCATCTCAAATCTAACTCCAACCAACATGGAAATAATCTGAGGTCCAACTAAAGACAGTTTAAAATTAGAAATGGAAAGAGTTTTATCTCCAGCTAAGTTAGGCTAATCCTCCTCTTGAACCTCTTGAATGCCAATGGCAAACCGGGCAGAAAAGCTTGGCCTATCAGAAATGTCTCCTTGAGAACAATAGCGAACAAAAAATATTCAGATCCAGAGTTTCTCTCTCTTTGCTTTGGTCTTCTGGCCCAGTTTTCCTTTCCTTTCCTTTCTGACGGCAAGTAATTATTACAAGCTTCATTGCACTAGTTCCACTCCACTTGTTTTAGGAATCATAATACTAAGGAAAAAACCTTTTGGTCCACTGGGGAGCACATTATATAGATGACTTCAAAGAACTCAGTGATGCTGTAAGGAACGAGCTTCCTGTCTTCGGCTTGCGTTCTTTTCAAGTCCATTTCTAGCCCGTTCTTAATGTTTTACTTCAAGGTAGGTGCAGCGCAGGTTGCCTTTGATGTTTTGCCAGCAATGAGGCTAATGGCTATCTTTGGGGCCTATGTTTCAGGGAAGCAATCGGAATCTCTGTGGACTAAAGGCCTCCGAGGGTTTTTCCGCACTTGGTTTTTAAAACGGGGTGGTGAGTCCTCCTGGGAGGAAGTTTGCATTTGGAGGCGAACTGAGTTTGGACTACTTACCGTATATCTGGACTTCAGCCCGCTCTGGAATGCCCATAACTGGTCGTTCACCGTGCTATTGAAAGTCCGATTGAAACAGGACTTTCAATAGCCCGGTGCGCCCCAGTCCATCGCCGCGCAAAAGTGTAGATTTGCAGGCTCGCACCAGCGCGAGGCTACAGATCTTCCGGGGATGGGCTTCCGGCTGGTGAGCTTCTCCAGTTGGTGGAGAGCCTCCACCAACCGGAAGCCTCTATTTTTGTACCCGGAGAGTGCGTAGCGTGGGCTCGCGCTGCTCCGGATCGGCATGGGTCGTCGGGGGGGGGAGTGGGCCGGTCTGGTGAGTAATGGACTGCCCTGTTTTCCCCTCAAAGTGCGGAAAAGCCCAGAGTCTGCAGTGTGCCCGGGTTGTTGTTGGATAGTCATTACAGTTGGCTGTCCACATTTGCCAGGGTTAGGGGTGCAGGACCCTCACAAAAGTGGGAAAAAAACCCACAAATATAAAAATGTGTATGTGTGTCTTTGGGAAGGGGGTTCCTCTCTCTTGTCCATCTCCTTCCTTGGATATGTGGGGGCATCTGGAGAGGGTTTGCAGTGCTGAGAAATCAGCTGTATTATTTGGTCAGGCAGCAGTTGGTGGAGGACGAGGAGGACCAGAGGTGGGTTTTTAAAGGGCTGCACGGAGCTGCTGAGAGGGAAGGTTCCCCTGGAAAAGAAGTGCTTGAGGTGTCGGTTGCGGGGGGGGGGCAGGGGTTGGAGAAACTCTTAAATAATCACATCCATGAAAATGAAACCTGCCAATGTGGGCAACCAACTGTGTACGATTCTGAAATATTACAAAGGGCTCCAAAGTTTAGTTTAGGGCTCAGGGGTGATCCTCTCCCACTTTGACGGCCAGTTTGCAGGATGCAAAAGGTTAGAACACCCTCTGACATTTCATGGGATGAAAATAAGATTTTCTAGCTACCTGTTAAATGTACTTTATTTTATTCAAAATAATTATGTTCTTCCATTTATCACAATTTAAACAGTTTAAAGCAAGGCAGAATCTAAAGTAAAATGAATTAGTGCTAGAGCAAATCACTCCTGAATTCTCCCTAGGAGCTAGGAGGGAAAAAAGGAGGCTCTCATATTTTGGACTCATTGGGAAAAGACATGATTCATTGGAAAAGAATCATAGAATCATAGAGCTGAAAGAGACCACAAAGGACATTGAGTCCAACCTCCTACTGTACAGGAATACACAGTCAAAGCACTCTTGACAGATGGCCATCCAACCTCTGTTTAAAAACCTACAAAGAAGGAGACTCTACCACACTAACAGGCAGCAGTGGATACCACTGTTGAACCACTCTTACCATCAGGAAGTTCTTCCTAAGGTTTAGGTAGAATCTCTTTTCCTGAAGTTTGAAACCATTGTTCCATGTCCTAGTCTCTGGAGCAGCAGAAAACAGGCTTGGTCCATCCTCCACTGACATAATGGACCTCCTTCTCTCTTTTCAATGGATGGTGCTTGGTAAAGTAGATGAAGGGAGGGAGTTAATGACTGTGGCACTAGTGTTACAATCATGATTAAGTAGTGATCATAAATACGGAATCTTCACCTAGATTTACTCATCCGTAACTATCCTGTATTCACAATTTCTACTTAGTACAACTCAGAAAAGTTGTCTTTTTTAAAATTGCAGCTTCCAGAATCCCCAGCCAGTGGGGGACTTGTCCATGATGGTCAATGTGTTTGTATCCTACATGCTAAAAGACTAAGGCCATTTCCACACTACCAGTTATAGTGCTATTAGTCCACTTTCAACATCCTATGCAATCCTGGGGTTTGCAGTTTAGGGAGGGGCATTTAGAATTCTCAGCCCGAAAGCTCTCTGGCCTTGATAAACTACAAATCCCAGAATTTCACAGGATGTTGAAAGTGGAATAATAGCACTATCACAGTGTAATACGGAAATAGCCTAAGATTCCACATCTGGAAAGATAAACATTCACTATCCATCTTTCAATAGTAAGAAAAATTCATTGCTTTGGCTACATATGCATGTATATTTTGTAGGCATCAAATTTAATAACATTTATCTTTGGACATATGGTCAGCGTATGTCAATGTATGTGCCTAGCTCATGACCAGGACTAGCCTATTTTCTACTCTCCACCTTCCTTGTTTCCCCACTCCCTATTATAATTAAAAATCTTGCTTGGAATTCACTTGGGAATTAGATATGCATTAACTGGATTTATCTCTGCAGGAAAGGGAATGCAGCAGTTTTGCAACACCTGTACTCAGCTATGACATTACTATGTAGGGGAGGCAGCAAAGTGACTGATACACAAGGGGATCCAATGCACAACAGGGCTGGTGCGCATCATGACACTGGCTAGGGAATGCTAATGTGCTTTGGGACACCAGCTAGCAGCTGGTGATGCACATTGGTAGAGCATTTGGGCCCTCTTGCTGGTGAGCCATTATGAATCTTCTCAGTTCAGTAACAGGGTTCCTTAGCACCTCTGCTACATAGCTAAGTACGTAGAAAGTTAAACAAGCATAGACCATGATAGATAATTGTCATGGCCTGGATAACTTGTACTCACCAACTTCACTCAGATTTGGACATAAGCATTGTTTTGGAACAAAGCAAGCAATACAGCAACTTTTCTGAGAAGATGTTGAGATTGCCACATATTGGATGGTTACAGATTTTTTTTTATATTGTCATACAGATTTAGGTATGCATAGCAATGATTGGTGAAAGTCATAAGTGTCACATCACTCCACCAGTACGGGCACTTTCCCAGATCCTTTATTATGTACATATCTTTGATCCTGAGAATCATATCTTTCATCCTGAGAGCAATGGAAAGTTCCGGTCCCTTTATCTTTGCATTCCCATGACACCTTCATGCTAAATTCACATCCCTCCTTCTGGTCTACTTTTCCCTTTCAAAGTGATACCGAATAATGCAGCAATTACCATTCGATACCTTGGAATACTTTAGAAGTTCCAGTCAGATACTTTGGCCATTTCTGTACTACACTCTTGCGAGTACTGCACTACACATGTATAGTGCTATTATTCCACTTTGAACCTCCTACGGAATCCTGGGATTTGCAGTTAGAGAGGGGCATTTAGAAATCTCAGCCAGAGAGCTCTTTGGCCTCAGGAAACTACAAACCCCAGAATTCCACAGGAGGTTCAAAGTGCAATAATAGCACTATAATAGTGCAGTGTGGAAATGACCATAGTTGCAAAAAGCAGTTATTTATTGGTACAGGATAGTACCTGAGCAAAATATAGCTCTATTTAATCTAGCAAAGCTATTCTATTACACATACAAATAAACATCCAGCATACTTATGACAAGAGCCATGCATCCGGACAAGAATTCCAATATAAAAACAACTTGCAGGAAAACAATATACTATTCCAAGTTCAGCCCAGCTCCACCAGTTAAATTAGCAGCGATACAACATGAATGAGAGACCATTCTTGCACAATGCTTATTTACGTGCCACTGTGACTTGCACATGCATGCGCCCAAGCAGGCATCTGTCAGCTCACCCACAGGTGCACAGGTGTGCTGGCTGAGATGATGTCCCAAAGACTGGACACATTGCCTTGAAATCCTGAGAAGGAGCCCCTAAACCTGAGACTCGGGGTCAAAAGCCAGAGATCGGGCAACTGTATCTGTTTCTGTATTGTCTGTGTGAGCAGAGAAACCCCTCTGTGCAGACACCATTGAGCTTTGTGACAAGAAAAGGCAGGGAGGGGAGAGGGCCAGGGGATCTAACCATGCAAAGTCCTCTTCTCTTCTTCCATTACTGGCCCATAAATCATTACGAGGAAGAGTGAATGTTATCAGGAGACAGGATCATCATTTAAGACTCTGTTTTATATAGTAACTCCTTTCTACCAGACTCCAGATTAAATTTCTGGTAGCTCTCACATATCGCTCCCTTTAATTAAAAGCAAATGTCTCCGTGGGGAAAAGCAACCTGGTAAACGTGAACCATGGTCCTTGCACTGAGATTGAAAATAAGAATAATCAAATGCAGCCCTGGAGATTTTGATCTTTTGGACAACTTTCCCGCTGGCAAGTGCCAGAAGCCCCAAATGGAGCATCTGAAGTTGCCATGCTGGTTTATACCACAGGAGGGAAGGGTGGTGCCCTCAGAGTTCATCTAGACCAACCTTATATTCTATGCTTGCTCATGCAACCTTCTAATACTTACCTGGCATAAGGTGGCATATACAGTCATCCCTCCACATTTGCTAGGGTTAGGGGCACAGGACCTCCGTGAAAGTGAAAAAACCATGAATAACTCTAGGCCCTCCTAAATCATGTTTAACATGCAAAAAAGTATGACCACCATATTCTACCCACCATGGATTCCTTTGAGGCATCTGGGTTCCTTCACAAGGCAGAAGTGAGGGGCTGGTGGGGCTTACTGCCACCTCCATTGCTGCCCCACACCATTTTTAAGAGGACTTACAAGCCTTGTTTGCAGTTTCTCAGTCTCATGAGACTTGTAGTCCTTATTAAAAATGGCATAGGGAAGCAGCAGATGTGACAACAAATAATCCATGAATAAGTTAATCTGCAAAAGTGAAACCCGCAAATGTGGAGGGTTGGCTGTAAATATAATTAATATAATAAGTAAAAATAAACCATCCTGATTTGGCAGGGACAATTCTCATTAATTCTCTGTTGTCCCACTTTTTCAGCTGCTTTTTAAATGTCCCGGTTTCTCTCTCCTACCCATTTTTCTCCTTTGTCCTCACCTTACTTCCATTGCTGCAAACTGAGTTCAAAATGCAAAAGTGGTTCACACTCAATTGACTCAGGACTAGAGGGGACTGCAAAATCCTGCCCTTCCCAGTAGGCTCAGCCAGAAGCAAACTGCTATGCCGCTTCCTAGCTTATGTGTTCTTCCTCAATAATAATTTTTGCTGTCTTGACCACACACTGACATTCTTTGGCTGCACGTTTCCCAATTTTCATCTGTGAAATATCTGCTGCAGTGCCTACTTTTGGGTTTGATGCTTTTCACAAAGACACTCTTGTGGTTTCAGCTGCAATTGAGAGTGCACTTAGAAACAATGATGCAAAAAGCATTTGCTGGGGTAAAACAGCCCACAACTTCAATTGGGTACATTTGAAGATGCTTGGCCCCAGACTGGGTGAGCATCCAAGCATCTGTTGACCTGCCTGCCATCCAGTGGGAACAAACTGCCTAGCTCACTTGCTGAGTACGGCTATCAATTCACCCAGCCTGCCTCTGTGTTTGTTCTTGCATGCTTTCAAGTTGTTTCTGACTTATAGGAATCTGAAGGCAAACCCATCGTAAAGTTTGCTTGGCGAGATTTGTTCAGAGGAGGTTTGCCTTTGTCTTCCTCTGAGGCTGAAAGAGTACGACTTGCCCAAGATCATCCAGTGGGTTTCCATTGTTACTGTGGTTATGCTATGTCTGGTGAGAGCACTAGATATCTCTTGATATCAAATAATTTGGCCTTTATTTGACCTTTCTCTGCCACCCTACTTCACATGTTTGCAAGGGCCACCGGACAAGCACGTAATAGGCACAGCCGTTAATGCTTGTACATTCCAAACCTCATTCAGGCAGGCAATTTAATGCTTCTCCGATGCTTTAGGGACCATTCCTTCTTGCAAACTACCTTGCTCAGCGTGACTTTACACAAAGACGCCCGGCCGAGTGCTGACCCATTCCTTTATGTTGGTCCATTTGCATACTGGCCATACTATTGTCATCCAGCGCTAAGCTCATCATGGAAAACTTGACCCTTTCCAACGCCTTTGTCCCGCTCTAAATTTCCTTTGTTCTCACTGAGCATGGCATGGCCTGTAGGTAAAATCCACCCTATAAAAGGTCCCCAAGTCCGAGTCCTCCTCGGATCGCCTTGGACTTCCATCTAGCCTTGTGCCGCTCTGTCCAGTCATGCTTTCCTCTCAGTTCCCAATAACTGAGTCTGGACTGCTTGGATCACTCCTGAGTTTTATCCAGCCTTTCTGTCGGTTTGTCCAGAGAGCTCCCCTCAGCAAACCATGCTGAGCTTTCTTCCCCTCAATCTCCTCTTCTCTCCAGAACTATGTATTACCCATTCCCCGAAACTCTCCATTTCTATTTCTCAGTTAGTTAGTGTATGTTGTGTCTCTCGTGTTGTCAGTTCTCAATAAAATATTATTTGTTGCATTAGAACTTGTCTAACCGCTCTCTGACCTGACGCAGTAGACATAGGGTAAAAGATTCCAGCTAAAGTTACCCTGCCTCTCGTTAGCTCGAGAGAGTGCTCGAGTCTAATTTTCCCCATTTTGTGTTTTTATTTGGTTATTTGGGCATCTCTCCCGGGACCCCCAACGTACAGGGTAACACCATGGCCAAGCAGGGATCTGAACCCTAGTTTCCAGAGACATAGTCTCATGCTCAAACCACTGTACCACACTGGCTTTCAGGTATGACAAATGTGGGATTGCACATAGGCAGAAGCCACTGAAACATGTGGGGTGACCCAGTCAGTACTCTGGCATGTGGCCTTCTCTAATATACAAGACATAGCCATAACAATCCTACTGGCCTTGCACCTGGCTGTCTGACCACACCGCCTCTTCTCTCTGCTATCCACTCATAGGAAAACTTTGCCTGTCTGGCAACAACCTTGACAATAGTTCCCCTGCCACCTTGTAGTGGGTGTAGCCTCCTGCTCCTGAAGTGGACATGACCCCGGTTACATGCACTGTCAGAGTCCCATAATGGTACCTCCAGCCAGGTCTGATGGTTGCCCAGGTCCTGCCTTCTCCTGAGTGTAATCCAAGCCTAAATCATGCTAAATCTGCCCAAAGGTGTGACAAAAATTAAAGATGCAATGCAAATTCAAACATGCACAACTCATAATTAAACTGTGGGACTCACTGCCACAGGATGCAGTGACATCTGGCTTTCAAAGGGCAATGGATAAATTCATGGAAGTCAATAGCTAGTAGTCAGGATGGCTGTGTTTCACTGCGAGTATCTGGGATGGTATGTGTATCAACTATGGGGAAGATGAGGCATGAAGTGCCACTTATGTGCTTCTGGTGGGCTTCCTGTAGTCAACTGATGGTAGCCCCTGGGTAAACAGAATTCTGATCTAGACAAGCCTGGTCTAGTCAGGCTCTTCTTATGTCTCTATTTGGTCCTGCTCTCAGATTGTCTCAATTTTAACAACCCTGGTTTAGCTGCCCTCATCACAAAATCAGCCTGACACATATATATCCATTTGATTTTTAAAAAGTTGTCTTTAATTCTAGTGTTCCTTGTTGTAACAGTTGTGGGGGGAGAGGAGATGGATGGGATAGTTGTCCGTGGGTTACCCAAAGGCAACTGGACTTCCCAAAGGCAACTGTTTGGCCAGTTTGCCAGGGGATGACTTGGAGCGGACTGTCATTGGCTTGCAGAGGCAGCTTTGAACATGCACTTTTGCTCTGCTGCTGGAAACAAAGCATCTGGGTACTCCTCCTGGGGAAGCCACTGCTCCCAGGCTAGGATGTACGATGATGGTGATGAAACGAATTAGGACTGGGAAGATGCTGCAATGCACTCCTTCCAGATGCAAAGGGGTGGTGATGTCAAGGCAGAGAAATGTGACATTTTAAACAGACAGTTTCTGCAGCAGATAGGAAAATGGGCCAGCTCCAGTTCTGTAAACTTCATCAAGATCTGGGAACAGCAGGGCTGAGTGGGCTTCTCACATTGATGTGCTCACATTGGACTTGCTCACGGCCTGCCCCGTCCTTCTCTACTTTCCATTTGGCTAGCAAAGATTGCTGGCATGGTACAAAGGTTAAACCAGATGAGAATCTTCTGGCCCACTGGCTACATGTGGCCCCAAGGTCCATATTTACATGTGCTGGGCTGCTTCCACTTAGTCCTCATCATCAGCCCCATCATCATTTATACTCTCTACCCCACATTTCCCCCAAACCAGGACTCAAGGCAGCTTACAAATTAAAACAAACAGTGGTATCGTAGAATCTTCGGGGATTTTCTTGCAATAACTTTCCCCAATCTCTTTCCCAGGCAATGTGGTGTGCCCTTGCATTTCACTTTAGGGTAATTTCCTTTTTGGTTTCTTTTTCTTGTGTGTGTGTGCACTCAAGCTGATGTTAAGGCTCACCAGCCAGCCAGATGCTGAAAGGAATGGGATGGAAATCCTTCCAAAATGTTTATGACAATGCTGGTTGGCTTATAGTCAGCTACGACATTGGAAAATCTTTTCCTTTCGTGCCCCTTAATGGTCTCATCCCAGTTTTGGTTCAAGACAGCTGGGGTGGCTTAGTTACTGGCAGAGTGGCTTAGCCATGGCAAGACCAGAGTTTGGCAAATCGTAGAATGATACAGTTGGAAGGGATTGCAAGTTTCATCTACTCAAATCCCTTACCGTGCAGGAATACACAACTAAAACACTTCTCAAAGATAGAATCATAGAATCATAGAAATGTAGAGTTGGAAGAGACCCCAGGGGGTTCAGATAGAATCCCCTTTCCTGCAGCTTGAATCCATTGCTCCTTTTCCTGGTCTCTGGAGCAGCAGAAAACAAGCCCTCTCCTTCCTCTACATGCCTATCCAACCTCTGTTTAAAAAGTCCCGAAGAAGAAGAGCCCAGCAACTTTTGACACAGTCTGTTCCACTATCAAACAACTCTTACAGTCCACAAATTCTTCCTATCCTTTAAGCTTAAATTATCAAATCTGCAGATGAAACCAAATTAGGAAGTATAGCTAATAGCCCAGAGGACAGGATCAGAATTCAAAATGAACATAACAGATTAGAGAGCTGGGCCAAAACTAACAAAATGAATTTCAACAGGGAGAAGTGTAAGATTGGACAGAAACAAATGAAATGCACAGATATAAGATGGGTGACACCTGGCTTGACCACAGTACATGTGGAAAAAAATCTAGGAGTCTTAGGCGAACACAAGTTGAACGTGAGTCAGCAGTGTGATGAAGCAACTAAGCCAATGTGATTCTGGGCTGCATCAACAGGAGTATAGTTGCTAGAGCCATTTCCACACTAGAGTTTTATAGCGCTATGATTCCACTTTCAACATCCTATGGAATCCTGGGGTTTGCAGTTTCGGGAGGGGCCACTTGGCCACTTGGCCCCTCCCGAAACTGCAAACCCCAGGATTCCATAGGATGTTGAAAGTGGAATCATAGCGCTATAAAACTCTAGTGTGGAAATAGCTTAGGTCAAGGGAAGTGATAGTACCACTCTATTCTGTTTTGGTCAGACCCCACCTGGAATAATACTGTGTCAAGTTCTGGGTACTACAGTTCAGGAAGGAGACCGACATGGTTAAAGGCTTGGAAACCATGAAGCTCTATGAGGAGCAACTGAGAGAGGTGAGGAAATTTAGCCTGGAAAAGAGAAGGTTAAGAGGCAACATGATAGCTATGTTTAGGGATGTCATATGGAGGATGGAGCGAGCCTGTTTTCTGCTGCTCCAGAGACTAGGACACAAAGCAATACCTTCAGACTTCTGGAAAAGAAATTCCACCTGAACATTAGGAAGAACTTCTGATGGTAAGAGTGTTTGACAGTGGAATATACTGAGAGTGTGGTGGAGTCTCCTTTGGAGGTTTTTAAACAGAGGCTGGATGACCATTTTCTTGGAGTGCTTTGAGTGTGTGTTCCTGCATTGCGGAATGGAGTTGGACTAAATGGTCCTTCTATGATCTTTTCCAACTCTATGATTTTATGAGAAATGACTTGAAGGCACACAACAAAGCCGTCCCCCCAATGAGTTCAAGGAGCTATATGGGACTTTCCTCGTCTTTCTCAAGCTGGTGATTTGCACAGAGTCCTTTCCTCGCCCCCGTAAACTGCAGAACCTGAACCACCATTTCCTGCCTGAAGAAGACCTATGAGAACTGGAGGGTCAGGGTCAGTCCGTAAGATCTGACGACCCCAACTTTCAGTCCTTCTCGGAGGCTCTGAAACGATTCTTTACAAGTATCCTCAGTGAGAGAGGCTCAGAGACAAGAAAACGCTTTGAAAATGGACATTCCCCAGTCACAAAACTTGGGGAAGCCAATTTCCACCACCTTGCACAAAACCACTAATGAAGAGGCTATGCCAACTTTCTCCTCGGGCTAGGGTGTGGTTGAGGAGCCACCATTTACTCTGTGATTTTCAGCCCCAAATCCCCCCCAAATGCTCTTGACACTTAACTTCTCTCCTGGCAAGCTCCCACTCGGAGCCTTTTCAGTGGGTAGATGAAAGGGATGCTGTTAGCCAAATGCATTCAGGCCCACCCAAGCCTTGCTGGACGGGCAACAGTGGTCTCACTTCATCACCGAGGACCAAGTGTTTGCTGAGGAGAGCTCAAAAGCTGGCATCTTCTTCAAATGAATTCTGTTCTCTTCTCCTTCCTAGTCCCCTCCACACACAACATGACACCTCCTCCTTGTCCCTTTCATGCCTACTTTGAGCTCACGGCTTGTTTCCCCCTTTCCCAATTTTTAAGCAACACTTTGAACGCCTCGTAAGCGGCCTGTTGCAAGCATCTCCCCAAACCAAGTGGTGGAAAGAAGGCTTTTTTTTAAAAAAAACCCCACTTTTCCACAAAGCCGAGGTTTGTTTAGTCGTGAAGGAGCTGCTGTGCCTGGATTGTGCCCAGCCCCAGAACAAAAAAAGACACACATATGCAAAGTGAATCGGACAGAAAGGAAAGCGACGGCAGGTCATGACTCCCTCCCTCCTGCTCCCCAATTACTGGACGCTCTGAAGATCTAAGGCGGTTTTGGGATTAGCCGACAAAGAGGCAGCGGCCGCCCCATCAAAGGGGGTGAAAAAAAGTTTGAAAGCATTGCTTTACAAGATTTCTTCCAAACCCCTTCCAAAGTCAGTGGGTTCCCACAACATGAGAAGACCTAAGTTTTATACACACACACACACACACACACACACAGGATTGCCTGGTGGAAGAATGGGCCCAGGACTCCAAAGATAAACAAATAATTATGGGAGCAAATCTCTTGCCCTCAGATCTTGGCAGCAAATGTCAACTGGCCTGGCAAAAGGAGGAAGGCTTTTCAAGACTTTTCAAGAAACCTCAGCCTTGGACGGCAAATTTCAGGGCCATTCCCCAAATGCCTGTGGAATTTTCCTGAGGGTGGACGATGGGCAAGTGAGATTGCATCCCCTTCAACTGTCCTGATTTGGCAGGGACAATCCTGATTAATCCTCTGTCATCCCACTTTTTCAGCTGCTTTGAAAATGTCCCCGTTTCCCTCTCTCCTTCTGCTATTTTTCTCTTTGTCCTCAGCTTAGTTGAGTTGCTGCAAACTGAGTTTAAACTGCAAAAGCAGTTTGCACTCCTTTAACTCAATGGGATGAGAAGAAAGGATGGGGAAAAATTTTTCCCTTCTCAGTAGACCCACAGAAACTGAATGGGGCCTCATTAAGGCTTATGAGGGATTGCAGGGTGCAGGGATGCCAATCGGAGCATCCCTAGCAGGTAGCTGTACAGTCTCTTTCTGAAGATGTCCAGAGAGAGACCCCAATGCTTCTTTAGATAGTTGGCTCCATTGCCAAGCTCCTCTTACCATCAAGAAGTCCCTTCTAATGATAAATTGAGATCTATCTTCCTGTCACTTAAAATCATTAGACCTGGTCCAACCTTCTGGAGCCGCAGAGAACAAACTTTCACCTTCCTCTCTGCAAGATAATATGACAGAGTTCTGAGGATGTGGCTATTCTGAATTACAGAGCAACCCAGCAACAGGTTGCCAGACAACCAGAATAGCTACTCAAGAGAGAAATCCCACCTATGGGTGTGAAGGAGGGGCTGGTGGCCTGAGAGAAGAATACATAAAAAGGGAGGTTGTCCGAGCGGGTGGGTTTGTTTCTCAAGGAAAGGTTAGAGAGAGAGTCAGAAGAGAAATCAAACCGAATTTTGAATCTGGTCAGAAAGTGTGGCCTAGATTTGACAGCTGAACGTTTGAGGATAGTGTAGCCCAGCGATTTCAGTCCCTTCTGAACAGGGGGCAGGAGGACGTGAGCACGTGGCTCGCACTTGCACACCACCACCGAGGAGGGAATGGAGCCTAAGACCATCGGAAATACATATTTTCCAATGGTCTTAGGCGACCCCTGTGAAAGGGTCATTCGACCCCAAAGGGGTCGCGACCCACAGGTTGAGAACCGCTGGTGTAGCCAAAGACTGTTTGTGATCCTGGTGCATATAAGAGGATTCCAAGACCAAAGGAAACTGTTCAGAAGAACTTGGAAGAACTGTATTTGCTTGATCTGTATATGAACTCCAATTCTTTGTTCTGTTTGTCATTTTAATAATGATTATAGTATATATTTATAAATTTATTTATTTATTTATAAATCTATTTATTTATAAATTTATATTTATTTATAAATTCTGAGGCAGAGCAGCAAATGATGCCCCTTTATTTCCAAAGTTTATTTCCATTAGTGCTGTTACTCTGTACTATGGGGATCCCGGGAGGGCGCCCAAATAACCAAATATAAACACTGGATGGGGAAATTAACTCGAGCACTCTCTTAAGCCAACGGGAGGCAGGGTAACTTAGCAGGGATCTTGCAACCCAATGTCTACAGCATCAGGTCAGAAGAGCAGTCGGACAAGTTTTAAAAGTAACAAAAATGATAGCTTTATTAAAGGACAAACAACAAATAAGACAACACATACACACAGCTAACTAGAAATAGAAATGAGAGTTTTCAGGGGAAATGGGTGATACGACACCTTATCTCGTAGTCCTGGAGAGAAGCGGAGGTTGCAGGGGAGGAAACTCAGTGTGGTTTGCTGAGGGGACGACTCACTGGACACAGCGGCAGCAAGGCTGGATAGAACTCAGGAGCGATCCGAGGAGCACTCGGAATCAGGGGGGTTTTATGGGGTGGACTTTACCTACAGGCCATGCCATGCTCGGTGAGAACAAAGGAAATTTGGAGCGGGACAAAAGCATTGGAAAAGGTCAAGTTTTACATGATGAGCTTAGTGCTGGATGACAATAGTATGGCCAGTATGCTAATGGATTAGCATAAGGGACTTGCCGGCTCTCGGCTGAGCGTCTTTGTGTAAAGTCGCGCTTAGCAAGGTGTGTCTGCAAGAGAAATGGTCCCTTGAGCAACGAAGAGGCATTAAACTGCCTGCCTAAATGGGGTCTGGAATGTCCATCCATTAACGGCTGCGCCTGATTACGTGCTTGTCCAGTGGCCCTTGCAAACACGTGGAGCAGGGTGGCAGAGGAGGTCAAGTAAAGGCCAAATAAGTTTGATATCAAGTGATATTTAGTGCTGTCACCGGCATATCATAACCATAGTAACAGTGCCAGACAAATTACTTTGGCACCTATGGCAGTAAAGTCCCACAAGCCCTTCTCCCCTTGCCCTAGGTGTAAACATGAAGCATAACTTCCCACTTTTGTGATTTGGCAGGGTCCAGTCTCAATAAACACTCAGTTCTCCCACTTTTTTCAGCTGCTTTCAAAATGTCCTAGTTTTCCCTCTCCTCCTCCCACTTTCCCGTTTTCCACAACTTACTTCCATTGCTGTACGTTCAAAGTGCAAAAGCACTTTGTAGTCTATTAACCTGCCCTTCCCAGTTGTCTGAGACAAAAGCAAACTGCTACAACTTTTCTAAGCTTGTGTGTTTTTTCTTGTTAAAAACTTTTGCCATTTTGATGGCATTTCCCTTTTATCTGGCCCCACATGTCCCGGTTTCCATCTATGAAATGTTGGAGGGTATGATGCAATAACCATTTAAATCAGCGGTTCTCAACCTGTGGGTTGTGACCCCTTTGGGGGTCGAGTGACCCTTTCACAGGGGTCGCCTAAGACCATAGGAAAATACGTATTTCCGATGGTCTTAGGCTCCATTTCCTCCTCGGTGGTGGTGCGCAAGCGCGAGTCACACTCTATGTCCTGCTGCCTCCTGTTCAGAAGGGACTGAAATTGCTCTCCTTCTCCGCTACCAGGAGAACCTCCCAACTGACTGGCCAGCTTGGGGGGGGGTGGCAGCACGGGGGGCAGATCCCCTCCTCGCCACGGCCCCTGCCCCACTTGCCATGGAGGGGGCGCTGCGGAAGGGCCGGGGGACCGCAAGGCGAAGCTTTTCCGGGAGGGCGAGCTGCACCCAGCGCAAAAGACAAAGGTGCTGGGATTCCTCTGCCCCCGGCCAGGGTCGAAACTCTGAAAACTTTTCCCACACTGCCCCCTCCCCCAGCGGAAATGAGAGCGAAGCAGAAGCAGAGCCTGGGGGTTCTTGGAGTTTTTTCCCGGGGGAGACGCACAGCTCCTCTTTCCCTCCCTGCCCACCCACCCTGTTCCTGGCCGGCGAGGCAGCCTTTGTAGGGGGGGAGGCATTGTAAATAATAAATAAATAATTTTATGGTTGGAGGTCACCACAACATGAGGAACTGTATTAAAGGGTCGCGGCATTAGGAAGGTTGAGAACCACTGATTTAGATAATCATTTCTCACTTTTTCATGATGCCCCAGATCTGTTGGCTGAGATAACCACTTCAGGTTACCTAACAGTAGGGCCACCTCTGTCTACTGGATTATTTTTCAAATCACCATGTAAATTTTTGAAATCTAAAAGTCAACATCAAAATAATTGAAAAAAAACATGAGTGAAATGGCTTCACTATTTTTCTGGTTCATATTTAGATAGCAACATTATCTCATCAAAAAGGATATCCCTTTCCCTTGTGTGTCTGCATACTTCCAGTAAAAATATATCAATACACCAGTATTTCAATATTTTGTAACAAATGCAGAAGGCAGCCTTTAACAAGAAATGAATGCATGTCAGTGTTTTTCATCCCCTTTGGAAAGTATTCCTTAATTACTTAGTTTAAAAAGTGTACTCTTGCTCTATTAAAAGAAAAAGGGAATACGGTGTATATTCTTTATTAAAGAAACTCAGTTCAACTTGTGAAAACAGCTCCTAAAATACGTTAACCAAACACAGGCTAAAATAGTAAAATCAGATTTTGCTGCAACTCAGAGTATATTTATAGATAAATTACTACTTTTTAAATTTACTTCCTTGCTTAATCAAAGCAACTCATGCATCCAAAATAGGAAGAGATTGGAAAAGTTATTTTATTGGACTACAGCTGTCTGAACTCTCTAACCAGCATGGCCATGTCCCCCCCGCCCCAAATATCATTATTGTTATATTAATATTACTATCATTATTAGTAATATAGACAATTTTTATTCCTCCCAAATTAGGATTCAACGCAGCTCAGAATTAAAACAAAAACGCAACATAGCTAAACTATACAAAAGGTTATCACTAAAATGCAATTAAACCTCCAATATCATTTAAAGCGATCTAAAACCTGACAACTAAAGATAATGCAAAGCAGCTTAAAATGGCACAATTAAAAGCAGTCACATTCCCAGGTTCTGAAAACAGGCTCGAGTAGTAACCAAAACGTCAGCAAACCTGCTTCCTTTGAACCACAAATCCTATTAAAACATTTGAGGCTTTCTTAAAAGCAGAATATCAGTCTTAGAGGCACCTTTCAGGACCCAAGCTCTGACTTTGATGTGCCAGAAATAGATTCCCAAATCATTTATCTAACACCTGGAAGAAATATAGAAATGTTTTAAAAGGAACCTCACAGCTCTCTGAGCCAGTCGGGCCTCGGCGAGAACCCCAGGGCCACTGAGAGAGAAAGAGATGCCATGTGTGGGTTGGTATATAAATAATTCTGCCAAAACCCGGTGGCCCCTCAATGCCTTTAAATGTATATACCATTTGTCCCTTCCAAAGGGCAAAGCAGCTAATGATTATAAACACACGTTCTACCATGCTGCGATCTCGACCCTCACAGGTTCCCTTGCCTGCAAGGCGAAGGGTTTTGAGGAATTCGGGATGTTTGAGTCTACTTCGTTCCTGTTGACAGCCTCTTCAATCATTCCTTCCTGCAAGCTATCTGCGGCAAAGTGCTTCAATAAACACACAGCGCTAGGTCTGATCCGCTGTTTTGGAAAAGGCCAACCCCATTGCACATTCTGTTGTGCTTTGTCCAATCCTCTAGGGCAGTGGTTCTCAACCTTCCTAATGCCGTGACCCTTTAATACAGTTCCTCATGTGGTGACCCCCAACCATAAAATTATTTATTTATTATTTACAATGCCCCCCCCTCCGGCAAAGGCTGCCTCGCTGGCCAGGAACAGGGCGGGCGGGGGGGGGGGCAGGCAGGGAGGGAAAGACGAGCCACGCGTCTCCCCAGGGAAAAAACTCTAAGAACCCCCCCGGCTCTGCTTCTGTTTCGCTCTCTTTTCCGCTGGGGGGGGCAGTGTGGGAAAAGTTTCCAGAGTGTCTACCCTGGTCGGCGGGGAGGAATCCCAATGCCTTTGTCTTTTGCACTGGGCACAGCTTGCCCCCCCGGAAAAGTGCCGCCTTATGGTCCCCCCGGCCCTTCCGCAGCGCCCCCTCCATGGCGAGTGGGACAGGGGCCGTGGCGAGGAGGGGGCCTGCCCCCCAAGCTGGTCCATCAGACGTGAGGTTCTCCCAGTAGCGGAGAAGGGGAGCGATTTCAGACCCTTCTGAACAGGGGGCAGGAGGACACGAGCACATAGCTCGTGCTTGGGCACCACCACCGAGGAGGAAATGGAGCCTAAGACCATTGGAAATACGTATTTTCCAATGGTCTTAGGCGACCCCTGTAAAAGGGTCATTCGACCCCCAAAGGGGTCACGACCCACAGGTTGAGAACCGCTGCTTTAGGGGTTGAGAACACCAGTGATGTAAACTTGAGTCAATAGAGTCGGACCCAAGTCAGACTTAAGTCACTTCAGTGACTCGACTTGGACTCGACTTGGCAATAAATGTGACACTGACTTGATTCAATTCAAGACTTGTATATTGTTAGTGACTGACTTGCTGCCCTTGGTTCAGTAACATAACACATTCATCTAGAAACCGTACAACTTTGAACAACAGCTCCATCTCTTTTTGTCTACTGGTCACATGGCAATCTGTCTCAAGCCCAAAGTGTGGCTGTATTTCTCAGAGGGGAACAGCAAATGTGTTAGGCAATGGGCTTAAGGAAGAATGATCTTTCCTTCTAAAGCTTTTGGAACTTCAATAATGGGGAGTAAGAAGGATCCCATTCCTCATGTCTGAAGTTGCAGATGGCAACTGTGGAGGGCCAACTCTGCTTAAATTGTTAAAACTCACTTTATTTGGCTCTGTCCAGAAATTCTGGAATATAGGTTGGGGTATAAAGTTGGCTTCCAGACTTGAGACTTGATTTGAGAGTATCTTCAGGGTCTTGAGACTCGACTTGAGACTTGGAGTACAAGACTTAAACACATCACTGGAGAACACACGGCCCTCCAGATGGAACCCATCTGAAATTCACAGCTTGCCTCACAATGGTTATACTGGATCTGATGGGAGTTGTAGTCTGGAGGGATCTAGAGCTTTCCAAACTGTGTGTTGTGACACATTAGTGTGTCAGCTGCAGTGTGTAGGTGTGTCACGCAAATGTCATAGGTGGAGGTGGCTCCCTCTCCCACCACCATGGTGGTCCAGCCCTGAGTGAAGGGGCTTCCTCTGCCACCACCACCACCACCCCAGACTGAGGAAGACCCTGGCAAGGGTAGTGGTGGTGGACCAGGCTAGAGTGGAGGGGTTGCCTCTCCCACTACTGCTGCAGCTGCCCCAGGCCAAAGAAGACCCCGGCAAGGGTGGCGATGGGCCAGCCTCAAGAGGATCCACTTACTGAATTACTGTGTCGTGAAATGATGCACGTCTAAAAAGTGTGTCACCAACATGAAAAGTTTGGAAAGCTCTGATCTAGAGGGTCATGTGTTTCATCACCACTAAGCTCCAACCATGTTTGTTATACCGTTGTTGTTGCTGTGTGCCTTCAAGTTGTTTCTGAGTTAGGCATCCCTAAGGTGAACCTATCATGGGGTTTTCCAGGACTGAGTGTGGGTGACATGCCTAAGGTCGCCCAGTGGGTTTCCATGGCTGAACGGGGAATGGAACTCTGGTCTCAAGGATCTTAGTCCAATGCTCAAACCCTACACTATGCTGTGTCTGTATATCATACCTGCCAACATTTCACAGATTGGAATGGGCACAGGTACAGCCAAGCAACATTAGGGACAAAGCCCCAAATTGGGATAGTATAGAGACTCCTAGAACCCCCCTCTGGCTATGCTGGTTAGGGGATTTGGGGAGTAAGAATGCACAAAGTAGCTTTCTTGAGCTGTGTTTCCTGTGTGTGTGCGTGAGAGAGTGTAAGGCTTGGAATAAGGGGTAGGCTATACAGTACTCTGTCTAGTTTTAATTATGCTTTTAATTGTATTTTAATCGTACTTTTAACTGTACTTTAATTGTACTTTTAATTATGATATATTTTAATCATAGTATACTAGCGTATTTACCCAGCATTGCCTGGGATTCTTATTTCTCTTAGGTAACATTTGTTAGAAATTACCTTACCTTACTTTAGGAATTAGATGTGGTTGAAATACACAAGTTTGAGATCCTGTGTCTCTAATTCCACAGACTGCCTTGTCCAGTACCCGTAACTTTTTGCTATCGTTCCCAATCCAATCTGTATTCAGAGTTGTTAACATTCAGAGGTTCAGTTTCTGACGGAATACACTGCCCTCCTCCTTGCTGCCAGGCCTCATCTCCATAGCAACCAGCCTGAGGCCCAAGAGCTCTCTGGCTGAGAATTCTAAAGGCCCCTCCCTGAACTGCCATCCCCAAGATTCCATAGAATCTTCACAGCCAGCCAATCATAGGAGGTCTTCTCACACCTGACACAGCCAATCGTATGAGATCTTTGCCTGCTTGATGTAGACAAAACTCGCAAACTTTGACTTTTATATGTTAGATTTGTAATTAATTGTTCTGTGTATATTTTAAATGAGCTTTATCTATTCCGTATCTTGCCTCGAGCCTTGGGGAGTGGTGGGTAATAAATTATTATTATTATTATTATTATTATTATTATTATTATTATTATTATTACTACTACTACTACTACTACTACTACTACTAGTAGTAGTAGTAGTAGAAACAGAAGGGGGAAGTCAATTCTTTTCTGTTTGATTTTCTTTTCTTTTTCATTTTCTTTACTTTTCCCCCTTCTTTACCTGTCTCTTGCTTTTTGACTTAATTTTTGTTTCTGTGTTTGCTTAGATGTTGTCTTTTATTCCTGTAACTTTTATGTATTCATTTATGTATTTGTAATGTATTAGTGTTATTAGAAAATGTTTATATGCACACACACACACGTACATAGCTTTAAAGTAGCTAAAAAAACTGTCTCTTGCAGAGGGCTGAAGAGCTGATCTGAATCTGAATCTGACCTAAATGCTAATTTTCTTAGGCCCTTTCCGCAGGACACTCTTATAGCGCGATTATTCCACTTTCAACCTCCTAGGGAATCCTGGGGTTTGCAGCTTCAGGAGGGGCCGGCTGGCCCCTCCCGAAGCTGCAAACCCCAGGATTCCCTAGGAGGTTGAAAGTGGAATAATCGCGCTATAAGAGTGTCCTGCGGAAAGGACCTTAGGCAAGGGAATCCTCAGAGGTGATTTTGTCACTTCCTTCCTCTGAAATCTAGCCTGTAGCACCTGGTATTTGGTGGCAGTCTCCCATCCAAGTATTAAATCAAGGTTGACTCTGCTTAGCTTCCAAAGTCAGATGGTGTTACCCTGAGAATTTGGGGGGTCCTGTGAGGGGCACCCAGGTTGCCAATCAAAATACCAAATTGGGGAAAATTAGCTCGAACACTGTTTTGGCTAGCAAGAGGCAGGGTAACGTTGCAAGGACCTTTTAACCCAATGTCTACGGCTTCAGGTCAGGGAATAGGCACACAAGGGTTTAAAACTAACAAGTAACAACTTTATTGAAAAACAACAGCAAATAAACCCAACACACACACACACTATCTAACTGGGAAGCAGAAGGGGGAAAACGCAAGGATGGGTAATACGACCTGGGCCCTTTTTGCACGGGCTTCCTCTTGCGAAAAAGCCCCGTGAGCCTCGCGGGAGTGGGAGCATTGCTCTGCACGACGCACTCCCACTTCCGCCACGCTCACGGGGCTGCAGCAGCGCGACCGCGTTTTTTTATTTTCGCTTCGAAGCGAAAATCACCCGTGCTCGCGCAATGCTCCCAGCACCCATGTGCGCTTACCTGCTGTGTGGAGCGTCGGAGAGGCGGCCGGGTCACGCTTCCTTCCCTCCGCCCCTGCGGAAGGAAGGGGCAGGGCGCTAGCGCGACAGACGCGCCAGCCTGCTGCCTCGCGCGAGCGGGGAGGGCGGCTCACGCGAGAAGCCTCCTCCGGGAGGCTGCCGCTTCCCCTCATTCCTTCGCCTGCGGAAGGAACGAAGGGGAAGCGGCAGCCTTCCGGAGGAGGCTTCTCGCACGAGCCGCCCTCCCCCCTCACGCGAGAAGCCTCAATGTGAAAAGGGCCCTAGTCTCGATGTCCTGGGGAAGACAGATGAGGTTCCGAAGTGGAAAGCTCAGCGTGGTGGGCTGAGGGGATTTCTTTAGACAAACCAGTGGCAGGGCAGGATGGCAGTCCAAATAGTCCGAAGACTGCTTGGAAATCTGGGGGTTTTATAGGGAAGTTTGTGCCTTCCGGCTATGGCAAGCCAGGTGAGAACAAAAGGAGATTTGGGTGCTGGACAAAAGACTGAGAGAGGTTCACTTTTACCTGATGGGATTATCTCCTGATTACAATAGTGTAGCTCGTATGCAAATGACTTATTTACCAGACTGGCTCGGCTGAGAGCCACGCATCCATTGTAAAGTGCACGTGGGAAGTTCCCTGAAGCGGGGAGTGAAGTTCTATTTTGCTGGCCTCAAAAGAGATTGGAATGTAAGAGCAATTAGCGGCCGCACTCATGCCCGTGCTTGTCCAGAGAACTTACAAACACGTGGAGTGAGGTAACTGAGAGTGGGTCCAGCTAAGGCCGAATTAGATGATATCAAATGATATCTGGGGCCCTCACCCAAGGGTGCCATACCGGAAGTAACAATGGGATCTGGTGCCTTTAGGATACTGAGGACTTTGAAGATGCCCGACCCACTGAAGTTGAATACTTCTTCATTTGGCCCAAGCCCACCTAACTCCAAAGAGCGGCGAGCGTTGCCATCGGCCCTCGAAAGCTGCAAAGGAATTTCATCCAAAGGATTCACAGAGTCCCCAAGTGATAAATCAGCTGCTGGGCCTTGCTCTTTATCAGACAGACAAAATTGACACCTGCCCCCTTGGAACAGTTAACATGCTCTTACTGTCAGAGTGTGAAAGCCAAGAAGGCCATTTTCAGAGTGCTTGTCTCAGGATGTTAAGTCAACCTGTTGTACGGGCAAGAGGACTGTTTTACAACAGTAGCAGAAGGAAAAACTCCGGAGCATCCAATGGAATCCACAGAAGACTCACAGATGTTTAGAAGAGGGTTGTTTTATGAGTACAAAGGTCTGATGTCATCTGGCCCGCATATACACACTAAGCCTTAGGGTTGCCAGATCTCAGGGCATCCTCTGGAGCCCCCAGGTTCGGAGGATCACCTCTGGATAAGAGTCAGAGGTTCAAAATCTTTAATTTACATGTGGTCAGCTCCCAGTAAAAACAAACCTCCAGTCTGACAGAGAACCTACAGCTGGTTGTGCAAAGGGTAGTTAAATCAGTTGTTGCAGTTTGGAAGAACACTTCATTTCCTACCTGGAATAGGGATTGAAGAGGTCTGCAAGTGTGGTGCACATGCAACTGTGCATGCTTGCACAGTACATTGCTACACATCGGTACCTTCAGTCTACCACATGATACCTTGGGATTGCTGGGTATTGCACTTTTGCAAATATGTAGTTGGTTGCACAGCAGGAAAATGATGTTTTGTTTTATAAGTGCATACTTTTACAGTCAGCCCTGCATGTTTGACTTTCAGGGATGTGATTATTTGCAAGTTTCTTCAACTGCTGCCCCTGCTACCTCAGGGATTCTTTTCCAGGGGAACTTTCTCTCTTGGTGGCTTCAGTCAGGCTGCTCAGCCTTTAAAATCCTGCCTTCGGTCCTCTTCCTCGTCCATCAAAAACAGCCACTCCCTGGCCAACTATGGACAGCTCATAGCCCAATTTTTCAGCCCTGCAGACCATCTCCCAATACCCCCCCCCGTACCCAAGGAAAGAGATGGGTGAGAGAGAAAATATAAGGTCACCCCCTTTCCGTCTCCTTTCCCTGACCTGGTTTGGATCCTTGGTACCTGCTTTCCCTACTATGCCTCAGCCTTCCCACAGGCACACATACAAATTTCAATATTTGTGATTTTTTCACTTTTGCAAGGGTTTGTTGCCTCTAACCCTAGCGTATGTGGAGGGCCAACATAGTTTTAAATAAAAACTTCAGTGAAATACATTAAGCTTCTCTTCCTTGTGATATAGCAACCTATCTCTATTCTTTCTCTGTCACTAATACCAAATTTTCTGTAAAATGTCCAGGAACACACCTATTTTGTTAACTGAGGTATGTCTCTGTATGTCCCTTCAAGTCTCTTGTTGACTTAGGGCAGCCCCATGAAATTCACAGGGTTTTCTCAGGCAAGGAGTCCTCAGAAATGGTTTTGTCAGTTCCTCCCTCTGGAACATAGCCTACAGCACCTAGTCTTCATTGGGTGGTCTCCCATCCAAGTACCAACCAGGGCTGATCCTGCTTAGCATCAAGGATCAGACTGGATCTGGTGCCTTAAAGTTATTTAGACCTAACTGAAGTATACTCATATTCACCTGGGTACACAGGCACCATTCCTAAAATTCCATGAGTCCAGTGACGTGAGATTGCAAGACTCTTCAGCTTGTGTATGGCAGCATTTTGACACCGTCTTAAAGCTGTAAATAAAATCTTAAAAAATACAGAATAGAAGCAAATACAATATAGAAGTTGAACTGAAAAGATTTTAACCCTTTTGTTCCCTCCTAAATACATTGAGTTGTTTGCCATTTTATATAAGGGATGCCATTTTACTGTGTCACTGTATATAATGGGAATTGAAATCTACAGATTTTGGTATCCATGGGGCTCCTGGAACCAAACTCCAGTGGATACCAAGAGCCCCTTTGTCATATATTGGCTAACTCCTAGTTCTTGTACAGTGACCCCTTCACATTCAGGAGGGTTTGATGCAGAGCCCTTCAGAAGTGGAAAAAATACAAATAACTCCCCCATGACCCCCTCCCATTCTCCTCCAGAGCTCCCCCTCCCATTCCCTTGGCTCTGGCTGTGGCGTTGGGTGGCAGGAAGGAAAAAAGACAAGGTAAAGGGCTTAACTGGTACTTTTCTTTCAGATGGAGAAGAGCAGAACACTGAGTTCTGGTCTTCTAGTACTTCCGGTCACCATCTTGAGAAAAGAGATTCCTCCCAGAGGGGTAGGAGTAAAGACAGAACCTGACCAATCAGTGGCCATTACGCAGCAGAATGTGCAGCCATGTGGCAGAGAGGACACATTTCTAGCAGGGTGGGTTTGCTCATCCCAAAGGAAAAAACTTCCCTTTTAAACACAAACCTTGCAAGCCTGGGGTGAGGAATGCAAGGAAATGGGGAGAGGAGAAGAGGTGGGAGACAAGCACATGCCTTATGAATAACTAAATTTGCGAAGGTCAAACCCGTAGATGTGGAGGGAGAACTATAATTCCTTGTTCCATTAATTAGGTTTAGATGTTTTTAAAAGTTTTATTTGGGAACAACAAAGTAACAGCAGCACATCCTGGCTATTGCGGTAACTATACAGTGCCTTATAAGCTGTAACATTACAAATTTGCGCACACAAGCATTCCATTTGACAGCTAGTTAAAACAGCTCTTTCCTCAGACTTAAATCCCACCTGCCAATGGCATGACATTGCAGCTGCATTTGCAATCTCTTTCTCTCTTACCAAATTCATTAAAAAAAACATTCCTCCGTACCCAACACACTGTTTTCTCATTGAGTTCCATTATCCCCTTCTAGCTCCTTTGTTCAAAGCAGTGCATGGTATTACGTGGAATGGCATCTCATGACAGCAAACATCAAAGCACTACATGGCATTGGCCCTTTTCGCACTGGCCTTCTCTCGCGCGACAGCCCTGTGAGCCTCGTGGGAGTGGGAGCGTCGCTCCACACGACGCACTCCCACTTCCGCCGGGCTCACGGGGCTGAAGCGGCGCGAGCGCAGGTTTTTTGATTTTCGCTTCAACGCGAAAATCACCCGCGCTCGCGCAAAGCTCCCGGCGCCCGCGCGCACTTGCCTCTTGTGCAGAGCGTTGGGGAGCCGGCCGGGTCGCGCTTCCTTCCCTCCGCCCCTGCGGAAGGAAGGGGCGGGGCGGGGTGCTAGCTCGACGGACGCAACACGTCCTGCTTCGCGCACGCGCACGGGGGGGAGGATGCGACAAGCTCCTTTCTCGCGCGCGCAGGGGGGGATGGACGGGACAGGCTCCTTTCTCGCGTGCGCGAGAGGACGGACAGACATGCGAGCCGCCTCCACCTCCGGGAGGCTGCCGCTTCCCCGCTCGTTCCTTTGCCTGCGGAAGGAAGGAGGGGGAAGCAGCAGCCTCCCGGAGAAGGCTTCTTGCATGAGCCGCCCTCCTCCATCGTGCGAGTGCTGGCGCTGCGAAAAGGGCCATTGTCTGGCATTAGGTGGCATCGAACATCAAAGCTTCACATGGCATTCAAATTCATGGCAGGGAGAGCAAAGCCAGCCTGAGACACAGTGCACAGAATTGCTTTGTGTGTTGATACGCACACACACATAAACACAGAGAACTGTCCATTTCTCTCCAAAGAGCACTCTCTCCCACCGTCTCAGTGAAGACATGTTTATGAAAGATCTGGCAGAAGGAAAGACATAGCAAGAAGTGATCCATGATGGGCCCTAAACAAATGCTGGAGAGAGGCTTTGGGAACAGTCCCAGCTCATGGAGAGAGGAAATGGCTTTCAGACAATACACAGTTAGCAAACCTTTCCCAAAACCGAACTAGTAATCCTCAGAAAAAAAACTCCTCACCTGTGGAGAAGGCCTCAGGCCCAAAGGTTTGGTAGAGTTCAGTTGTTTCTTGAGAATTTAGAAAGAAGATGCTGACAGATGGCCCCAAAAACTCTTCCTCTCTCATCCTTTTCCCCATTAACCTTAGGTCTCTCTCCTGCCTCCGCTCTGTTTTTGTTTGGTTGCTTTTCTGCAAGATTTGTTTTATCCATCTGTCATTGCCGGAACTCTGAAAAGTAAGCAACGGAACTTCATTGAATTTCTTTGAGGTTCACATTTTGAGACAAAAGATGCCGTTTTGGAAAGGAGCGACCACATCCAGAGACAAAACCAGCCATTGGGGATGTTATTTTTGCACGATAACTCCCAAAATCCCCACCCAGCATGGTCTTGCTGGCTGGGGATTCTGGGAGCTAACATCCAAAAGAGTAACTTTTGAGCTCTGTACAAAATGATCTTTTTGCCTCTGCTTAACCCTGCAAATAACCTCATTTCTTTGCCTCTCAATTTCTTCTTTTGTTCAAGCTGGCACTCTTACATCTTCCACTCTTGCCTTTCCACACCTTCCGACATTCCCAATCTGGCAGGGACAATCTCAATTAATCCTCTGCCATCCCAATTCTTCAGCTGCTTTTGAAATGTCCCAATTTCTCTCTCTTTCTCCCACTTTCCCCCTTTATCCCCAGCTTTCTTCAGGTGCTGCAAACTGAATTCAAAATGCAAAAATGCACTCAATTCACTCAACAAGCGGGGAGAAGAGAGAAGGGGCTGAGACCTTGCCTTCCCCAGCAGCCTCAAGCAAAAACGGACTTCTACAGCCTTCACTAGCTTGTGAATTCTTCCTGATGGATAGTTTTTGCCAGTGATGTAGACTTAAGTCAGACTTAAGTTGCTACAGTGACTCAACTTGGACTCAGCTTGAAAATAAATGATGTACTGACTCAAGTTGACTTGAGATTTGTATATTTTTAGTGAATGACTTGCTGCCCTTGGTTCAGTAACAGAACACGTTCATCCAGAAACCTTATGAACATTTCCGCACGACACTCTTCTAGCGCGATGATTCCACTTTCAACCTCCTATGGAATCTTGGGGTCTGCAGTTCCGGGAGGGGCCATTTGGCCCCTCCCGGAACTGCAAACCCCAGGATACCATAGGAGGTTGAAAGTGGAATCATCGCGCTAGAAGAGTGTCGTGCGGAAATGGCCTATGACTTTGAACAATGCTTTCACCTCTTTTTCTCCTACTGGTCACATGACAATCTGTCTCAAGCCCAAAGTGTGGGCCCATTTCTCAGAGGGGAACAGCAAATGAGTTTGGCAATGGGCTTGAGGTCTGCTCAGTAGCCTGTCCCTGCTGCATATCAGAGGAGCCTTCTAAAACTTTTCCTAAGAGCAGAAAACAAGACTCGCCCCTACAGTGCAGAGTGCATTTCTCAGGGAGAACAGAAAATGTATTAGGCAATGGGCTTGAGGAGGAAGGATCCTTCCTTCTAAAGCTTTTGAAACTTCAGTAATGGGGAGTAAGAAGGATCCTATTCCCCACCTCTGAAAAATCCTCCAGCTTTGGAAATGGGCAGTAAGAAGGATCCTATTCCCCACTTCCAAAGCTGCAGATTTTTATGTCCATGGCACAAAAGCCTCCAGCTTCAGGAAGGGGAGTAAGAAGGATCCTCTTCCCCACTTCTGAAGCTGCAGATGGCAAAATTGCAAATGTGAAGGGCTGACTCTGCTTAAATTGTTAAAACTGACTTTATTCCACACTGTCCAGTAATTCTGGAATATAGACTGAGGTATAAAGTTGACTCCCAGACTTAAGACTTGACTTGAGACTTGACTCGAAAGTATCTTCAAGGACTTGAGACTTGAAGGTAGAGACTTGGGACTTGACTTGAGACTTGGAGTAAAAGACTTAAATACGTCACTGGTATTTGCCATCTTGACTGGACTCTGATGTTGCTTAGCCACACATATTTCAGTTTCCATGTGTGAAATGTTGGCAAGTATGGAATTATAGAGCATCTTTTCCAAAAAGGAACTGCTAGACGCCAAAGACAGAGAAATGCTTAGATGAGGTCAGGGAAACTTTCCAGACTTCTCATGAAGGTATTCTAAAGGACTGTTTGTATTACAGTTATTGTACTTTGATTTCTCTTCAACTCTCATGGGCCTTGGCTCCAACCAAGAGAATTCTAGAATCTGTTGTTTGGTGAGCTACTTAGGCCATTTCCACCCTACACTGTTATAGTGCTATTATTCCACTTTCAACATCCTGTGGAATTCTGGGGATTGTAGTTTACTGAGGCCAAAGAGCTATCTGGCTGAGAATTCTATGTGCCCATCCCTAAACTGCAAACCCCAGGATTCCATAGGATATTGGAAGTGGAATAAAAGCACTTTAATAGTGCAGTGCGGAAAAGGACTCTCTAGCACAGAATTCTAAGTACCTTGCTAAATTACAAATCCCAGGATTCCTCAGGATGCAGCCATGGCAGTTAAAGTGGTATCAGCCTGCTATAACTGGAGTGTGAATGTACCTTTGAAGCTTAAATTAAAGACTTGCCTTTTTCTTGAGAATTCTCCATCCTTCCACCTTCCAAAACAGAGTTGGTGGAATGTGGGCCTTGTGGTACCTCTTCATCAGCCTTGGTATATCTCAGGGCTATAATTTTGTTCATAGTTGCAGCCCTGCTATTTCTGTCCAAAGAGAAGATTCACAGTTTGACCCATAAGAAATTATTAGTGCCACATCTCCCCACCACCACTTTAATAAGATTTAAATCCTGCTTTTCCCTTTCTGACTGGGTCGCCGCAGACATAAATCAGAAACTGTAAGTCAGTTTTACAACACGCTAAGCGTTAAGAGTGATGGAAAGTCCGAATGTTTTCTGGAGAAAGGAGCATTCCATAAGCATCACTTGCCGCCTTAGATTTTTGACAAGAAGAACGTCCCCTGTTGGTTTCTTTTGGGCTCTCGATCAATCCCAAATCCATTAGGGAAGCGAATGGAAAATACTGAAATAGCAGAATCCATCAGACATCCTGGTGTTTCAATAGGTTCTGATTTACCGCCCGTTATCTCACTTTCCCTTAGGCAAATCTTTAACGACTGGTCTTGATCATTCCAGCTCCCCGCATTGCCATACCACAGTTCGCTCCAGCAGAGAAGGCTGCAGGAGAGATGATCAAGAGGAAGCAACGGTCAGGACGAGCTTGGATTAGAAGATTGGAAGGCCAAAAAAACAGAAGTGTATGTGGAAAGGAAAGCTCTTCCAAAAATCTGCAGTGGTCCATGAAAAAAGTTGCTGAGCTTAAGAAAACTCTACGTCATGTTTAGTATAGATGGATGATTCAGCGGGGATTTACACAAGGTCCTTTTATCCTTTTAAGAATTATTGTTTCAACGTGTTGATATCCCTTCCAGGATAAGCAAATCTTCTTTATGCTCTCACTTCCAAGCTTTAGGCTTGTATATGTGTGCGTGGATTTGAAACTGACTTAGCATTTTAGAATCATAGGGTGTATCCACACTGCACAGTTATAGCTGTTTGATACTGCTTTAACTTCCATGACTCCATTCTATGGAATCCTGGGATTTGTAGTTTGGAGAAGTATTTGGAATTCTCTGCCAGACAGCACTTCTCCAATCTCCTGAACTACAATTCTGAGTGCCTGTCTACACTTCAGATTTAAACCAATGTAATCCTCAGTTCTTGTCTTTTCAGAATTACCTTGGCGCCTTCACAAAAATATACATTTCAGGCTTCCATAGGATGGAGCCATACTAATTAAAGTGGTATCAAACTGCTATAATTATGCAGTATGGGTATACCACCATAGAGTTGGAAGAGACTGCAAAGGCCATCTTGTCTAACCCCCTTCCAGGCGGGAATAGACAATTGCACAAAGCACTCCGAAGAGATGGCCATCCAACCTCTGCTTAAAAAAACTCCCGAAAAGGAGGGTCTGCTACCTGGAGAAGGCACTTCATTCCACTGTGGAACACCCCTTATCATCAGGATGTTTCTTCCTAATATTTAGGTGGTTTGGGGTTTTCTTGCAGTTTAGGTGGTTTTCTTGCAATTTGAATCCATTGTTGTAGGCCATTTCCACACCATACCTCCTTTTGTTGTCCTCCTGTTGCGGTCCCGGCAGTGCCTTTGCCAGGAAGGGAGCATGTGCCATGCCATGCCCTTGCCCCGGGACCCAGACTCCCAGGACTCAGGCCATTTTTGCACGCAGTTTCTGTTGCAAGAGGGCCCCTTGAGCGTCATGTGAATGGGAGCATTGGTCCGTACGACGCACTCCCATTCACGCGATACTCACGAGCCTAAAGCGGGCCACACGCAAATTTTTTTATTTTCAGCTGGGAGCCGAAAATACTGCATGCTCCTGGGGCTCTCACGCACTTACCTGCCATGCAGTGTGTCAGAGGAGCGGGCCGGTCGTGCTTCCTCTCCCAGCGCAGCCTACAGCTCCCAGGCTGTGCCGCGGAAGGAAGGGGCGGGGTGCTAGTGTGACAGTCGCGCGATGAGGAAGCGAGCCGCGGGACGAAGGAACAGGGAAGCGGCAGCATTCCTGCTGAGGCTTTTCACACTAGACGACCCCCCCCCCAGCCGCGCAAACGGGTAACATGTGAAAAGGACCTCAGACAGGTCCCTTCCCGGCAGCCACATCCCAGAAATGTGAAGAGGTAGTACTTACGGCAGCCAGTGCAGGAGGTAAAGGGAAAGTCCAGGCTTCTGGCAGTGATTATGTGGAAAGGGCTCATTAATTAAGGGAGCCCTGGTGGTGCAGTGGTTTAATGCCAGTACTGCAAGCCACAAACCACAAGGTTGTGAGTTCGATCCTGCCGGGCCCCAAGGTTGACTCAGCCTTCCATCCTTTCGCAGGTCGGTAAAATGAGTACCCAGCTTGTTGGGGGCATGTATAGAAAATGTTTCGAAATACATGCTAAGTTGTTCGCCACCTTGATCCATATGGAGAGGCGGGATATAAATAAATAAATAAAAATAAATAAATAAAATAATTAGGACACAGCTGGCCAGGAGGCTAAGGCCATAGAATCAGAGGCCTCAACAACAGAAGGTTGCTGGATTCTACTGAAGCTATTGGCGGTTACAGCCATGGTGATTCTTGCTTTCTCTAGCTGTGTGCTTTGAACCTTGGACCTCAACACTGCACTTGGATTACCAGTTTAATTTTTGGATGATTCCCTTTCTGGACTGTTGTTGTGTTTTTCAGAGAATTTACTTCAGCCTCGAGGCTGTTTTATGGAGCTGCTGTTATCTAGCTCATTAGGTAGCTGAGGAGCCTTGGCAGGCTGCCAAGCCCAGGACAGCAGAACAGAAAGGCTCCCCTCTGCCCTTGGCCAGCTTCCTACTGAAGGGAGTGCGAGCAACATCCGTCTTCCTTCCACAGTGTAGCCGGCCACTTTCCCATGCTGTGCTGGGGAAGGAAATGTCTCCATCATGCTTCTGCCCTTCCACATGGCTGGGAGTGACAGGAGCATTGCGCAATTGCGGGTGCTTAACGGATTTATTCCGTTCAGTGAATATCCCACGATCATGATGGGTGGGGATGGGTTGACAGTGGGATGCCGTAATGCAGAGGGAAGAACAGTGAGAATGATGCTTCTAATCCACAGAGGTCGACAGAGGCCATTTCCGCACTAGCCTGTTATAGCGCTATGATTCTACTTTCAACATCCTCTGGAATCCTGGGGTTTGCAGTTTCGGGAGGGGCCACATGGCCCTTCCCGAAACTGCAAACCCCAGGATTCCAGAGGATGTTGAAAGTAGAATCATAGCTCTATAACAGGCTCGTGCAGAAATGGCCAGAGTGCAATAGAGAGCATTAGGAACAGATACTATCACGAGAGTGGTTATAGTAGGATTCCAACATGAGATTAAGGTATGGTGTAATAAGGCCCAGGCTAAACATACCCAGTTCCTTCATCTGTTCCTCATAGGGCTTGGTTTCCAGACCTTTGACCATCTTGGATGCCCTCCTTTGGACATGTTCCAGCTTGTCAATGAGGAAAATAGAAACCAAGTTTAAGGAAAACAAGGCTGAAGATGGCACATGGCCAGACTCTTGATTAAAGCACATTAAATAACACGGGGTGGTGGTGGTGAGACTGTATCAACTGGATGCAAATGGTTCCTATGGCCAGGGCCAGTGCTACCATTAGAGTAGGTGAAGTGTTCATCTTAGGTTGTATAGGACATCAGGAGCAGCAACTTCCACATCTATCCCCTCATCCTTACAGGGTCCGTACCTTTCATCCTTCTTGCCCCCCAAAAACTGCTCCTGATGTGCCCCTTCCCTATGGCCCCAAATAGAGGAACAGGGGCCTCCAGTGATGGCACAATGATATGAGCATCCACAGAAGACCCTCATCTTGGTCCAACTACCTTTCTGGTGCTGTTCAGTGGGAACATGGAATAGATGTTCTTGGTGGCTGTTCTCAGATTTTAGAACTCTGACCATAGAGAAGTTAGGATGGCTCCCCTTTTGCTGTTCTTTGAATGACAAGTGATTTTTTTTTCTATTTTGACAGGCATTGAAGCACTGGCTGTAAAGGCATTTAAAAACCTTGTAAACCTTTTGTCTTTTGAATGGATTTCTTTAAAAGATTCTAATGCTATTGATCTATATAACTCTGGTCCAGCTATCCGAAGGACGGTATCTCCCTATACAAGGCTGCCTAGGCTCTAAGATCTCTTTCTTTCTGTCCCACCACTTTCTTGGGCTTCTTTGCTGGGAACAAGGCTGAAGGTCTTCTTGGTGTCTGCTCCCAGCCTATAGAACTCATTCCCCATGCAGGCTAAGGATGGCACCTTCCGTTCTCTCCTTGGCAAGTGAAAACTTTTGTGTTCAGACAGGCTTTTTCAGGGACTGACTTCAAAGGCTTTTACTAGCATGCTTCTTTGCTGATTTTTATCTCTTGCCTTTTAATGGATTTGTTTTCATAAGGTTTTAATTCTATGAGCTGCTTAATTTTACCACTAACATCTTAGAAGTTTCTACTTAATGTTTTTGCAAATGGTTTTAACTATATTTGCTTTACTTTCTCTAAGCTGCTTAGATTCCCAGTATTGAGTGGAAGGTGATATGTATGAACAATAAATAATGGCACCCCAGTCACTGCCCGGAGAAGGTGGCAATGGTGCCCCAAGAGGGAGGCAAATAAGGAGGCATGTCTCCATACCTCTCCATAGATCTAGCCATTTCCTGGAGATTTTTTAAAAAAATTATTTTAATCTATTTCCTAATTTCCTAGGATGATGGGGTCACCCACTGTTATGTCCTGCTGTTTGAAACCACAAGAGGGGCACTACTTTGTTATGAATTTCTGAGGGCTGTGACATCTTCTTCTTCTGGGGGAGGCATCATTATCACCATCATCATTACCATCACCACCTACATCATCATCATCACCATCATCATCATCACCATCATCATCATCACCACCACTACCACCACAACCATCATCATCAAACTTTATTTATATCCTGCCTTTTCTGCCAAGACTGGAACTCAAGGAAGTTTGCCTATTAAAAGATTGCAATTAAGAAATATGGAAGACTACTTCTTCATTATATGATAACAGCTGCAAGAACATTGTTTGCTCAAATATAGGAATAGATTGGAGCACCAGTGATGGAAGAATACATTGTTCAGGATGCTGAGCTAGCCCAAATGGCCAAATTAATGTGCATCTAAAGGATACGTTAATTGGAGATTTTTTGAAAGATTGGAAACTGTTTATGGACTTTTTGAGCGATAAGAACTCTTAACGATGCAATAATTTGTGGATATGGTTACTAGTAATTCTAGTAAGATTGTTTGGTTGGTAATGGCGGAATAACATTTCTTTTTTCTGTTCTCTTTCATTACAGTTTGGTTGGATGTGTGGGCCAGAGCCCTCTTCTGTTTTAGTAAGCTAGTGTTAATAAGGTAGTGTTTCACTGAGTTAGTGGTTAGTGTTTTGGTGTTTGTTCAGTGTTGTGTGTTTTAATTTTGCTATTTCTAAGTCATTTGCAATTTTTGGCAGCCCACAGGTAAAACTATCATGAGGTTTTCTGTGGCTGAAAGCATGTGATGTGCCAAAGGTCACCCAATGGGTTTCCATGGCTGAACAGGGAATCAAACCCTAGTTTCCAGGGTTAGATTCATAGAATCATAGAGTTGGAAGAGACCACAATGGCCGTTGAGTTGAATCCATTTGTCTTGCAGGAACACACATCAAAGCACCCCCAGCAAATGGCCATCCAGCCTCTGTTTAAAAACCTACAAAGAAGGAGACTCCACCACACTCCAAAGCAGCACTGTTGAATAGCTCTTACCATCAGGAAGTTCCTCCTGAGTTAGGTGAAACATCAGGAAGAACTTAGGTGTAAAGCTCAAACCACTACACTATGCTGTCCCCATTTTAATTTTAGTTTATGTTAAGATGTTAGTTTGTGTTTATGTTATTCTGTGTTAAAATAAATAAATACTGTATTAAAAAATTACAATTAAGAACACACGAGAAGTCAACATTAAAATCAAATTAAACTATTAACTGTATTAAAAATGTACGGTCTAAAAAGATTTTGAGATGTTAAACAATCCAGTTTAAAGAAATACAGTCCTTGCAGCCCTGTTGTTAAAAACCTTCCATTCTAAAAGCCTTATTGAATAAAGGAAAGTCTTTGGCCCTTTTCGCATTAAGGCTTCTAGCGCGAGCGGGGGAGGGCGGTTCACGCAAGAAGCCTTCCCCGGGAGGCTGCCGCTTCCCTCCTCCTTCCTTCCGCAGGCGAAGGAACGAGGGGGAAACGACAGCGTCGTGCGAGCCGCCCTCCCCACCGGGCGAATCAGGAGCCTGTCGCGTCCTCCCCCACGCGCGAGAAAGGAGCCTGTCGCGTCCCCCCCCCGAGCGCAAGAGAAAGGATCCTGTCCCGTCCATCCCCCCCCCGCGCGCGCGAGAAAGGAGCTTGTCACGTCCGCCCCCCCGCGCGTGCAGCAGGAGGTGTCACGTCCGTCGTGCTAGTGCCCTGCCCCACCCCTTCCTTCCGCAGGGGCGGAGGGAAGGAAGCGCGACCCAGCCACCTCCCCGACGCTCCGCACAGGAGGTAAGTGCGCGCGGGCGCCGGGAGCGTTGCACAAGCGCGGGTGATTTTTGCTTCGAAGCGAAAATCAAAAAACCCGCGCTCGAGCCGCTTCAGCCCCGTGAGCCCGGTGGAAGTGGGAGTGCGTCGTGCGGAGCGATGCTCCCACTCCCGCAAGGCTCACAGGGCTGTTGCGCGACAGAAGGCCCGTGCAAAAAGGGCCTTTGCCTGCTGATGGAAGGACAGCAAGGAGGGGGCCGTTCTGGCATCCATTGGGAAGGAGGTCCAATGTCTAGGGGAAGCGACCAAGAAGGCCCTCTGTCATGTTCCCACCAACCGTACCTGTGAGGGTGGTGGGACGGAGAAAAGGGTCCCTCCTCCTGTGGATCTCAGGATCTTAGCATGGGAGGATACGATATGGGAGGATACGATCTGTCAGATAGCCTGGACCTCAACTATATAGGGCATTAGAGATCATAAACAGCACTTTGAATTGTACCTGGAAATAGACCATCAGTCAATGAAGCTAGTGGAGCACAGTGTTACTACGGTTCAGCCTGCCCAGTGACAGCACTAGATATCTCTTTGTGATATCAAATCATTCAACCTTCCTCTGCCACCCCGCTCCACGTGTTTGCAAGGCCTCCGAACGAGCACGTACACAAGTACGCTGGTAAGTTTTGGACATTCCATTTTCCACCTAGGCAGGCTGAACAGAGCCACTCCATTGCTTCAGGGACCTCTCATGCAGACACCTTTTGCTTAAGTGCGACTCTAAACAAAGACGCCCGGCCTTGAGCCGATAGTCTGACAATGCCAAGCTATTTGCATACTGGCTACACTATTGTTAAACCCGCACTCAGCCCATCATTTAAACTTGACCTTTTCCAAAGCTTTGTCCCGCTCCAAACTCGCATTTTTCTCACGGAGTATGGCATGGCCTGTAGGTACAATCCACCCTATAAAAACTCCCCGATTCCGAGACCACCTCAGATCGCTCCGGACTTCCATCCCGCCTTGCTGCCGTTTTGTCCGGCAAGCTCCCCTCAGCAAATCACGCTGAGCTTTCTTCTCTACTATCTTCCAACTTCTGCAGGACTATGAGAAAAGGTGTCGTATCACCCATTTCCCCTGAAAATCCTTATTTCTAATTCCTTATGTTAGCTGCGTGAATGTGGTCTTTACTGTCTGTTTGTCTCTTAATAAAAACATCATTTTTACTATTTTAAAAACTGTCTAACTGCTTGACTGACCTGACCCTGTAGACATTGGGTTACAAGATCCCTGCTAAGTTACCCTGCCTCTCGCTAGCTTAAGAGAGTGCTTCAGTTAATTTCCCCAACGTTGTGTTTGCGTTTTGGTCATTTGGGCATCCCTCCCGGGACCCCCAGAGAACAGGGTAACAACAGGAGCTGTATGGTCTCAGTAACCAGCTGTAGTTAATGCTCCTTTCCACTGTATCTTCTTCCTCCTCCTTTTCCAGAGGCTGCCCACGATATGGTTATGTCTAATTAATTAATTAATTAACATCCTGACATTAAACCAATCTGCGTTCCAAAGCAGTGTATAGTGTAGGTTACAACAAAATAGAATTAAAACAATATACAGTACAAAAGTTTTTTTAAAAAATAAATTAAAAAGACCATATTATTTTTTAATTTTTTATCTTGCCTTTCTCCTGATGGGACCTATGGTGGTTAGAACATCATATTAAAAAGCTTTAAAAACTTTAAAATACATATAAAATTCAAGATCAAACTAATGAACACCTCATTAAAAGACCCTTCTGTCCAGTGGCATAGCTTGGCACAAGCAGGGGTGGGCAGGCTGATGGGGTGGCAGTGCGGTGACAGTGTGTGAGGAAGGCAGGCAAGCTGCCCCCCAAAAGTGCTGCCAGGGCGCACTGTGCCCCTTTCCCCTGCACACACACCACTGCTTCTGCCATTCCTGTTAAAGATAGAAGTCCTCTTTAAATAAAAGGATCTTTGCCTGCTTTCAGAAAGGTATCCCAAAAAGAGATCCTTCTTACAAAGAAAAAATTATTGGGTGCAGAAACTTATGCTTCCCAGTAGGTTCGGGCCAAAGCAAACTCCTGCAGCCTCTCCTAGCTTATATATTCTTTCTCATTAATAACTTTGGCCATCTTAACCACACTCTGATGTTGCTCAGCAGATATGTCCTAATTTTCATCTGTGAAATGCTGGAGGGTATATGATCTCAAATTCCCTTTTAAAACGATAATAATTAACCCAAGCACGCACACTTAAATGAGTGGGACAAAGTCTGCAAAGCAAGTCTTTTTATTATTACATAAAGAAAATGGGATCCAGAGCTTGGAGTGCAGAAGATTTATTTCCGTCTCTGTTCTTTTCCCATCCATTTCTGGAACTGTCCCTCAATTGCCCTGTTAAGTAGGAGGGGTGGCTTCCTGCTCCTATTTCTTCTTGACAAATACTAAATTGTTCCAAGGGCAGCAGCAAAGTTGGAGGGGAGATGATAAAAGCCCTCCTTGTTTAAATTACAAGTGGAGTGCGGCGATAAATTATTATTATTAATAATCAGGCCTTAAATGCATGCTGACATATATATTAAAGGAATCCCCTCACTCGCTAATGAACTGTAGCCACCTCCAGCATCTGGAAACACAAGAACTGCTGCATCTAATCAGCTCGGTGATCCATCTGGGCTGGTGAATTGTCTCCGGCTGTAGCCAAAAAGGATGACTCAGAGGAAGATGGGAAGGAGCCCCCGAAGTGACCAATTAGGATCGTCTTGCGTTCTTCAAGGGTACTCTAGTGTGTATCCGTTGGTTTTTGGACTGCTTGAGAAGACAACAGGATGATATCCTCAAGGGACAAAGAAATCAGGCTTTTTTCCAGGCTCTCTCCAGGCACATGTTCCATAGCTTCCAATGTTTCACAGATGAAAACCAGGATAAGTGACATCAGCATAGTCGAGACTGAGGAAGAGCAAACAAACTAGGAATGGATAGAGGAGTTTGCTTCTGCCTGAGTCTACTGGGAAGAGCAAGACTCTGCCCCCTCCTCTCCTCAGACACTCAGACACTGGGTCACCTTGGGCAAGTCACATTCTCTCAACCTCAGAGGAAGGCAAAGAAAGCAAACACGAAGCCAAGAAAGCCAACACAATTCTTGGGCCCTTTTCACACAGGGTTAAAAAAACAGTGTAGATTGACCTCCACGGAGGTCGTCTATACCGTTACACGAATTGGGGTGGATTACTCGCAAGTAAATCCACACGCCAATCAGCGGTCGGCTGCCCGCAAGTGGTGGTGCCATGTGCTTTTGAAAAACCACATTTTATGTGGTTTTTCAAAGGCACGGGGCATCCACGTCCAGCCCCGTCACAGCACCTGTATAGATTTACGGACGCGCGAAAGGGCGTCCCTGCAGATCAGGCAAGGGGCGGGATTTCTGGCTGGCGAGCTTCTCCAATTGGTGGAGAGGCTCCGCCAGTCAAAATCCGCCATTTTGGGCGCTGCCGGGCGCCGAGGACGCCGCGGGACGCTGCTGCGTGTAGAGCAGCGAAATGCGCTGCTCCGCACGGCGACGGAACAAGGTAAGCCCTGTTTTGATGTGGCTTGCCCCGTTCCGCCGCCCGCGTGTGAAAAGGGCCATAGTTGCATCAATAGAAGTATGGTGTCTACATCAAGGGAGGTAATGGTTCCACTCTATTCTGCTTTGGTTAGACCTCATCTGGAATACTGTGTCCAGTTCTGGGCACCTCATTTCAAGAAGGATATCGACAAGCTGGAGTATGTCCAGAGGAGGGCGACCAAAATGGTGAAGGGTCTGGAAGCCATGCCCTATGAGGAGTGTCTTAGGGAGCTGGGGATGTTTAGTCTGCAGAAGAGAAGGTTAAGAGAGGACATGACAGTGGCACAGCTTGGAATGTGTTTGTGGGGCTGGGAGAGGGTGGGGCTACAGCACAAGGGGGCGGGGCCACTGCACAGGAGCATGGCTGCTGTAGGTATGTGTGGCCAGAGCGCATGGGGCTTGGCTATAGTCTGGAACACCCTCCAAACATTGCTGCCCTGGGCAAATGTCTCCTCACCCTCACATCCCTACGCAACTGGGACATGATAGCCATGTTTAAATATTTGAAGGGATGTCATGTCAAGGAGGAAGCAGGCTTGTTTTCCACTGCTTCAGAGACCAGGACAAGGAGCAATGGATTCAAGCTGCAGGAAAGGAGATTCCACCTGAACCTCAGGAAGAACTTCCTAATGGTCAGAGCTGTCCAGCAGTGGAATCTGCTGCTTTAGAGTGTGGTGGAGTCTCCTTCTTTGGAGGCTTTTAAACAGAGGCTAGATGGCCATCTGTTGGGAGTGCTTTGATGTGGGTTCCTGTATGGCAGGAGGTTGGAGTGGATGGTCCCTGGGGTCTCTTCCAACTCTAGGATTCAAAAGGAAACCCCCTCTGAGCAAATCTTGTCCAATTTGAAGTGGCTTGAAGGCACACAACAGCAAAGTGTGTATGCCCAAACTGCTTCCTCATTTGCAAACAAAAGAGCAGTTTTGGCACCTGCTGTCGCTTGTTATTGGTGTCCAGCACGCAGACCCCCTGTGAAGGCTCTGCAGACCCCCAGGTGTCCCCAGACCCAAGGTTAAGAATCACTGTATTATATTATTAGTATATTATTGTGTTCCTGTTCTCTGATGAGGTTGAAATGATTAGTTAGCCCTTCTGCTACATTTTATCCTCACAACAACTTTATGAGGTGGGTCAGGTTGACTGAGAGTGAGTAGCCCGAAGTCCCCTGTTACTCTGTATGTTGGGGGTCCTGGGAGGGGCGCCCAAAGTACCAAATAAAAACACAAGATGGGGAAATTAGACTCGAGCACTCTCTTAAGCTAGCGAGAGGCAGGGTAACTTTAGCTGGGATCTTTAACCCTATGTCTACAGCATCAGGTCCGAAGAGCAGCCAGACAAGTTTTAAAGTAATAAAAATAACAGTTTTATTAGAGGACAAACAACACATAAGACACGACATGCACACAACTAACTAGGGGGAAGATGGGCAATACGACACCTTTTCACTTAGTCCTGGACAGAAGCGGAGGTTACAGAGAGGAAACTCAGCATGGCTGGCTGAGGGGAGTTCTTCAGACAAACTGACAGCAAGGTGGGATAGAAGTCCAAAGTAGTCCGAAGTAGTCCTGAAAGTGGGGACTTTTTATAGGGTGGATTGTACCTACAGGCCGTGCCATGCTCGGTGAGAACAAAGGAAATTTGGAGCTGGACAAAGGAGTTAGAAAAGGTCAAGTTTTGCATGATGAGCTTAGCGCTGGATGACAGTAGTATGGCCAGTATGCTGATGGCCCAACATAAAGGAATGGCTCGGCTCTTGGCCGTGCATCTTTGTAAAGATTTGCGCTGAGCGAGGCCGGTTTGCAAGAGGGTTTTTCCCTGAAGCATCGGAGAGGCTTAAGTTGCCTGCCTAAATGAGGTTTGGAATGTACAACCATTAACGGCCGCGTCCAATACGTGCTCGTCCAGTGGACCTCTGCAAACACGTGGAGTACAGTGGCAGAGAAAGGTTAAGTAAAGGCCAAATTATTTGATATCAAGCGATATCTAGTGCTCTCACCAGACATATCATAACCGCAGTAACACCCCCTCCCCATGGATTGTATCACAAGCGTTAATATAGCTCTTACTCTGTGGAATGCCCTTCCCTTGGTGGTCCAATTGGCACTGATACCAGCCTCATTTCAATGCCAGTTTAAAATGCCTTTTTTCATGTTTTTGGGGTCTAGCAACCACAATTCTATTCTGGCCAATTTGCTTTGCCTCACTTTCTCCTGTGTGATCAGTTTACATTGTTTAGTGTTGTTTTATTGGCTGATTTGACACTTCTGGATATAGAATTATAGGCAGACAGATGGGTGAGTAAATAGATAGATATTCCAACCTGCTGTTCTCTAAAACAAATCCAAGGTGAATTATAGGGCTGGACAGAACTGGCCAAATATAGTATAATAGACAGATAGAGAGGTAAACAGATAGCTATTCCAACCTGCTATTCTCTAAAATAAATCCAAGGTGAATTATAAGACTAGATAAAAGAACCAAATATAGAATAATAGGCAGATAGGCAAAAAAGGTAGATAGATAGATAGATAGATAGATAGATAGATAGATAGATAGATAGATAGATAGATAGATAGACAGACAGATATCCAACCCCCTGTTCTCTAAAAGAAATTTAAAATGAATTATAGGGCTAGATAAAACTAGCCAAATACAGAATAATAGGCAGACAGACAGACTGATGGGTAAACAGATAGATATTTCAATCTCCTGTTCTCTAAAACAAATCCAAGGTGAATTATAGGGCTAGATAAAAGAACCAAATATAGAATAATAGGCAGATAGACAGATGGACAGATAGACAGAGGGTGGATGGATGGATAGATAGATAGATAGATAGATAGATAGATAGATAGATAGATATTCCAACCTTCTGTTTCTAAAACAAATCCAAGGTAAATTATAGGGCTAGATAAAACTAGCCAAATATAGAATAAATAGGCAGATAGACAGATGGGTAAATAGATAGATACTCCTACTGTTCCCTAAAACAAATCCAAAGTGAATTATACAGCTAGATAAAACTAGCCAAAGTCAAAATAGGAAACAATGAACCATCATAAAAGAGTGCATTTGAAAGATGATATCATCCCCATTCCAAATGCCTTCCAAAAGGGGAAAATCTTCACAGCGTTTTGGAAGGAAACCAAAGCCTGGACCAGTTGATTCTCTTGGGTTAGGCAGTTCCACAGCTGCGGCGCCACATTTCCTGGGTAATGAAGTCAAGTAAGCCGGTTTATTATTCCCTGAGACTTCCTGCTTGCTATTTCAGATTCTATGGATTCTGTCATTGGGTCGTTGCTCACCTTCTGGGATCTGCCTAGCTTCTCTCTGACTCATCAGGATCTTGGCTTATCCAGAGCCAGACCTCAGTATTGTCAACACCAGAGGTGGGCACTGGCACTGGCATCAGGACCAGTTTTGCCCCCCTCCCCCAGACTCACTCACTGGCCACATTCCTCCCTGGTATGTCAAAAGATCTTCAAAGAATCATCTACTGTATAAAAGTCAAAGTTTGTATGTTTGTTGGTCTGTGTCAGGTGAAGACCTCATATGGTTGGCTGCCTGAGAAGATTCTATGGAATCTCGGGTTTAGCAGTTTAGGGAAGGGCCTTTAGAATTGTCAGTCAAAGAGCTTTTGGGCCTGGCCAGTTGCTATCAAGACGAGGCCTAGCTGCAAGGAGGAGGGCAGTGTATTCCTTCAGAAACCGAACCTCTTTATGATAATAATTCTGAATATAGATTGGATTGGGGAATATGGGGAAAAGTTACAGGTACTGGACAAGACAGTTTGGAGAATTAGAGACACAGGATCTCAAATCTTTCTAACAAGTATTACTATGAGAAAATAAAATCCCAGACAATGCTGGGTATATACGCTAGTAGAGTTAAAAGAGGAACACAGCATCATCTAGTCCAACCTCGGGCATGAAAGAATATGGAAGAAAAGTACCTCTGATAGGTAGCCAACCACCTCTGTTTGAAGAGCTCCAAAGAAGCCTCTAAGGCACTCTGTTGCACTACCAAATGGCTCTTACTATCATGGAGTTCATCCTAATATAATAGCAAATACGGTTTGAATCCATTGATCCGTGTCCAAGTGCCTGGAGCAGCAGAAAACAACCGTGTTCCACCTTCTGCATAACAACCAGTTCTGTTCAGGGATGTCATATGGAGGATGGAGCAAGCCTGTTTTCTGCTGTTCCAGAGACTAGGCTATGGAGCAATGGCTTCAAACTTCAGAAAAGAGATTCCACCTAAACATTAGGAAGAACTTCATAACAGTAAGAGCAGTTCCACAGTGGAATTTGCTGCCTGGGAGCATGGTGGAATCTCCTTTGGAGGTTTTTAAACAGAGACTGGATGGCCATCTGTTAGGAATGCTTTGATGGTGTCTTGTCTTTGATAGCTGGACTCGATGGCCCATGTGGTTTGTTCCAACTCTATGATTCTATGAACCATTCAGATATTTAAAGATGATCATCATATTATCAGTCAGTCTGCTCATCTCTGAGCTGAACATACCCAGCTCCCTAAATCATTCCTCATAGGGTTGAGTTTCTGCAACTTTGATGAGCTCTGAAGGTTTGAGCATCAGACTATGACCCTGGAAACACGGTTTGATTCCCTGCTTGGCCACAGAAGCCCACCAGATAACCTTGGGCATATTGTACTCTCTCAACCCCAGAAAAACCCATGATAGGTTCATCTTGTTGTTAGTTGTTTTGTGCCTTCCAAGTCATTTCCTACCTATGGCAATTCTCAAGCCCTTCTCACATGGGGTTAAAAAGCAGTGTAGAGCGACCTCCACAGAGGTCGTCTACACCATAATGTAATGTGGATTGGGGTGGATTACTTTAGAGTAAATCCACACCCCAATCCACACAGGGGCGACTGGAAGTGGCACCACCTGTGCTTTTTGAAAACCACTTGTTTTGTGGTTTTTAAAAGGCATGGAGCGTGCAGCCCCGTCCAGCTCCGTCACAGCGCCAGTATGGATCTGCAGGCGTGCGCAAGGGCATGCCTGCAGATCGTGCGGAGGGCAGGATTTCTGGCTGGTGAGCTTCTCCGACTGGCAGAGAGCCTCCGCCAGTCAAAAGCTGCCATTTTGGGTGCTGCAGGATGCTGTGGACACCGCCGAGTGTGGAGCAATGAAACGGGCAGCTCCATGCGGCGACGGAATAAAGGTAAGCCCCGTTTCCACGTGGAGCAGCCCGTTTCTCCGCCCGCATGTGGAAAGGGCCTCAGGCAATCCTGTCACAAGGTTTTCTGAGGCTGAGAGTGCGTGATATGCCCAGGCTCATCCAGTGGGTTTGCATGGCCAAGCAGGGAATTAAAGCCTGGTTTCCAGGCTCGCACTGCAATGTTCATTCCGCTATACCACACTGGTCCTTGGTAGGGTCACCATGGCCATTCCGCACTAACTTGTTATAGCGCGATGATTCCGCTTTCAACATCCTCCGGAATCCTGGGGTTTGCCGGCCGGCCGGCCCCTCCCGAAACTGCAAACCCCAGGATTCCGGAAGATGTTGAAAGTGGAATCATCGCGCTATAACAGGCTAATGTGGAAATGGCCTATAAGTCAGCAATGACTTGAAGGTACACAATGTTATATCTAGTAACAGGAAGTGATATAACATTGTGTACCTTCAAGTTGTTGCTGACTTATGGGCCATTTCCACACTAGCCTGTTATAGCGCGATGATTTGAGAGAATTTGAGAGAAACTCCAACAAAAACAGAGCTATTTGGGGGTGCTAAGAGTCATGAGGTGGATGGGGTGGTGACTTTTCTGGACTACAGATTTTTTCTCTGCAGAATAATATTTTTTTTCTATCCAGAATTGCTTTTTTGGACCCCCAGAATTGCTCCTCCTCATCCAGCATGGCCACTGGCGTCGTGGGATTTACTGTACAACACAGTGCTGACTTTGTGAGGAGAACACCAGCCAAACACAACTGGAAACAGAACTTATTATGGAGCAAGTCCAGATACAATGGTCAACTGGCTTTCTACATTGAAAAAAACAAAACAGGTAGAGGAGAGATCTCCCAGTTTCAACACTGCTCATAATCACTTCTTTTATGGATTTGCAAGAAAGTTGCCAGATTTTGGCCTCCGCGTTTTCCTTTCCTTGGCAGGGCTCTGGTGTCACTAACAGCTGCCTGAACTGCAGATCTGTGTGGGTAAAAAGCTCTCTCATCAGGTCTTTTCCTTGTCAGGAAAAGCTTCTAGTTTTCCATACACTGGCCTCTTGTTAACAGCAGAGGAGCTCTGCCAGATAGATGTTGGCAGCTCCCAATATGCAACTTATATCACATGCTGATCTGAAAGAAACCACACACGGTAGAAGCAGGGGTGTCCTAAAGCATCCTAAAATACCCAACGGTCTCCATTTTTGCTTTTCACAACATGCAATTAAAAAATAAAATAAAAAAACCCTCAGCTTTTCCCAGTTGATTTTATGTATGGATGTATTGATGGATGGATGGATTCAAAATATTCTCCCTAATTGGATCTCAGGGCAGAGTGCAGTAAAATCAATTTAAACATTTTAAAATGTTTAAAAACAAATCAGGATTTGCTGTTCCACAGACTAAAACATGGAGCAATGGCTTCAGACTTCAGGAAAAGAGATTCCATCTAAACATCAGGAAGAACTTCCTGATGGTAAGACCAGTTTGATAGTGGAATACACCACCGCCCGGGAGTGTGGTGGAGTCTCCTTCTTTGGAGGTCTTTAAACAGAGGCTGGATGGCCATCTCTTGGGATGGCCATCTCTTGAGGCCTTTGGGCCCCTCCCTAAACTGCATTCCCCAGGATTCCATAGGATGTTGAAAGTGGAATAATAGCACTATAACAGTCTAGTGCGGAAATGGCCTTAGTGCCAGATTAGGGGCCAAAGCCATACATTCCAACATTGGGTAAATTGTCCCTTTTTAAATCACTGTTCCTATTTTCAGGAGCGCGCTTAGCCTATCTATTTTCACTTCTCGGCCAGTCAACTCCTGGGTGTAGATGGGGGTAGTTGTGTACGTTTTTCACATTTTGGGGGTGTTTTCTATGTGGTTCGGGGCCCCAAAAGCATGCTTTTAGTCTGGAGTTGTTTTAAATTGTTTGTTTTGTATGCAGCTCTAAGATCCTTTGATGGAGGGCATAGCAGAAATGTCCAAACAAACAAACACACTTCACGTGGGAACTGGGTGATTTAAAAAAAAGAGGGGGCTTGAGGGGCCTCAAAAGTGGGGCCCAGGGGCTGCCTATGCATTTGGTCCATGTGTCCTCACTGGGCAGGGACAGTCCCATTTCATCCTCTGCTCTCCCATTTTTCCAGCCATTTTTAAAATGTCCCAGTTTCCTCTCTTCCTTCCAATTTCCCCCTTTGTCCTCGGCTTACTTCAGTTGCTGTAAACAAAGTTCAAAGGGCAAAAGCAGATTGCTTTCCACTAACTCAGTGGAAAGGGGAGAGAAGGGGTGGAATCTTGCCCTTCCCAGTAGACTCAGGCAAAAGCAAATTGCTGCAGCCTCTCCTAGCTTGTGTGTTCTTCCTCACTGACAGCTTTTGCCATCTTGACTACACACTAATGTTGCTCAGGCACACGTGGCCTGGTTTTCAGCTGTGAAATGTGGGAGGGTTATGCATGCAGCCAGAGACCCAGCGTGGTTTAGTGCTCTGAGTGCTGAATTACAAATTTGGAGACCAGAGTTTGAATCCCCACTCGGCCATAGAATCATAGAATCATAGGATTAGAAGAGACCCCAGGGGACATCCAGTCCAACCTCCTGCTATGCAGGAATACCCATCAAAGCATTCCCAACAGATGGCCATCCAGCCTCTGCTTAAAAACCTCCAAAGAAAGGGACTCCACCACATTCCAGGGAGGCAGCAGATTCCACTGCTGGACAGCCCTGACCGTCAGGAAGTTCTTCCTGAGGTTCAAGTGGAATCTCCTTTCCTGCAGCTTGAATCCATTGCTCCTTGTCCTAGTCTCTGGAGTGGTAGAGAACAAGCCCGCTCCCTCCTCAACATGACATCCCTTCAAATATTTAACCATGGCTATCATGTTCCCTCTTAACCTTCTCTTCTGCAGACTAAACATACCCAGCTCACTAAGCCACTCTTCATAGGGCATGACTTCCAGACCCTTCACCATTTTGGTCGCCCTCCTCTGGACACATACCAGCTTGTCGACATCCTTCTTGAATTGAAGTGCCCAGGACTGGCCATAGAAACTACTGGGTGACCCTGGGCAAGTCACAATCTCTCAGCCCCAGAGGAAGGCAAAGGCAAGCCCTCTCTGAACAACTCCTGCCAAGAAAAAAGCATAATTACCTCCTGATGGCTGTTGTTAACTGCTGTCAGGTTGTTCTGGGCCTATGGCAACCCAATGGATGAAAGACCATCAACCCTATCACCAACTGCCCTACTCGGGTCTTGCAGAATCAATGACATATCTCTCTTGATTGAGTCCATCCATCTGTAATGCGGTCTTCCTTTTCTCCCACTGCCTTCCACCTTACCAAGCATTATTGTCTTCTCTGATGAGTCATGTCTTCTCATGATATGGCCAAAGTACCACAGCCTCAATTTAGTCATCATAGCTTCTAGAGAGAGTTCAGGCTTCATTGCTCTAGGATACATACATTTGTCTTTTCAGCAGTCCTGTGTATCCTTAGAATAGGGATCATCACAGAATAAGATCACCGTAAGTTGGAAAGAACTTGAAGGTACACAACAACAACGTCATTGCATGTAGTGTCAGAGGGTTGGTGAATAATGGGTGCTACACAAAAACCTCAGTAGCACTTCCCTCCAGCACTGAGCTCTGGCAAAAAGACAGTTCACCAGAGTCAAGTATTTAAAAATCACTAAACAGCAGAGTTTAACTCACACAGCTTAGAAGCATCCCAGCAGAATGTTGACCTTAGCAGCAAAGCCCTGAAGCCAGGAAAAATACTCCCATGCAATGGTTATCTTCCAACAGGAGGCTTTACTTTCGAGTTACCATATATACAGTATATGCAAGTCTTCAACGGAGTGTTCAGCATTCAACAGCAAGCTGACATAGCCTCCAGCTGCTCTCCAGACATCAAGAGGACTCAGTGGGCAAGAACTTACCCACTTATATACAGGCATCTCTGATGCAACTCTAGCACATCTGCTAGAGGTATGATGCAACGTCCCTGCCTTAGTTACACAACCCAATGACTCATGCAGGCATTACCTGGGATTGCATCATCCACTGTCTTTCCAGGTGCAAATGTTAAAGGTACATCATGTATATTTTCTTTGGACTTAGGTTCTGTCCAGCCTTTCTTCACATGTAGTCCACTGGCTGCATTATGCCTACCCCTAGTTTAAAATATAGTTGCTCATCCTGAAAGTTTGCATTAGGTAGAATGGGACAGGTGATGCATCATTTGGATATTGCAAAAAAATAAAATAAAAAATAAATCCCAATATATACAGGTACCACTTTGGACCAGTCACAAGGCTATTGCCCAATCTGGAAGAATCCTGAGCAGTGCAACTGGTAAAGCTGGAGGTTGATTAGGCAGGAAGGGTTGTACTAAAGAAAGAGAGCATCCCAGAATGAAGCTGGAAGTGGGAGAAGACGGGTAAGAGGTAGGGAAAAGGGGGAGGTGGTGGATTTGGCAAGAGAGGAGAGATGCCTGCTCCTAATTTACTTCCCAGAGAACAGTCTTCTAAAAGCATTGGCCAGGGCTGCCCAAGACTTTATTGAGAAGCCTCCAAAGTGTTTATAGGACAATTTGTGGGGAGCAAGTTTCTCGGGAGGCAGCTGATGGGGGCAGGCTGAGGGAGGGGCAGCAGGGAGAGAAGGGCACATGCTTTTGTTCATTAGAGGCCCGATGCTCATTGATACAAACACACTGGGAACCCAGAAGTGGAACAGATGTTTGCGATTTGTAGGAAAAGTGTCTGGAAGAGGAAAGGAAATACTTGGCAGATGCTCAGGATGGGGTGAAAAGCTAACAGCTCATTCCTGGGTGCAGTCGTAGCCAAATCGATTCTGCCTGTTGACTTAGAGGTGACGGGAGAGGATAGGGAGCTATGGTTATTGCTAATGCTGTTATTAGCCTGGAACCTGGAGCTCCAAAGGTATATGGAGGTGGGCAGGCACAGTCCTCCCTCACCACATTCATGGATTTGACCTTCATGAATTTGATTATTTGCAAGGTGCACATATGCCTCCCCCCATTCTCCTCCCCCCATTTCCTTACATTTTGCTAGTGCAGAGTAGGAAGGCAAGTGCACTTGGGCAAAAGTCAAGACAATGGGGGGCAGGGGGAGGAAGGCATGTGTGTGCCTTCCTTCTCTCTTCTGGAGCTCCCCTCCCATTCCCTTGCACTCATGCCAAAGCAAAAGGCAAGGGAATGGAGGGGGGAGAAAGCATGCATGTGCCTTCCTTCTCTGCATCCAGTTTCCCCCCTCTGTTCACTTTTCTTTGGTCTCAGCACAGAGAATGAGCATTGAGCTGAAAGGCAAGGGAATAGGGGGAGAAAGTATGTGAGCATATTCCTTCTCTGCTTCCAGGGTTCCCGAAATAACACCCCCTCTGTGTTTTCCCTCCCATTCCCTTTTGGGCCTCCCTTCTCCGATTCCATTGCCTTTTGCCCTGGTATGGAAAAGGAAGGCTCACTCACCATGGCAAAAGGCAAGGGAATGGGATGGGGCAGCCTCATAAGGGAATAGGAGAGAGAAGGTGGGAAGGGAGTTATTTGGAGTTTTTTCACTTTCACCTTCTGAGCTCTGAACCCTTGCGAAACTGGAGAGGCCACTGCATTTCCAAAGCTGCACTGCTATTTAAAAATCAAACATGCACTGAAATAGTTTGGTTTTTTTCCCTTTAGGGTTGCCATTTCAGGATCATCTCACGCCCTTGAGGTTTCTGGACCAAAACCGGCAACTTAGGGATACTCCTTGGTGCTGTCATTAAGCATAATGAATTAAGTACCAACCACAGTTGCTGACGGCTTCTCATTCAAACATACACACACAGACAATATTTTCCTGTTTGCAAATTAATACAGAATTTTTATCTGTGTCCAGAGGAGGGCGACCAAAATGGTGAAAGGTGTGGAAGCCATGAAGCCCTATGAGGAGCGGCTTTGGGAGTCGGGTATGTTGAATCTGCAGAAGAGAAGGTTAAGAGAGGACATGATAGCCATGTTTAAATATTGGAAAGGATGTCATGTCGAGGAGGGAGCGGGTGCGTTTTCTGCCGCTTCAGAGACTAGGGCAAGGAGCAATGGATTCAAGCTGCAGGAAAGGAGATTCCACCTGAACCTCAGGAAGAACTTCCTGATGGTCAGAGCTGTGCCTCAATGGAGTGTGGTGGAGTCTCCTCCTTCTTTGGAGGTTTTTCAGCAGAGGCTGGATGGCCATCTGTTGGGAGTGCCTTGATGTGTATTCCTGCATAGCAGGAGGTTGGACTGGATGGCCCCTGGGGTCTCTTCCAACTCTATGATTCTATGATTATATTGCCTCAGCATCCTGGCCCGCTGTGTCCTAATTAACGAGCCTTTCTCACATAAGCACTGCCCCAAGCCTGGGCTCTCCTTTTACCTCCTGCCCTGGCTGTTGTAAGTACTGCCTTTTGATGTTTCTGGAGTGTGGCTGCTGGGAAGGGACCTGTCTGGGTCCTGGGAGGTCTGGGTGCCAGGGCATGACACCTCCTCACTTATTTATTGAAAAGGGATAAAGGACATTTAACCTAAGCCATTTCCGCACTAAATTGTTATAGCGCTATTATTCCACTTGCAACATCCTATGGAATCTTGGGGTTTGCAGTTTCGGGAGGGGCCGGCTGGCCCCTCCTGAAACCGCAAACTCCAGGGTTCCATAGGATGTTGCAAGTGGAATAATAGCACTATAACAGTCTAGTGCGGAAATGTCCCTAGTCTCCTTACTTCTAGCCAACAGGTGGATGCAGAGCAGAACAGAGGATGAGCCCTGGTGCCAGAAAGACTGGGAGGAAGGAGGAAGCTGAGTAAATATATCAGCCCTTCCAGAGAAGCTTTACAACAGTCGTTGTTAACCTTTTCTTTACCGAGGACCCCTGCAAATATAATTTTTTCCTGGGGACCCCCAAACCTTAACTCACAATTGAAATATTTAAATTTAGATTTAAATACTCAAACATTTATTTAAATTTCCAAATATTTATTTATCTAAGGCTTCTGGAGACTAGGACCATTTCTGCACTAGACTGTTATAGCACTATTATTCCACTTTCAACATCCTATGGAATCCTGAAGTTTGCAGTTTAGGGAGGGCCCCATGGTTACACAGTGACTGGGTGGTCTCCTCATGTGGGAAGCCAGCAAAAGCATCCCCCCCTCCAGATGCGGCGAGGCTCAGGTGGGGAGAAACAGAGAACAATAATGGAGGTGAACAACTGACTCCTGCAGGTGGTGCCACCAAGAATGACTGGGCTTCTTGGATCATGGTTTGCTGTCTCATGGATTGCACCTCACAGCAGTTGGGAAGAAGGTTTTTGCTAACGGGCTCACAAACCTGATCAGGAGGGCTTTAAACTGAGTTATATGTGGGAGGGTGACGGTATTCTTGAGGGCAGGAGTTGTTGATCTTTTGAGCCATAGATAGATACACCAGATCAGAAAACGTACTCGTTTGGACTGCAGCTCCCAAAATCCCCCCAGGCAACATGGCTGTAAAAGTAACTTTTCTAAGCTCTGTAACACATGTCAAATGCCAGGGGCAGATTGGATTTCCTTTTCTCTCTTTTTTTAAATGGCAATAATTTGTCTTATGGCTGCTGATGTAAATGTGAGCTTTTCCCGGCATTTTGATTGTTTTGACTGATGTTTCCTCTACCTTTCTTTTCCTTTCTTTTCCTTTCCTTTCTTTTTGCTGCTGCATTGCACTTTAGGGCTGGCTGAGTACTTTATTCTGCTTTGTGATATTGCTGTTTGCTGCCTTGAAAACCACTTGGCTGAAAGAAAGGTGTGGTAGAAATTGAACAAACTGCAAGAAATATCCTTGCAGATAGAAAACACGCATGTCAGAGGAGAAGCTAGATTGACTCTTCTCTTTGACATTGGCACACTTCTAAAGTTGCAGAGGACTTTTGGAAGGATATGATGGGCTGTTAAGGTAGCACAACTAGCATTGCCCCTTCAGGACCATCTGAGCTTTCTGAGCTGAAACCAGGGATCTAGGAACAGCCCCAGTGAGGTCTTTAAGCATTGTGGATTTTGTACCAAGCACATCACAATGAGGTCAACATGGCAAAAGTTGTCGGTGAGGAAGAAGACACAAGCAAGGAGACGCTGAAGCAGTTTGTTTTTGTCTGAGCCTACAGGGAAGGGCAAGATTCTGCCCCCACTTCTTCTCTCCCCTCTCCTGATAAATTGAGAGCAAACTATTTTTGCCCTTTGAACGCGGACCATTTCCGCACGAGACTGTTATAGCGCTATGATTCCACTTTCAACATCCTATGGAATTCTGGAGTTTGCAGTTTAGGGAGGGGCCAGCTGGGAAATGGGCTCAGTTTGCAGCAACTAGACACAGACTAAAGACAAAGGGGGAAAGAGAGAGTGTTACTGTAGTCCATAGTCCGAGCCCAGGGCTTACTAAATATAATTTGATATTAAAAGATTGGCCATTCCAGACTGTTCCCCTCCACGTGCTTGTGAGGCCTCCGGATAAGCATGCACACTGGTATGGGCAAACGGCTGAAAAATCCTAAATCAGGCCAGTAATTTTCTGGCACGTAGCTCCAGGAGACCTGCAGGCAAGTACACTTTGAAATTAAATATGCAACAAGCATACAAAAGATTCTCTGCCTCGAACTGTCAGCTTGACGAGATTAGCGCTCCTGACTACCCAACTGTCAAGCACTCCCCATTTGCATACTGTCTGCGCTATAGACAACTCTGTCAAAATCCAATTATCTTAAGTGCTGAGCTTTTGGAGGCTTTGTCTCCACTCCGAAACCCATTGTTCTCCCCAGGAACGGACTACCCTGCAGGCACATTTCTCCCTATAAGAACCCCTGATTTTGAGCGCTTCTTCAGATCGCTCATGGTTGTCATCCAACCCTGCTGCCGCTCTGTTTGCCGAGCCTTCCTCTCAGCTTCCACATGCTGAGAATCTCCACTCCAGACTTACTGAATTCTTCTGGCTACCCGGGCTGCAGGATCAGGTGTAGTATTTCCCCCGAAAATCCTTCTTAAAATCCCCTATCTAATTTCCCCCCTTTATTTTCTTAGGTCTGTGTGAGTGAGTACGTAAGTGTGCAGTGACTGTCTGTTAAATAAGGAAAACAATTCTAATCTAATTTTGCCTGGTTTTTGACTTGGCCTGACCCCGTAAAAATTGGGTTCTCACTAGGTTACCCTGCCTCTCATAGCGCTACAGCTTGTGCTCTGGCTAATTCCCATTCCCCATTATTTGGAGCACATTAAGGTGTCCCCCAAGGGACCCCAGAAATCAGGGTAACAAGAGTTGGTGAGAGAAACTGGGACATTTTGAAAGCCGTTAAAAAACTGGGATGACAGAGGGTTAATTGGGACTCTCCCTGCCAAATTGGGACAGTTGGGGTTTGTTGTTGTTAATTGCTTTTGACTTTGGCCTTTTCCACACGTTATCTTATCGTGGAGGTGGGGGGTGCTGTTCGTGCAAGCAGGTTCTTGCGCGAGGCGCTCTCTTCACCGCTCCTTCGTCCTGCAGCTGGTTTCCTGGTTGCGTGACCACCCCGCCCCTTCCTTCCGCAGTGCAGCCTGGGAGCTGTAGGCTGCGCTGGCGGAGGAAGTGCGACTGGCGTGCCTGGGATGACGTACCGCAGGGCAGGTAAGTGCGTGCAGGCCCCGGGAGCATTGCGCGACTACACAGCATTTTCAGCTTAGAGCCGAAAATAAAAAAATCCGTGCGCGGCCCGCTTTAGGCTCGTGAGCGTCGCGTAAATGGGAGTGCGTCGTACGGACCGCCGCTCCCATTTACGTGACGCTCAAGGGGCCCTCTCGCAAAAGAAACTGCATGTGAAAAGGGTCATAGACTTCTGGTGACACTATGGATGAGATTCTCCAAGTCATGCTGTCATCAACCGCCCTACTGAGGTCTTGAAGATTCAGGAATGTGGCCTTCTTGGTTGAGTCTATCCATCTGTATTGTGGTCTTCCTCTTTTCCTACTGCCTTCCATCTTACCAAGCATTATTGTCTTTTCTAATGAGTCGTGTCTTTGCATGATATGGCCAGAGTACGACAGCCTCAGTTTAGTCATCTTGGCTTCTAGAAGGAGTTCAGGCTTGATTTGCTTTAGGACCCCTTCACTTGTCTTTTTAGCAGTCCAGGGTATCCGTAGAACTCTCTTCCAGCCCCACATTTCAAAGGATTTTCTTCTTCCTGTCAGATCTCTTCACTGTCCATCTTTCACAACCAGATATAGAAACTGCAAATACAATGGCATGAACAATCCTAACTTTAGGATTCAATGAGATATCTTTACACTTCAGGATCTGGTCTAGTTCTTTCATAGCTGCCCTTCCAAGTCCTAGTTTTCTGATTTTTTGACTGTAGGTCCTTTCCGCACGTTACCTGCTCGCGGAGGTGGGGGGTGCCATTCACGCAAGCAGCCTCTTGGGCGAGGCACCCGCATCGCTCCTCCGTTCTCCTGCAGCTGGCTTCCTGGTCGTGCGAGCGTCGTGCGAGCACCCCACCCCTTCCTTCTGCAGTGCAGCCTGGGAGCTGTAGGCTGCACTGGGGGAGGAAGCGCGACCGGCCCAGCTTGCCCGATGCACCGCACAGCAGGTAAGTGCGTGCGGGCCCCGGGAGCATTGCGTGACTGCGCACCATTTTTGGCTTAAAGCTGAAAATAAAGAGGTGTGTGTCTGCTCTGCATCCGGCTCTTGAGTGTCGCGTGAATGGGAGTGCGTTGTACGGACCGATGCTCCCATTCACATGATGCTCAAGGGGCCCTCTCGCAACAGAAACTGCGTGTGAAAAGTAGTCTCCATTCTGATTAATGACTGAGCCAAGGTATGCAAAATCTTGAACTATTTTGATGTATTCATTATCTGCTTTAAGGTTATGTAAAATAATCTGTGGTCATTTTTATTTTTGTTTTGTTTTGTTTTCTTAATGTTCAACTGTAAACCTGCCTTTGCACTTTCTGCCTTGACTTTCTTCAGTGATCGTTCCAAGTCTTTGCAGTGTTCTGCTAGGAGTGTGATGTCATCTGCATATCTTAAATTGCTGATGTTCCTTCCACCAGTTTTCATACCTCCCTCCTCTGAGTCTAATCCTGCTTTATATATCATATGTTCAGCATACAAATGAAACAGATAGCGTGCTAAAATGCAGCCCTGCCTGACCCCCTTGCCAAGTCTGAATGGGAATATGAAATCCTCAGTCAGCCATGGAAATCCACTGAGTGATCTTGGGCAAGTCACCCTCTCTCAGCCCTAGGGGAAGGCAGTAGCAAACTTCCTCTGAATCAGTCTTGCCAAAGAAACCAAGGCCATTTCCACACTAGACTGGTATGGTGCTATTGTTCCACTTTCAACATCCTATGGAAACCTCAAAGGTCCCTCCCTAAACTGCAAACCCCAAGATTCCATAGGATGTTGAAAATGGAATAACAGCACTATAACAGTCTAGTGCGGAAATGACCCAAAAGAGAGAGTGTCCATAAGCTAGACCTGACTTGAAGCCACAGAGCAACAAGAATTTGCTTTGGTCCAAGAAGTCAGCTTTTAAAAGCTCTGTTTTTGCACATGAAATGCTCTTTTTTCCTCCCCACAGGCCTGCTTGTTCAGTCCCTACCCTCTAGTCAGGCTTCTCACCTGTTTCCACCTCTCAATGGCCTGTTCCAAAGGGGATTTGGGTTTCTACAGGGGCAACTGTCCGGTGACTGTGATGACAGCTCCAGCAGATCACAGGAGGCCAGTTGTGGCTGTAAGAAGATGGGGCCTTTCCTTTCTCACATTTCACATAATGCCTGGGTTGGCCGTCCGCTTTTCATCACCTGCATTTTGAGCAAGCAGCCGCAGCTACAGTCTCCGTGAGAAACAAGCACGGAATGACTGAGAAAGCCTCAACGAATACAAGACACGGGCCATTTCTGCACTACCCTGTTATAGCGCTATGATTCCACTTTCAGTATCCTATGGAATCCTGGAGTTTGCAGTTTTGGGATGGGCTGCCTGGCCCCTCCTGAAACTGCAAATCCCAGGATTCCATAGGATTTTGAAAGTGGAATCATAGCGCTATTGTGCCCAGAAATGGACCAGCAGCCTATGTTGGAACAAGGGAGCTGTGTGTGCTCCCTTGTGTTATATATTCCTAACTGAACTTCAGACCTTTGTAACTGTTTGGTACAGGCATATCTCTGTGGCCCCTCCTGAAACTGCAAATCCCAGGATTCCATAGGATGTTGAAAGTGGAATCATAGCGCTATAACAGGCTAGTGCGGAAATGGCCACAAAGACAACTGGCAAAGGACAGGAAGCCGGGCCACTTTCTCCTTTTAACAAAAACGTTTGGCATACTGTCAAATAATTATTTTATTCATTTCTATGCTGCCTTTCTCGTGATAATGAGACTCTAGGTGGCTAACAACACATTTAAAGCAATACAAATCATTCATAAAAGTATAAATATAAGATTTTAAAACATGATTGAACAGTTTATGAGCTTAAAAAGTTAAAAATATCAAAATGCATTGAAGGACTATATACAAATTTTAAAAACCACACAGCATTAAAAGCCCAACCCTGGTCAGTTTGCAAAAGCCTGACAGCACAAAAATGTTTTGACCTGCTGATAGAGGAAGAACAAGGACTGCGCCATCTGGGCCTCTCTAGAAGAGAGGCCATTTCCGCACTAGCCAGTTATAGTGCTATTATTCCATTTTCAACATCCCGTGGAATCCTGGGGTTTGCAGTTCAGGGTGGGGCCTTTGAGGCCCCTCCCTAAACTGCAAACCACAGGATAACATAGGATGTTGAAAGCAGAATAATAGCACTATAACTGGCTAGTGCAGAAATGGCTGGAGTTCCAAAGTCTGGAAACAGCCACGGAGAAGGCTGTCTCCCTTGTTCCCTCCAAACGAAGCTGAGAAGGTGGTGGGACAGAGAGAAGGGCCTTTCCAGTCAATCTTAAAACTCTAATAGGGTCATAAAAGAAAATTTAGTCCTTCCAAAAAAAATAAATAAAAATAAAAATAAAAATCCTGGGCCCAAAGGCTTTTCAAGTCAAAACAAGCACTTTGGATTGTGCCCAGAAATGGACCAGCAGCCAATGTTGGAACAACGGAGCTGCATGCTCCCTTGTGTTATATATTTCTAACTGAACTTCAAACCTTTGTAACTGTTTGGTACAGGCATATCTCAGTTAACAAAGCCTTTGACACATAAGCTTTTTTTTTTTTACACACTTTTTTTAACACCAGCTTAGAATCACTTTTTCCTCCTTGTCCTTTGTCTAGCTGGAAGATTTCTACTGGCATTAGCACTGGAGGGATGGTGAAGGAAGGCTGGAAGAACACAGGCTTTCAGTATCGGGTTGCAGTGGTGTGTCTCTAGTAATGCAATAAAGCTGAAGTTGGGAATGAATGGGATGATTCTCTGTCTGATCCTAGTGTAGCTGTAAGTGTCTGCCTACAACAGGCAGAGTAAACACCTACTGCCTCCAGAATACCTTACTGAACATGTGTGAAGACCAAGCCAGAGAGAAACAGGGAAATTAGATAAGCCTGCCTCACCAGCTGCCCCCAGTATTTTTTTTTTTTAATACAAAGCATAGATCTGGCCACCAAAATAGAAATCATAAGAAAAGTGGAAGCGTGTGAAAGAAAAAGAAAAAAACCCCTCACCGGATGCATCTTGGGAGAAATTTTCAAGTGGTCGCTGGAAAGTTCAAAAACTTTTGAACTGTTCTCCCTCTTCTTTTCATGTCACAGTCCTCCCTCCATATTTACAGGTTTGACCTTCATGAACTTGATAATTTTCAAGGCACCCACTTGCCTTCTCCCATTCTCCCCCTCCCATTCCCCTGCCTTTTGCCCAGGTGTTCATGTCTTCCTGCCATGGACCTGGGCAAAAGGCAAGCAAATGGCAATGGGTAGCCCCACGTGCATGCCTTCTCATATCATGTCACTGCTGTCTCCCATTTGCTTGCCTATTGCCCAGGAACCAGGAAGGCAGCACACCTGGACGAAGCACAAGTGAATGGGGGAGAAGTGCGCTTCTTCGCGTGCACAGCTTCCCCTTCCCATTCTGTCACCTGGGTGCATGGAGGGCAGTGTGTTCAGACAAAACAAAATGAATGGGAGGGAGCCCTGGAAGGGAGTGGGAGTGGGAGCACTTCACGGGAAATGATTTACAGCACCAGCACAAAATCCTCCCTGGAACCACTGCTCTCTGGACAAAAGATGTTTCAGAGGCAAGCATAAACATAGCAGAGCTTCAAAACAGCAACAAGCGTGCCAGCAGAGTACAACTGCAGCATCAGCTCTGACCCCTCTACCCACTGGTTAGTAAACTCATGGACACAGAGTTTGTCATCCAAAATATCTGGAAGCTTTAATCTTCACAGTTGCAATATATACATCTATACACAGGATGCGCAGATCCACAGGCAGAGATTCAGGATCAGAGATTCAGGATCAGAGATTCAGAAGCAGAGATTCAGGAGCAGAGAGAGAGCAAATATTCACGCCCCTCTTTTATACACACCTGCTTCCACGTCATCACTCAGGGCCATGAGCTGATGCAACCCCTTGCCATGATTTCACTATCATGGCTCAGCCCTTTACTCCATGGTCCCCTAGGAAACGAGTCATACTTTTCCTAGTCATTCCCCAGGTGTCCCATGACATGCTCATCAAATGTATTTTCAACTGGGGCAAATGTCACCGCATTTTTAATCCAACAGCACTCACCAGTGATGTACTTTTGTCTTTTCCTCCAAATCTCAAGTCAAGTCCAAAGTCTTTACCTTCAAGTCTCAAGTCTTTGAAGATATTTTCAAGTCAAGTCTCAAGTCTGGGAGCCAACATTATACCCCAACCTATATCCTAGAATGTCTGGACAAAGTCAAATAAAGTTAGTTTTAACAATTTAAACAGAGTCGGCCACATTTGTGATTCTGCCATCTGCAGCTTTGGAAGTGGGGAATAGGATCCTTCGTACTCTCCCTTCCTAAAGCTTGAGGCTTTTGTGCCAATGGGCATAAAAGAGTCTGTGGCTTTGAAAGTGGGGGATAGGAACCTTCTTATTCCCTATTACTGAAGCTTCAAAAGCTTTAGAAAGAAGAATCCTTCCTCCTCAAGCCTGTTGCCTAACGCATTAGCTGTTCCCCTCTGAGAAATGCACCCTGCACTCTGGAGGTTGAGTCTTGTCTTCTGCTCTTAGGAAACATTTTAGAAGGCTCCTCCGATATGCATCAGGGACACTCTACTGAGCAAACCTGAAGCCCATCTCAAGCCCATTGCTTAACCTGTTTGCTGTTTCCCTCTGAGAAACGTGCCCAGACTTTGGACTTGAGACAGATTGCCATGTGACTAGTAGGCAAAAAGGGATGGAAGCATTGTTCAAAGTCATAAGGTTTCTGGATGAATGTGTTATGTTACTGAACCAAGGGCAGCAAGTCAGTTACTAAAAATATACAAGCCTTGAGTTGAGTCAATGTGTCATTTATTGCCAAGTCAAATCTGAGGCCCTTTTTGCATGGCATTTTCCATGTGAAAGAGGTCCTGGAGGATCGCGCAATTGTGAGGAGCAATCTGCACGACACACTTGCAATTGCGCGATGCTCCAGGGGCCGGCAGGCGCCGATCGTGCACCTTTTCATTTTCGACTAGAAGCAGAAAATGGTGCGTGATCACACATTGCTCCTGGGCCCCGCGCGCACTTACCTGGCATGCGGAGCCTCTGGAGCTGTGCTGGTTGTGCTTCCTGCACCAGCGCAACCTGGGAAACTCCCAGGCTGCGCTGCGGAAGGAAAAGGTGGGGCTCTTGCGTGAGCAGGCAGCTCGTGCGGAGCCGAAGGACCCTGGATGTGAGAAACTCTAACCAGAGGCTGCTCATGCGATCCCCGCACTCCAGCGCTGGAAGAAGGTAAAGTGCGGAAAGGGCCTGAGTCAAGTCACTGAAGCAACTTAAGTCCAACTTGAGTCCAAGTCAGTCGAGTCTACATCACTTGGGTGAGGGTGAGTTATTCACTTCTTTTTACATTTGCAAGGGTTCTGCACCCCAAACCCTTTTGAAAGTCAAGGGGCCACTGTCCTTTGTTAACTGAGGTTTACCTGTATTCCTGTTTAAGATGGAGGCACTATTGCCACGATCAGAAATGTGCCCCCAAACCTACCTTAATAGCCAGCAGCCACACTGAGCAATGGATGTCTGTTCTGCTGGTGATCAGGGTGCAGTGGGATGTTTCTGAGCCCCTCCTGCCAGTGATCTGTTGTACAATGAGGATTTCAACAGGGGTCTTGCTTGTGGTTGCCATACTGCAGCTCACTGGTGGGAGGGAGCTGAAAACATCATCCTGTTGCAACCTGATCGCCAGCAGAACAGACTTCTATCATTCAGTGTGACTATAGCATGTTAAGGTGGGTTTGGGGGAGTTAAGTCAGGAAACAACACATAGTTACACATTCGTAACTACAAGGTTTTTCACACATTACCCGTTTGCACGACTGGGGAGAGCGTCTCGCTTGAAAAGCCTCATCCGGAACGCTACCGCTTCCTCGCTTCTTCGTCCCGCAGGTCGCTTCCTGGTAGCACGACTGTCGCACTAGTGCCCCGCCCCTTCCTTCCACAGTGCAGTCTGGGAGCTGTAAGCTGCGCTGGGGGAGGAAGCGCAACTGGCCCCTCATCCGATGCACCGCACGCAGGTAAGTGCGCGAGGGCCCCGCGAGCATTGCGCGATCGCACAGTATTTTTGGCTTAGAACCGAAAATAAGAAAATGCATGCGTGGCCTGCTTTAGGCTCATGAGCGTCGCGTGAATGGGAGTGCATCGTATGGACCGACACTCCCATTTACGCGACGCTCAAGGGGCCCTCGCGCTGCAGAAACTATGTGAGAAAAGGGCCTACGTCCTGTGAGGCAGGGTCTTGGCCAATGTGAACAAGCCCTAACACAGTGGTAGGGAATGTAAGGCTCTTCTATGTCAATTTTGAGCCCCCCCGGTTTACCAGTACTTTTGCAATTTTTTCCCATTATTTTCAAAAAGGGTTAGGGCCAGTTAAAGTGGTTTCAAACTGCCTATAATTTTGCAGTTTAGATACACCCTCTTTAATTTTTGAAGGGCAAAAGCATTCCCTACTTCTGCCCTTTGGAGTGATGTGGGGATGTCTCACCCAGGTACCCACACATGCACACAGATACCATGTCAACTATTAAAAAAATAAATAAATTCTAGTATTGTCTCAGAATCTAGGTTTCCTGTATCTAGGCAGCCTGGGGAATTTAATGCATGTGTTGAAAACAGCCAGGCCAGGGAGTTGAAGCCATCACCATCAAAATGACCACTGTGTCAAAATGAAGAGACAAGTGACATTCCAGCCACCTTTATCAGGAGACACCAGGAAACTCAGTAGCCCATCAGGGAAAGTGGCCTCTAACTGAATGACAGACTGCAGGCTTGGTGACAAGATGAGACCTTCCTACAGTCATCTCCTGGGTAGAGAGAAAGTGGGGGTAAAGCAGAAGGAAATTTGCATCCTAGTTCTCAAAATCCCATCTCTGGCCATTTCCGCAGTGGACTGTTACAGCGCTATTATTCCACTTTCAACATCCTATGGAAAACTGGAGTTTGCAGTTTAGGGAGGGACCTCAAAGGCCAGGATTCCATAGGATGTTGAAAGTGGAATAATAGCACTATAACAGTCTGGTGTGGAAATGGCCTGGGTGTGTTGTCCTTATTCCATGCATCGAAAGCCAGCAATCTGCAGATGGTGCATGATTTTTTCTCATTGGTGGTTGAGAACAGGGACTGGTTTGGGTGTTTGTATGGGGGGGGGGGGGGGCGGGAGAAGCATTAAGTGCTATTAGGTGAAGAGAATTTGGAATTCAGTTCCAAAGATCTCCCTTCGGGCTAGGAACAATTTCCTGCTGTTGTTCCTTCCCTCCCTCCAACCCCCTCACTCCAGACACTTCAAAATGAGGCCTGGACTTCAAAGCAGCCTTCCTAAAACACGCCATCGCAGTCCACCCTGAAACACGACAGGCATCCGTTAGTGAAAGTATCTATGTTGTGATACGCTATAGATTGCTGCGGTTTACAAACCAGACCCCAAGGTCACGAACGGCTGGATCTGCACTTAATACAACTTGACAGCTAGTATTATATTCTCTCACTCATGGATGGTAGAGCCAGGTCCCGTTACATATGGAGGAAATCCCTCCAGGTCAAGGTGGAAGAAATAGAGAAAAATATTTGAGAATAGCGGATCCCTGAAAAGCCATTACCCTCCAGAGCACTACTCGGAATGCATGTGTTTGTGCATTCTTTGCCTTTTGCCGAAAGGATGAATTAACAATAAAGATTGCACCCTATTGCTAGGGCATCAAGAACAGGAATGCAAGAGGTGACAGTGGTAGGTACAGCCAGGCTTTGGAGTTCATCCCTTTCTAGGGTTGCCGGATCTCTGGCCCTGACTGGTCTCCTCCAGTCCTAGGGTGAGGGGGAAGAATCTCAAGGCAAGAGCACGGCCTTGAAAAATGTATGTATATTCTCCTTTGTTAGCATCGGTGTGTTTTTGTATGACATACTCTAAGCAACTGTGGTTGATGCTTTAGGGCCCACCCCACATGACATCACCAGGGAACAACACCCAGCTTTTAGGGTTTGGCTCTGAAATCTTAGGGGCTGGGGTGGTATTGGCCTGGCAACCCTATCCCTTTCCTTAGATCAGTTGTTCTCAACCTTTGGACCTCCAGAAGTCCTAGCCAGTATAGCCATTGTGCAGGAATTCTAGGAGTTGATGCCTCAATCATCTTGAGCACCAAAGATCGAGAACCCCTGCTCTACATGTGGTACAAATTCCCCCCAAGACCCTCACAGGCCATCCCTCCCCCACACATAGCAAGGTCAAATACTTCCATTTTCTCTTGCAGTCCCTTGCAAAATGACAACAGGAAGCGGTGTCATACAGGGGATGGAGCAAGCCTGTTTTCTGCTGCTCCAGAGACTAGGACATGAAGCAATGGCTTCAAACTTCAGGAAAAGAGATTCCAACTAAATATTAGGAAGAACTTCCTGGTGGTAAGAACAGTTCAACAGTGGAATGTGTTGCCACAGAGCGTGGTCGAGTCTCCTTCTTTGGCGTTTTTTAAACAGTGGTTGGCTGGCCACCTGTTGGGAATGCTTTGAGGGTATATTCCTGCCTGGAAGAATGGGGTTGGACTTGCTGGCCCTTGTGGTCTTTTCCAACTCTATGATTCTAGGATTAGCATTTCTCCCCGACTTTTGTGTGGGTCTTGTGCCCCTAACCCCAGCAAAAGTGGAGGGCTCACTGTATGTGCAAAGCATAGCTTTCCAAACAGTGTGTTGCAACATGTTAGTGTGTCAGCTGCAGTGCATAGGTGTGTCACGCAAACATAATGGGTGGAGGGCTACCTCTCCCACCACTGTGGTGGGCCAGGCCTGGCTAAAAGAGCTGCCTTTGCTGCTACCACCACCCTGGGCTGAGGAAGACCACAGCAAGGGGGTGGGTGGGCCAAGCTTGGGTTGAAGGGCTGCCTTCTAAAAAGTGTGTCACCAATATGAAAAGTTTGGGAAGCTCTGGTGTAAAGTTATGCAATGTAGACTGTGGCCATTTCCACAATAGACCGTTCTAGTGTTATTATTCCACTTTCAACATCCTATGGAATCCTGGGGTTTGCAGTTTCAGGAGGGGCCGAGCGGCCCCTCACAAAACTGCAAACCCCAGGATTCCATAAGATGTTGAAAGTGGAATAATAGCGCTAGAACAGTCTAGTGCAGAAATGGCTTGTGATATAGAATCACAGCCAATGAATTTTTGCAGGGAAAAACATTCCACCATGTAAGCCCCTGCAGAGTAAGCCTGCTGAAGGGCATCCCAGGGTCACTGGACTGAACCCAGTTATGTTACCTGGCCAGTGATCAGGAACCCTGACAGCAGAGAATTCTTGATTGTAGAGAAGATAATAAACACATTCAGCCAAACATACAAAGAATCTCACTTCAGACCTTCCTCCTCAAAGCTGGCATAGGTGGGAGCAATAACAGAAAAAAGGCCATCAGTGCAGCAGCCAAGAATGAAGTGAGAAGAGGTGCTACCAACCCTTGCCTGTTACCACTCAGCTTGTGCAGCCCTTTGCACTGAAGTGGAGAAGACGCTGAGTGTTAAAGTGGAGGTTTTTAAAAAGCCTACAATGGCTGGCATCAGTGACATAGCGAGAGTTTTTGCCGCCCTGGACAAAAGAATCCCTTCTCCTCCACATGTGCCCCACTCCCCTTTCCTGGACGGGCCAAGTGCCTGGGTGTCGCTTTACCAGGACAGTTGAGCTTTGGGTCCCTCCATGGCTTCTGGTCACTCTGGGCCAAAAGATGGGAGGCCACCCGGGCAGCTCACCCAGGCGTTTGGGGTACCTGCAGATGGCCACTAGATTAAAATACATCCCTGTTGCGATGGTGGTGGCAGTGGTAGTCAGTCAGTTCAGCCGGGGTAGACTGGTGAGAAGGTTGCTGCTGGTGGTGGCGGCAGCAGCAGCAAAAGTGGCGGCCACAGGTCAGCTGAGTTGTCACTGATGCTGTGCAGGGTGCTGAGCAAGGAGCTGGGTCTTGAGGCCGCCAAGGGCACTGGGTGCCTTGAAGCCGGTGGGGTTCTGGAGGGTGTAGGGGAAGAGAACCATAGAATCATAGAGATGGAAGGGACACCAGGGGGCATCAAGTCCAACCCCCTGCTATGCAGGAACACCCACCAAAGCATTCCCAACAGATGGCCATCCAGGCTCTGCTTAAAAACCTCCAAAGAAGGAGACACCACCACACTCCGAGGCAGCAGATTCCACTGCCGGACAACTCTTCCTGAGGTTCAAGTGGAACCTCCCTTCCTGCAGCTTGAATCCATTGCTCCTTGTCCTAGTCTCTGGAGTGGTAGAGAACAAGCCTGCTCACTCCTCAACATGACATCCCTTCAGATATTTAAGCATGGCTATCATGTCCCCTCTTAACCTTCTCTTCTGCAGACTAAACGTACCCAGCTCCCTAAGCCGCTCCTCATAGGGCATGGCTTCCAGACCCTTCACCATTTTGGTCCCCCTCCTCTGGACACATTCCAGCTTGTCGACATCCTTCTTGAAATGAGATGCCCAGAACTGGACACAGTATTCCAAATGAGGCCTAAGCAATGCAGAATAGAGAGGTACCATTACCTCCCTCGATCTAGACACCAGACTCCTATTGATGCAACCCGGAAGCACGTTGGCTTTCTTGGCCGACACACCACACTGCTGACTCATGTTCAGCTTGTGTTCTACCAAGACTCCTAGATCCCTTTCACACATACTGCTATCCAGCCGCATGTCCCCCATCCTATACTTGTGACTTTCATTTTTTCTGCCTAAGTGTAGGACTTTACCTTTCTCTCTGTTGAAATTCATTTTGTTAGCTTTGGCCCAGCTCTCCAATCTGTCAATGTGGTATTGAAATTCGATCCTATCCTCTGGTGTGTTAGCAACCCCTCCCAGCTTGGTATTATCAGCAAATTTGATCAGCATGCCCTCCACTCCCTCATCCAAGTCATTGAGGAAGATGTTAAATAGCACTGGGCCCAGGACAGAACCCTGTGGCAGGTCTTCATCTCAGCCATGTTGTGGAGGTCTGTTGGTGTCTTCAAAAATGTGCTGACCAGGCTAGACTGCCCTCCCTGCAGCCCCCCAGCTATGGCAGTGGCTGGCATTCTACTAGTGACATAAGCAAGCCTAGGTCTACCTTACGCTTGTGTATGTGTCAGTTTCTCTTGTTCTTTCTTTTTGGTGTTTATGGAGTTTGGTGTTCCCTGCCTTTCTCTGCAATTACCAAGGGATCCTCAGGACTCAACATACCGCGTATAATTCAAAGCGCTGGTGATGACCCTTAAAGCTTTATATGGCTTAGGTCCAGCCTATTTGAAGGACCCCCCCCCTTTACAAGCCTGTTAGAGCTCTAAGATCTTCTGGAGGTGCCCTTTTCTCTGCCCCACCACCTTTTCAGGCTTGTTTGGTGGGAACAAGGGAGAAGGCATTCTTGGTGGCTGCTCTCAGATTTTGGAACTCCTTCCCTGGAGACGCCTGGATAGCCCCATCCTTGCTCTCCTTCCTCCGGCAACTTAAAATATTCTTGTGCTGTCAGGCTATTAAAAACTGAATGAGAGGGGCTTTTAATGATGTACTGTGCAGGGCAGCTTTATTTTTTATTGTCTTTTAATGAATTTTAATGTTTTTCATTTTATCAATTGTTTAATGGTCTTTTAAAAAATTTGCATATTTATACTTTAGTTGAAATTTGGGCATCGTTTTTTAATCTGTATTGAGGGCCAGAGTGGTTTGAACATTAGACTACAACTCTGGGGACCAGGTTCAAATCCTGGCTTGACCCCAGAAACCCACTGAGTGGTCTTGGGTAAGTCACACTCTCTCAACCTCAGAGGGAGGCAAAGGCAAACCCCCTGTGAACAGATCTTGCCGGAAAAGAACCCTAGTGATCGGTTTGCTTATAAGTCAGAAATAACTTGAAGGCAAACAGAAACAAATTGTTTTTAAATATGTTGTAAGCTGTCTTGAATCCTATTATTAGGGGGAATATGGGATGAAGATGAGGATGATGAGGATGATGGGTCCTGCAGCCATTCCATTGCTTGTGGACAATAGAGGAGATTGTAAAAATGCCTGGCTATGCTCCTATAGCCACATAGAAATTGAAGAAATCATCTGCTGTGTTCTCCACAGGAGCCAGAAGATTTCAGTGGAAGATGTCCTTATTTTTCATCTGGCTATGAGGATAGGCCGGTTATGCCTCTTAAGCCATTTCTGCACTAGACTGTTATAGCGCTATGATTCCACTTTCTACATCCTATGGAATCCTGGGGTTTGCAGTTTCGGGAGGGGCCAGTAAGAGCAGTTTGACAGCGGAATACACTGCTTTGGAGTATGGTAGAATCTCCTTCTCTGGAAGTTTTTAAACAGAGGCTGGATAACCGTCTGCTGGAAATGCTTTGATGGTGTCTTCCTGCATGAAAGGGGTTGGACTGGATGGCCCTTGGAGGTCTCTTCCAACTCTAGGATTCTATGATTCTATGTGCTGTCAGATTAGCCTTGGCTTATGATGACTCTATAAATAAGAAAACTCCAAGAGAGCCGGGGTTCTTTCACACTCCATAATTATAGCTCGATGATTCTGCTCGAACTGCCATTGGTAACATCCTATGAAATCCTGAGATTTGCAGTTTGGGGAGGGGTACTTGGAATTCTCTACCAGGGAGCCTCTATAGCATCGTGTATGATCTCAAACTTCCAGAACAGACCAAAGATCTGGTTCTGCTCCTTCCGAATGCCAGCCATTAGGCCTAACCCTCTTTGCCCCTGTATACCTCATTTGCAAGAGACCTTAACACACCTTTTAAAGAAATTGGAAAACTGATATGAGGGGAGGGGGCGACAGTGGGAAGGATATACTCCAGCTTCACACAGTAGAAATAGTGTTTTCCATGGAACTTGAGGACGGCTTGCTCTTTTAATGAGTTTAATACTGAACCCTTGTACATATTTCACGTAACAGGATCTCTCTGTGTCTGATTTAGGGATCTGTGTGGCTGTTTCCACAATTTTCAAGTTATTCCACCTTTGCTTGCTCCTGTGAAGTCTGTAACAAAGTCCCCTGGAAAAACTATTCAAAAGCAAACCCGCTTCCATGTCCCCCTATAAAATTGGGTTCTGTTCAGGTTAATTCTCTACTCTAGACATTCAAAACCTTACCGAAATCGTTAAAAGCCATTTATCCGCCTGGCGATTAAAGGACGGAATATTTTGGCAAAGGGATCGATCTCTCCATCAGACAGGGTATATTTTGTCTACCACATTTACAGGCTGCACGGAGCTATTCTTTTAAATATTTGAGACTTTGCCCTTTTCCATTTCTTCCCCCACCAACCAACCAGTCCTGTCTCATAAACTGATTTTACATTTCTTAGCGCTATGGCCTGTCAGGATCAATTAGAAGATCTGGGGGTTGAACGATCCAACGATACCTGTACAACACTCACATTGCTTCATTCCATCCCACCTTTACGGCTCACAAAAAGTCTGGAAACCCCAGCAGCAGATTTGCTTTTTACATTTTTTTCATTGAGTATTTTAAAGAGCAATAAAAAAATCACAGTTAATTCATCCAATGCACAATGCGTCCAGTGTCACGAATTAATAGGGTTTATATCTTCCTCACTAATAGTGAATAAAATGAAACACAGATTTGTGTTCTTTGTTGGTTACGTTAAAGAGTTGGAGGTGATTTCTTCTGTGCACCTCATAACAGTTTATAACTAAAGACATTGGCTGGTGTTCAGTATTTTAGAGAGGATATAGACAAATTGGAGCAGGTTCAAAGGAGGGCAACAAGGAGGATAAGAGATATGGAGAGCAAAACGGATGAGCAAAGATTGAAGGAGCCGGATGTGTTCAGCCTGGTGAAGTGAAGACTGAGGACTGATGTGATTGTACTTTTTAATTATCTAAAGGGGTATCACAGAGTGGAGGGTATAGGTTCGCTCTCTGCTGCCCCAGAGGCTAGGAAAAGGTCTAATGGTTTTAAGTCACAGGAGGGTAGATGTAAATTAAACATTAGAAGGAACTTCTTGATGCTAAGAGCAGTTTGGCAATGGAATCGATGACTTAGAAAGGGGGTGGGGATCTCTTTCTCTGGATGTCTTCAAAAAGACACTGGACAGCTTCCAGCTGGGGAGGCTCTGGCTGCAGTTCCTGCACTGACTGGAGGGTTGGAATTCTGGACTTTGTAGTTTACTGAGGCCCAGGAGCTCTTTGGCTGAGAATTCCAAATGCCCTTCCGTAAACTGCAAACCCCAGGATTCCATAGGATGTTGAAAGTGGAATAATAGCACTATAACAGTGTAGTCCAGAAATGGCCTTATTCAAATGCAAACTACATTTTGCACTTTGAACTTAATTTGCAGTTATTGAAGTAAGCTGGAGACAAAAGGGGAAAGTCGGGGAGGGGAATAGAAAAACTGGAACATTTTTAAAACATCCCAAAAAGTGGGATGACAGAGGATTCGTCAGGACTGTCCCTCCTAAGTTGGGACACTTGGATATATTTTGGGTGCATTGTGATCCACTAACCCAGCTTTCAACTTAGGCAAGGGTGAAAATTGACTTCTCTCCCCCATATGGTTACCCATTGTAGGGATCTCCATGAAATAGGACATAGAAAAAGACAGCTGTAAGGGGTGGTTTGGCATGGACCTTCTGGCATCTTTGAGCTAAGACAGAGGTCTGCTAGGCTGTTTGTTGTCCTAAAACAGTAGTTCCCAAATTTTGGTGCTCCAACTATCCTTGAACTTCAACTCCCAGAAGCCCCAGCCAGCTTGGCCAACAGCCAGGAATTCTGGGAGTTGATGTCCAACACTTCTGGAAGACCAAAGTCTAGGAAACACTGTCCTCACATGTGAAAACAATGCATTCTGCTGTCAGGAAAGTTGGTTCTACTGTCAGGAAGCCCAAATCCTCTTGTTAGTCCCAACTAGAGTAGTGTTACTGCAGTTTAAGCCTACTTGGAGATACCCCAAGATATCATTTTGATATCAATAATTTGGCTCTCTTCCACCACCCCTCTCCATGTGTTTGAGAGGCCCCCGAACAAGCACAGACTAGGCTTGGCCACTAATCGCTGGACATTCCATTCTCCACCCAGGCAGGCCAGAAATAGCCAGATCCTTGCTTTAGGAGACCTCTCTGCAAACACCTTCATTCTGTATGCACACCGCTTACAAAGAACTCCCTGCCCCGAGCAGGCAACTTGGCAAGCTGAATACTCAACTGCCAAGCACTCTGTATTTGCATATTGGCTAACTCTTTGTCAATTCAGACTTAACTCAATCATGCTAAATTCTGACCTTTCCAAAACTTTGTCCCGCGTGAAAAAATGGCATTGTTTTCCCCAAGTATGGCACAGCCTGCAGTCACATTTCCCTCTATAAAAACCCCTGATTCCGAGACCTTCCTTGGATCGCTCCTGAGTTCCACCCTGCCTTGCTGCCGCTCTGCTTGGCAAGCCTTCCCCTCAGTTCTGGTAGCTGAGATACATCGCACCCCAGCTTCGCTCTCTATCTTCTTTCCGGGCTTCAGGAACAGGTTCCGTATTACCCAAATCAACTATCCCTCTGTAAATCCCGCTATCCTACTCAAACCTTTATTTTCCTTAGTTATCTGTGTGCATATGTTGCTTACATTGTGTGCCTGTATTTAATAACCATCATTCATTATTTCCAACACAGCTTGCTTCTTGACTTGGCCTGACCCCGTAAACATTGGGTTACAAGATCCTGCTGCGTTACCCTGCCTCTCATAACGCCAACCAGTGCTCTTGACTAATTTCCCCATCTTTTGTAATTGTAAGGTTATTTTGGTGTCCCTCCCGGGACCCCTAGTAAACAGGGTAACAGTAGAGCCATTGAATCTATTGGATTTATCATTATGTTGATTTACTGAAGTATCATTTCTTGTTACACACAAAAAAGTAGTGTTATTACAATTGCTACATTACTTTTGAAAGGTAACCTTGTTATACCCTTCTTAACAGAAAAATTACCTTATTGCCAGTAATTATGTTACTTGTAACTGGTTGTTTCCAAACTCTGGGTCAAGTCAGTGGGATGCTGTCTGATGGAATTTATCTAGATCGAGCTCTAGGTCTTGGATAGCATCTAGGTCAAGGGAAGTAATAGCACCACTCTGTTCTGTTTTGCTCAGACCTCACCTGGAATACTGTGTCCAGTTCTGGGCACCACAGTTCAAGAAATAGATTGGCAAGCTGGAACGTGTCCAGAGGAGAGAGACCAAATTTGTAGAAGGCCAGGAAACCATGCAAGCCCTTGAGATCTAGGTGCTTCTGTCCTGTGTGAGGCTGTCTGTCCTTTTCTTAGGCAGAGAACATTGAATTTCTCAAGAAGCGTCTGTACTGTTGCATCTGGAAAAACTTCTAGGTGCTGTATAGGTCAAACTTGCCAAATGCAGTCCCTCCCAGCGAGGGAGCTGGGTATGTTTAACCTGAAGAAAAGGTTAAGAGGTGACATGATAGCCCTGTTTAAAAAATTGAAAGGATGTCATACGGAAGATGGGGCAAGCTTTTTTTCTGTTGCTTCAGAGACTAGGATACGGAGCAATGGCTTCTAATGATAGGAAAAGAATTTCCCGAGGATGCAACTTCTTCCATTGAAGATTACAGGAAATATAAGGAAGGGTTTTGTACGCCACAGTGAGTTAAATAGGAAATGCTAACTCATAAAGTACCTGGTGTCCAGAAGCAGCTGCCCATAAATCTCCCAACAGTTACCTGGTGTCTTTGTCACCAAGAGGCGACGTCATAGTGATGTTTAAATACTTGAAGGGATTTCATGTGGAAGATGAGGCAAGCTTGTTTTCTGCTGGTTCAGAGACTAGGACATGGAGCAATGGTTTCAAATTACAGGAAAAAAAGATTCCATTAAACATTGGGAAGAATGTCCCAGTGGTAAGAGCAGTTTGACAGTGGAATATGCTGCTCTGGAGTGTGACGGAATCTCCTCCTTTGGAGATTTTTAAAACAGAGTCTGGGCGGCCATCTACCAAGAGTGTTGTGATTTTGTCTTCTTGCAGGGCAGAATAGAGTTGGACTTCATGGCCCTTGAGGTCTCTTCCAACTGTATGATTCTATCTACTTGTTGACTGACTATTGAACAATTGACTGAGTGGATCTACTCATTTTATCCTTGTGGGCTCTTGAAGGCTGAGAGATAGTCTTTTTATTTTCCGTTAAAGCCACTTAGACTTACGGTGACTCCATGAATCAGAGACCTCCAAGAGCCTGAGCTACAACTGGTCTGTTCAGGAGCCCTTTCACAGTACACATTTATAACACTATGATTCTACTTTAATTTTTGTGGCAGCATCCGATGGGATCCTGGGATATGCATTCAGCTCAGGCAGAAGAGCTCTCTGTCTGGAAATTCTTAATACTTCGCCCTTAACTGCAAATCCCAGGAATCCATAGGATGAAACCATGGCAGTTAAAGTACAATCATAGAGTTATAATTGGGTAAAGGGTCCCAGGTATTGCAAATTCAGGGCAGCCATGGCTTTCTTGAGTAAATCCATTTGTAATGTGGTGTTACCACATCTTACACTCCCCATCCTGAGAGATAGCAAAATTGGCAAGAAATGTCATTTTCATATAAAACTGACACTTATGGCTAGAAAACATGCAGTAGAAGTGCACTGGCTGTAAGCATCTTGCTAGATCGGATGACCTTAGCATGTCCAAGCCATAAGTTCAAGAGGATTAGATGGAAAATCCTGACGTTAATGGTTTGAGATAATCTTCTCAATGACCCGACCTTCAAATACAATAGAAGATGAAACTGCCCAAGTAAAGCAGTCAAAGACCAACATCCTGTAGCCCAATCCCACAGAAACTTCCCTTTTGTTCCCTTACCTGTCTAAACATGACTACCACCAATGCTTTGTCACCTTAAGTTATGACCATTAGCCCATTCCAGAGTCCTTTGTCCACCCTGCGGAAAAACAGTCACCTCACCATTGTATTTACTCACACCCCTTCAAGGTAAGAAACAGGGTATATAAACCCCAGCTTCTGCCCCTGAAAACTGTAATACTTTGGATGCACATGACTGTGTTATGTTGCACATGGGCAGATTCCAATTTTCTGTGCTACCCTTGGATTACTGTATGAACCACTCCATTTCAACCTTCTCTTTCAGGACCAGTAAATATCACCCCTTCCACTCAAAATCTCTCTCTTTCCAACCTTTCTTGCTTCTCCCTTCACTAGCCTTGTATGGTTCATCAGATTGCCTAATTTCATGTGTGTATCTATTTTTTTTTATTTTTTACTTTTTTTTTATTTGTATCCCGCCTCTCCATATGGATCGAGGTGGCGAACAACTTACAAACAGCATGTATTTCGATACATTTCTATACATGCCCCTAACAAGCTGGGTACTCATTTTACCGACCTGCGAAAGGATGGAAGGCTGAGTCAACCTTGGAGCTGGGCAGGATTGAACTTACAACCTTGTGGCTTGCAGTACTTGCATTTAACCACTGCGCCACCAGGGCTCCCATTAATCTAATGTATAAAAATCAAAGTTTGCTTGTCTGTGTCAGGCGAAGACCTCATATGATTGGCTGCCTAAGAAGATTCTATGGAATCCTGGGGTTTGCAGTTTAGGGAGGAGCCTTCAGAATTCTCAGCCAGAGAACTCTTTGGGCTCAGTCAACTGTGTCTGCCTTGAATAGGCCAGTTGCTATAGAGATGAAGCCTAGCAGCAAGGAGGAGGCCAGTGCATTCTTTCAGGAACTCAACCTCTATATGTTAATAACTGAGTACAGATTGGATTGGGGAATACGGGGAAAAGATACAGGTACTGGACAAGACAATTTAGGGAGTTAGAGACACAAGATCTTAAATCTTTCTAACAAGTATCACCTATGAGAAAATAAAATCCCAGGCAATTTATACCAGGCATATACACTAGTCTCCAATAAAAACACTCTGTTTAACTTTTAACTGGAGTCCTCGCTGCAGGTAGTACTTTGTCTACACACGTTAAGTGATCCTGTAGTTACCCTCCTTTTGCAGACCTTCTTTGAGCTATAATTTCTTCCATATTCTAAGGAGATGCTGGCATTGCTGGTGGACCTCAAGGTCTCCACATTTTGGGATAACAATGATCTTCCTCTTTTCCTACTGCTTTCCATTTTGCCAAACATTACTGCCTTTTCCAGTGAGTCCTGTTATTGCCCTGATTTCTGGGGTTCCTTGGGAGACACCTCAATGTGCTCCACGTGATGAGGAATGGAAACTAGCCAGAGCACAAGCAATAGCAATGCAAGAGGCAGGGTAACCGAGCAGGGTCTTTTACCCAGGTCTTACGGGGTCAAGCCAAGCCAAAAATCAAATGAAAATATCTAATAAATGATTTTATTGAATGAAAGTCTCATGCACCAATGCAATCACTCACACACTCACCTAAGACTTATTAAGAAGCAAAAGAGAGGAAACTGGATAGGGGAATATTGAAGGGGTTGTAGCTGGAGTAATACTGCACCTTTTCCTGAAGTCCTTGGTCCGGGAAAAGCAGCGGAGAAGTAGGGCTCAGCACAGAGAGGGCTGAGGGAATTACTCAACGGACAGAGAAACGGTCAGCTGGGATGACTGGGAGTGATCCAAAGAACTGCTCAAAAACTGGGACTATTTGTAGGGGAAAAGGTAGGGGAGGGCTAATCCTTTCCCAGGGAGAACAATGGGTGTTGCAACGAGAAAGAAGCTCCACAGTGGCAACTTCCTTTGCGTGATGAGATTACAAGGTGTTGCCAAACTCTCAGGATCTTTGGCTGGGTCTGGTTGCGGTGTGACTTGGTGTAAATGGTCCTCGCTTGATGGGATATTTGCTCAATTTGGGGCAAATACGCTAATCCCCTCAAGTTGGCTTCTCAGGGACTGAGGACCCTTTGTTTATTATGGGTTTGCACAGCTTGAGGTCTCCTGGGGCTACGTGATGGGGGATTTTACTGGCCTGACCTGGTTTTCAATCGTTTGACCATTGCTGCCTACGTGGCCATCCGGGTGACCTCTCAGGCACATTGAATCATATTTTAATATCAAAATTGTAGACTCCAGGACAGGGTTTTCCAGTGAGGTAACACTGCCATCTCATGATATGCCCAAAGCATGATGGCCTCAGTTTAATCATCTTGGCTTCTAGTGAGATTTCAGGCTTGATTTGCCGTGAGAACCATTCATTATTTCATGATATGTCCAAAGTATAATAAATACAGTCACCCCTCCACATTTGTGGGTTTTACTTTTGTGGATTTGATTATTCACAGATTATTTGCTATCCCCTCTGCTGCCTCCCTATGCCATTTTTAAAAGGGACTGCAAGCCTCATGAGACTGAGAAACTGCAAACGAGACTTGTAATTCTCTATTAAAAAGTGATGTGGGGCAGCAGCGGAGGTGAAAGTAAGCCCCACCAGCCACCCACTTCTGCCTTGAGAAAGAACCCTGATGCCTCAAAGGAGTCTATGGTGAGTTGAATAGGGTGACCATACAGTTTTTGTGTGTTAAATATGGTTTGGGAGGGTCTAGAGTTATTTATGGTTTTTCCACTTTCACGGGGGTCCTGTGCCCCTAACTCTAGCAAATGTGGAGGGATGACTGTTAATGTTTTAGATACATATGTACATTGTATGCTACTTGGAACAAACAGAATTCCAGCCCTGTAGCTGTCCATTCTTGAATGGTACGGAGCTAATCCTCAGTATTTTCAATGTGCCAGTTTCTTAACTGGGATTGTGGAAGCAGCTACTAGGCATTCCCAGTGTACAATCAGCAGATACATTATTGGCTGCACACTATGGAGCAAGAGAATGGTGCAGCACAGCCACTGTGGAACAATTTGAGCATAGATTTACCCTACAAAATATGATGTAAGCTCTTGGCCAATATTCATTTTTGCCTAACAAATAACACAAAGAGGGCAGGGGGAAATTTTTCTTTAGACAATGATCTCAGCTAAATGCAGAATTCCCCAATGAGTCAATTGTGCATAAATCGATGGTGCTTATTTTATTAGGGGTTTTAAAGATAATGGCAGCATTTTATGATTTGGTCCCCAAACTGCATTCTTTCTTCCAACAGCATCTTTCCCTCCGTGTTGGTTCCAGGCATCGAGTCAACAATAAAAGCTGGATCTGATTAAAAATACAGGGAAAGAACAGTTTGGGAAAGCACCAAAGAAGGTGTTCGTTGGTTGCAAAGAATTCAGCCACTTAAATTTGTTGGTTTTGTTGTTGTTTCAAATTGGCTTCAACTTATGGCAACACTATGAATGAGAGAGCCCCAAACACCAACTGCCTTTCTCAAGTCTTGCAAACTCCGGGCAGCCGAGCTTCCTGGACTGAATCAAGTCATCTTAAAATGCAGTCCTCCTCTTTTCTTACTGCCTTTCACTTTACTAAGCTTTATGGTCTTTTCCAGTGCCTCATCATCCCATGATGTGTCCAAATACAAGAACCTCAGTTTGGTCCTGTTCTCATTTGTCTCTTTAGCACCCCATGGTATCTGGACATCTCTTCTCCAGTTTATTTTCTTCCTGCCAGCTTTCTTCACTATTCAGCTTTCACAACCATGCACAGAAACTGGAAATGCTACGGCACAGACAATCCTGGCTTTGGTACTCAATGATATATCTTTGAGACTTTGGGATCTACTGATATATGTTTTCAGTTGAGGAATTACTCTAGTTCTTTCATTGCTGCCCTTCAAGTCTTAGGCCATTTCCGCACTAGGCTGTTATAGCGTTATTATTCCACTTTCAACATCCTATGGAATCCTGGGGTTTGCAGTTTCGGGAGGGGCCACCTGGCCCCTCCCGAAACTGCAAACCCCAGGATTCCATAGGATGTTGAAAGTGGGATAATAATGCTATAACAGCCTAGTGCAGATATGGCTTTAGGGCCTTTTCACACTTATAGTGCTATTATTCCCCTTTCAACATCCCGTTGAATCCTGGGGTTTGGAGTTTAGGGAGGGGCCTTTAGGATTCTCAGCCAGAAGGCTCTTTGGCTTCAGGAAACTACAAACCCCAGAATTCCACATGATGTTGAAAGGGGAATAATAGCGCTATAGCAGTGTAGGGCAGAAATTGCTTTTGTCTTCTGATTTCTTGACTATGGGCCTTTCTGCACTACACTGTTATAGTGTTATTATTCCACTTTCAACATCCTATGGAATCCTGGGGTTTGCAGTTTGAGAGAGAGGCCTTTACAATTCTCAGCCAGAGAGCTCTTTGGCTTCAGTGAACTACAAACCCAAGAATTCTACAGGATGTTGAAAGTGAAATAAGAGCACTATAACAGTGTAGTGTGGAAAGGCCCTATGGTCTCCATTTTAATGACTGAGTGAAGGTATAGGAAATCCTTACATATTTCAATGTCTTTGTTATCTACTTTACAGTTATGTAAATCATCCATAGTGATTGCATTTGACTCCTTAACGTTCACTTCTAACCCTGCCTTTGCACTTTCATCCTTAACCTTCATTAATAGTTGTTCCAAGTTTTTGCTATTTTCTGCAGGTGATACAGTGTCATCTACATATCTTAAATTGTTTCCTCTGAGTGCAATCTTGCTTTCTGAATACAATGGACCCTTCACATATGTGAGTTCTGGATCTGCAGTTTAGAACAACTGTGGAGCTTTGTGTCCTATATATAAAATAGCAGCAATGTGAATGCGAACACACTGAAGCGTCCGCAAATACATCGCCACCATTTAATAATATGGGACGCAATCATTCATGTTTTCTGCTATTTGCTGGGGTCTGGGAATGGAAGCCCTGCAGATACGGAGGGTCCCCTGAAATATGTTATACATATAAATATAAAATAGATAGGGTGATAAAATGCAGCCTTGTCCGATCTTCTTGCCAATGGGAAACCATTCTGTTTCTCCATATTGTGTCTTGACTGTGGTCTCTTGTCTGGAGTAGAAGTTACACATCAGGACAATCAGATGTCGTGGCACTCGCATTTCTTTTAGAGCGAACCATAGGCCCTTTTCGCACGGGCCTTTTCTCGCGCGACAGCCCCGTGAGCCTCGCGGGAGTGGGAGCGTCGCTCCGCACGACGCACTCCCATTTCCGCCGGGCTCACGGGGCTGAAGCGGCGTGAGCGTGGGTTTTTTGATTTTCGCTTCCAAGCGAAAATCACCCGCGCTCGCACAATGCTCCCGGCGCCCACACGCACTTACCTCTCGTGCGGAGCGTCCGGGAGCCGGCCGGGTCGCGTTTCCTTCCCTCCGCCCCTGCGGAAGGAAGGGACGGGGCGGGGCGCTCGCGCGATGGACGCGACACGTCCTGCTTCGCGCACGCGCGCGCGCGGGGGGCGGACGGGACGAGCGCCTTCTCTCTCTCGCGCGCGGGGAGGGCGGACGGGACGAGAGCCTTTCTCTCTCTCGCGCGCGCGGGGGGGGTGGACGGACGCGCGAGCCACCGCCGCCTCCGGGAGACTGCTGCTTCCCCGCTCGTTCCTTCGCCTGCGGAAGGAAGGAGGGGGAAGCGGCAGCCTCCCGGAGAAGGCTTCTTGCGCGAGCCGCCCTCCCCCGCTCGCGCGAGAAGATTTAATGTGAAAAGGGCCATAGTTTCTCATGATCTAGACTCACTGTAAAAGAATATATGAAAGAAATCCTGTGTGTGTTCTAGCACGCTGACTGAGACCAGATTTCATCAGCCTGCGCTGAGGTATAACATATCTTATCTATTTGGCTCCTCATCAAAACAAGCTTTGACAAACTGAGTAGGAAGATTGGCAGAGGTTGTGTGAGACAGCAGGAAGTGGCATGCAAAGCACAGACGTCTTCTCACTTCTGGCTTAATTAAAGAGGCTGGACCAAGAATTGAGCGCTCGGTATTAAAGGAACTGATGTTAATCACTTGGTTTAGCAAAAGAAAACTGGGAGGTGAATTTACCTTACGGGAAATCAGAGAGTGTATTTTGGATACCTTGAACAACAAAGCAGCAACCACGAGTAGGAGAAATGCATGGGCTTTGGAGCGTGTGATGAACTCCTGTAGCTTAGAAAGGCTCAGTTTACTAGGCTAGCTAGGGAGGTCTGGAGGTTTGGAGCCTAAACAAGTAACTTTTCCAAGCTCTAGTTTTGCCTTTCAAAACCCATAGACAAAGGCCCTTTTTGCATTGAGGCTTCTCGCGCAAGCGGGGAGGGCGGCTCACATGAGAAGGCTCCTCCGGGAGGCTGCCATTTCCCCCCTCGTTCCTTCCGCAGGTGAAGGAACGAGGGGGAAGCGGCAGCCTCCCGGAGGAGCCTTCTCGCGCGAGCTGCCCTCCCCCCCCGGGCGAAGCAGGAGGCTGTTGCGAGCCACCCCCCCCCCGCGTGAAGCAGGAGGCTGTCGCATCTGTCACGCTAGCGCCCCGCCCCTTCCTTCCTTCCGCAGGGGCGGAGGGAAGGAAGCGCGACCTGGCCGCCTCCCCGATGCCCCGCACAGGAGGTAAGTGCGCGTGGGCGCCGGGAGCGTTGTGCGAGCGCGGGTGATTTTCGCTTTGAGGAGAAAATCAAAAAACCTGTGATCGTGCCGCTGCAGCCCCGTGAGTGCTGCGGAAGTGGGAATGCGTCGTGCAGAGCGACGCTCCCACTCCCACGAGGCTCACGGGGCTGTCGCGCGACAGAAAGCCCATGCGAAAAGGGCCAAAATGTTGTTGTTGTTCTGTGACTTTAAGTCAACTTCAACTTATGGCAAGCCTATCATACTTTTATCTCTGCAGGTTTATGCAGAGGAAATTTGTCCTTTCATTCCTCTTGGGCTGAGATAGTATGACTTGCCCAAGATCTTCCAGTGCACTTGATGGCTAATTGGGGATTTGAACCTTGGTCTCCTAGTGCATTTCCACACTGCACTGTTATAAGTGCTATTATTCCACTTTTCCACTTTCAACATCCTATGGAATCCTGGAGTTTGAAGTTTATTGAAGCCAAAGAGCTCTATGGCTAAACAGCAAACCTCAGAATTCCATAGGATGTTGAAAGGGAAATAATAGCACTATAACCGTGTAGTGCGGAAATGGCCCCAGACTCCTGCTATACATACATTTTAGTAGTAGGTCTGCCATAGAAACATACTTGCCATGTTCTGGCCAGATATGCAATTTTCTCTTAAATCAGAATTAGAAACGGTGTGGCCTTCCAGATCTTATTGTACTTCAAGTCCCCTCAACCCCAACCCATGCAGCCAATGCAGAGGAATGCTGGGAGTTGCAGTCAACTACACACCTATATACATATATATACATATATATATACATGGGATGCCATGTAGAAGAAGGAGAGGGCTTGTTTTCTGCTGCTCCAGAGACCAGGACAAGGAGCAATGGATTCAAGCTGCAGGAAAGGAGATTCCACCTGAACCTCAGGAAGAACTTCCTGACGGTCAGGGCTGTCCGGCAATGGAACATGCTGCCTCCATGGAGTATAGTGGAGTCTCCTTCCTTGGAGGTTTTTAAGCAGAGGCTTGATGGTCATCTGTCGGGAGTGCTTTGAGGGTGTTCCTGCATGGCAGGGGGTTGGACTGGATGGCCCCTGGGGTCTCTTCCAACTCTACATTTCTATGATTCTATAGGGCTGCATGATTCTCACCAATGTTTTAAAGGCTCAGGCCAGGGGAAAACTGACCTTGCTATTTGTAGGTGTGGAAGAAACAGTGCATAGCACTGATTGGCTCACACCTGAGATGTCACGAACCAGCTTTACCCTCCATCACTTGGAGAACCAGAGGCACCACTGTTGGGGACCGCAGACCACTCCTGCTCTGGGGCAGTTTTCAAAATAGTTTAAAACATTCCTGTTATTATTCTTTTTAAAAAGCCAACCCAAAGTTTCAAAGGTGTGTGGGATTCGAACCATAATGGTGAATTCAATCAACATAAAAATTCAGCAAGTGATGGCTGCAGAATTAGGGATGACTTGCAAGCGTGAAACGAACATAACAAGTCAAACAAACAGGGTTGGGTACAAGCATACAGTAGAACGAGGAGACTGATTATACCTCTATGAGTGTAGCACACAACACTTGAAAGTGCTTTTCCCCCCAAAGAATAAATGTCATGAAAGGTAAGAAGGAGTGAGACAAAAAAGTGTTTCAGAATTAGGGACCAAAGCTGAAAGTTATTTTTGTGGCACTACATCTCCCAGAATCCCCTAGCTAGCATGACCTAGGGTTCTGCCAGAGTTTCAGAAATCCTTCTTTTATCTGGGGCTGAATTTGGAACCTTCTGAAAGTAATGCACATGCTGTTTTCTCCCTCAATGTATTACCTTTCCAATCTAGCCTGAAGTGTTGGCAAGGCTTCCTGAACAGGTAAAGCTCTGTGATCTTTAAATCCTCGAGTAATTTTTCCATAAAGGCAGAGACAGCAATTATGATACTGATTTGATCTCACTTGGTTGGAGCCAGGCGAAAGAGGCTGGGTTGCTTTTCTTTTTTTTTAATGCAAGGCAATTACAAGCAGCCTATTTCTCTTTGGAGACTGAAGAGCTCTGCAGAATTTGGAAGCAGAAGTCAGGGCAAGAAGAGAAACAATGGAAAAAACTGCCATGTTAATATGGTTGCTATTCCTATTATCACATTCTGCCAGACATTTTGTTCTTATCAATTGTTCTGGAAAATATTTTTGGATAAAGTTCTGAAAAGAGATAGTAATACTACCCTGTCAAAAGAAGAATGGCAATTTTGGAAAGTGGATTAAATAAAAAGTTGGCTCTGGGGGGTGGGTATTTTTTAGTTTTAGTTTTGTTTTTCTTTCATGTTGTATATTTTGTAATTCTTAGTAGGTGTGTGTGTTAAACTTGTGATTTATAGATTTAAATGGATAAGTGATGTCAATGTTTTTTTTAAAAAAAAAGTTAAAAGAATTAACAATAGAAATAGATTAAAGGGGATGTGAAAAATATTGAATTAAATGTGAAATTATAACAGTTGAACAGATTTATAAATTTAAGGGTAAAGGTGCAAAATAACAATGAAAGTTAGTATTGCTTAAGAGAAGAGAAAAAAAGAAAAAGAAAAAAAAATTTTTTTTTAATTCACTATTATGTATATCACATGGTGTTTAATTTTTTTTTCTTGTTTTGTATTTGTGATTTAGTTATATAATTAATAAAAAAAAAGAAAAAAAAATCAATTGTTCTCTATTCGGCTTCAACTTACGATGACCCAATGAATGAAAAATCTCTTAAGTCTCCCTGCAATCATCAGCCTGCTTAAGTTTTGCAAATTCAGGACTGTGGCTTTCTTGATTGAGTCTATCCACATAAAATGCGGCCTCCCTCTTTTCCTGCTGCCTCCTACTTTACCAAGCATCATTCTGTTTTCTAGTCAACTGAGGCCATTTCCGCACTGCACTCTTATAGCGTGGTTATTCCACTTTCCACATCCTATAGAACTCTGGGGTTTGCAGTTTAGGGAGGGAGCAAAATCCTGTACAACCTGGGAGACACTACTGGTAGCACTGCTGCCATCAGCATCGCCTCCCACCTCACAAGACCATCTAATCCCACCACTGCAGAAAAGTAGTGCCACTAACAGATGGTACTGACTGGAAATTTGGATCATCAGCAATTTGGATTCTGTTGAAAGATATAGGACTCAGTGAGGCTGTTGTTGTTATGTGCCTTCAAACTGAGTTCTGGAGACTCCATCACAGGGTTTTCTTGGCAAGTTTTATTTTGTATTTGCTTTGGTCAGGCTCCACCTGGACTACTGCATCTGGTTCTGGGCACCATAGTTCAGGAAGGATATTGACAAGCTGGAACATGGCCAGAGGAGGATGAGCAAAATGGTAGAAGTCCTGGAAACCATGCCCTATGAGGACCAGTTTAGGGAGCTGGGGATGTTTAGCCTGGAGAAGAGAAGGTTAAGAGGGGATATGATAGCTATGTCTAAATATTTGAAGGAGGCTGGAGCAAGCTTGTTTTCTGCTCCTCGAGAGACTAGGACACAGTGCAATGGATTCAAACTTTAGGAAAAGAGATTCCATCTAAACATTAGGAAGAACTTCCTGATAGTAAGAGCAGTTTGACAGTGGAATATGTTGCCGGGGAGTGTGATGGAGTCTCTTTCTTTGGAGGCTTTTAAACAGAGGCTGGCTGTCCGTCCATTGGGAATGCTTTGACTGTGTGTTCCTGCATGGCAGGGGACTGGACTCAAAGGCCTTTGTGGTCTTTTCCAGCTCTTTGATTCTATGATTGCATCACCTCCCTCTCCTGGTTTTTGTGAGAACTACCTTCGTTACCTTCATTCTTCCTGGATGCATTGTTGTCTCGGCTTTTCACTTTGAGATGATCTTCCCTTCTCCATCATAACTGGCTATGCTCAACAACCCCTTGGCTGCCTAAGGCTGTTGGCTGCCAAGAGAAGCTGTATTTCAGTCTAAGCTGCAGGCAGGATCCCCGGGAGAATCAAGCTGTTATTTCTGAAAGCCTCCTATGACACCATGAAGACGAATGTGTGTGTGTATAAATAATATTGGTGTCCACAGAATTCCCATTCTACACTCCAGTATTATTTCCTGTTTCTCTATGACCCTAGGCCAGGACAAATTGGATATCTCCTGAAAGCTGACCTGATTAGTTCATAAGCTATGTTTTATTTCAAGCCAAGTGTCCGACTGATCCTCAGTTTGAGCCAATTTCCGCAGCAGCACGAACATTAGGAGCAGAAGGAAGAGAGAACCTGTGTTTTCGTGGCCTTCAGTTTGGATAAGGTAGTTTTTGTGAATAAAGAACTTATAATCCTCTGGCTGCCATGCCCAGTGAAACCAGAAAACCAGGCTAGATGGAACTTTGGTTCAGCCCAGCAGGATTGATCTGGTATTTAGGTGGCAAGTCTATGTAATACTCAGGCCCTTTTCGCACAGGCTTTCTCTCGCAAAATAGCCCTGTGAGCCTCGCGGGAGTGGGAGCGTCACTCTGCACGACACACTCCCACTTCCGCGGCGCTCACGGGGCTGAAGCGGCGCGAGTGCGGGTTTTTTTATTTTCGGCTTGAAGCAAAAATAAACGGCGCTCGCGCAAGGCTCCCGGTGGCGTCCGGCACTTACTGGAGTGCGGAGTGCCGTCGCACTTCCTCCCCACTTCCGCTCCCCGCGGCGCCTACAGCTCCCAGGGGGCACTGCGGAAGCTGGGGGTGTGGCTGAAGAGCACCCATCGCGCAAGAAGACTCCACGTGCGGTAAGGAGGCGGGGGAAGCGGTGGCATTGCAGGAGAGGGTTCTCGCGTGAGCCGCCCTCCTCCATCATGCAAGCACCGGCGCTGCGAAAAGGGCCTCAGTGTAGGGAGCCAGATACCAACTTACTGGCCACACCAGTTCAAAGATCGGAGAGGGTTATGTTCCCAAGAAATAGTCTCCCCAAACTCTACTGCCTCATAGGCTGAAATTATGAACATAGAAAGAGGCTCTGTTACCCTGATCTCTGGGGGTCCTGGGAGGGATGCCCAAATAACCAAACAACAACAACACTTTGAGGAAAATTAGCTGGAGCACTCACCAAAGCTAGCAAGAGGCAGGGTAACTTAGCAGGATCTTGCAACCCAGCGTCTATGGGGTCAGGTCAGTCAAGCAGTCAGACGGGTTTAAAGTAATAAAAATGATGTTTTATTAAATACAGACAAACATTAAGGACACCATAGTCACACAGCTAACTAAAGAATCGGAAGTAGGGATTTTTAGAGGGAAATGGGTGATACAACACCTGCCTTGTAGTCCTGGAGAGGTTTGAAGATTGAGTTCGTTGGTATGGAGTCTCATTACGTAGGACTGAGGGGCTGGCTTGCCAAACAAAGTGACAGCAAGGTGGGATGGAAGTCCAGAGCGATCCGAGGAAGGTCTCAGAATCGGTGGGTTTTATAGGGTGAATTGTGACTGCAGGCCATGCCTTACTCGGTGAGAACAATGTGTTTTAGGAGCGGGACAAAGCCTTCGAAAGGTCAGGTTTTAGCATGATTGACTTAGAGATGAATTAACAATAGTGTAGCCAGTATGCAAATACGGAGCGCTTAGTACAGCTTTGTCAGGTTACCTGCTCAGGGCAGGGAGCCTTTGTTAGTATCGCACATATGCAATGAGGTGTTTGCCGGAGAGGTCCCTGAAGCGACAAACCAGCTGTATCTGGCCTGCCTGGGTGGAGAATGGAACGTCCAGCAATTATCAGCCACGCCTGTTTACATGCTTGTCCGGAGGCCTTGCAAACATGTGGAGCGGGGTGGCAGAGGAAAGCCGAATGAGTTTGATATCAAAAGAGATATCGTGTGCTATCTCCGGGTAGGCCTGGACCACAGTAACTGTTCATTTGGGATCTGTGGTTGGAACGAGGGTGGAAGATCTCTTGGTTTGGTCACAAATTCTCAACACACCAGTTTTGACTGACTTGGGAAGCTAAGTGCAATTAGGCCTGGTTAACACTTGGAGGAGAGACCACCTGGGAGAAAAAGTGAGACAAGGGGATCATGAGGAAAGGGACATGACAACCACAGAGAATAAAAGTGGGATCCCTGAAGGGACAGGTTTGATTCAGGAGCCTGGGGTACCCAAGTCTTATTCTACACAGTCAACATTATCATAGCCTCCAACTGTCCTTATTTGGAAGGGTCAATTCTGATTTGTCCTCCCATTTTTTTTCAGCTGCTTTTAAAATGTCCCAGCTTATTTTCCATCCACCTTCTCCCTTGTCCCTTATTTCAGCTCCTACAAACTGAGTTGAAAGTGTAAAAGCAGATGGCAGTGAACCAGAGGACGCAGAATCCAGTTATTTCTGCACTAGACTGTTATAGTGCTATTATTCCACTTTCAACATCCTATGGAATCCCGGGGGTTTGCAGTTTGGGAGGGACCTCTCCCTAAATTGCAACCTCCAGGATTCCATAGGATGTTGAAAGTGGAATAATAGCACTATAACAGTCTAGTGAGGAAATGGCCTTAGTGAAGAATTACATCCCTATTCTTCTCTGGAACAGAAGACATCTTCAAAAATAGGCCGGCCAGCTACCTGCTGGGGTTGCTTTAGCTGGAGATCCTGCATTGAACAGAAGGTTGGACTCAATGGGCCATGGGGCCCTCTGCTAACTCTGTGATTCTAGAGCACAGGGGTTCCTAATAGAATAAGTTACTCACTTGGAATAAAACAACAGATGGCCAGTCTGATGCCTGGACTGATAGGTAACCAAAACATGAGTCTGAAATGCATGGCTTTTTAAAAAAATATCTTAGCACATGCAAAAGGTATGAGGCCTTTGTTCTGAAAACAATAGTAGAGTGTACAGATCACTGATCCAGGGCTTTCATTGTAGTAGCAGCCTGGCTGTCAAAATATGAGACAGAAATGCATTTCCAGCACTCAAGCCCCTTCCTAAACTGCAAACCCCAGGATTCCATAGGATGTTGAAAGTGGAATAATCGTGCTATAAGAGTGTGGTGCGGAAAAGGCCTGTGTAATGTTGGAGGGAATACGCTGTTGGGTCCATCCTGCCCCAAAAGGAGCCCACTGCAAAGACCTCGGACACTCTGTCTTTTCCTTCTTGGACTCATGGCCTGTTCAATTCTGGGATTTATAATGGGAAAAAAAAGTAACATTGCCAAGCTCTGGCTTGTGTGTGTGTGGGGGTGCAGAATACATTTTAGGCAAGGGAGACCATTCTATGAGCAACAGCCTCTGCACAAATTCAGGATTTATCTTTTCTGCTATGAAAGGGAACCTGATTCCCCCTAAATGCAAACAGCAACTGATCCTGCCCTTGCAAAAGGATGGCAGTTAACCATCTTTCTGCTTTTCCATCTTTCTCTTCTATTCTTTAAAAAAGAAAAAGCAAGAGGCAAAACAGATGTGCTCATGTTTCCAACAGCCCTTACTCAAATACACAGAAATGATATGCAACCAGAGCAGACGCATTTCCATCATTAGGAACAGTCGGCCTTAAAGCAAAAATTTTAAGATCTTTTGGCCTCGTCTCCATGTATATTGGGTTAATGTCGTTCTTGCTTCTCCTTTCTGGATCCAATGAGGAATGTTTATTGTTCCGTCACTTAAAAAGCATAACTCCAGA
>CAOLHI010002922.1:0-75000 GCA_948474755.1 Ctenosaura bakeri
TTTACCAGGTAGAGTGTGGATAAAATATCCATTTTGTACAGGTTTTACATGGATTGAAGTCAAATTCTGCTCTCAGATTAGAATGTGAACCTTCAATGTGATTTACCCTGATTTATCCAGCTGGATGTCTGGGGAATTTCTCAGGTAAAAGCAGTTCCTTCTGAAAGTTTCCAAGTGGGTTTTGCACAACAGTATGAGGATCTGGCACAAGATCTGAAACAGTCCAACTCCACCCTCTGAATTACATTTGCTTGCCCTTATCTGTGTCTACAGGGAAAGCAGTAATGCCAAAAAAGAAGTCACAATAAGGTTTCTTTTACACATGCCACAGAAAGAGTTGATAAACTGAGGTGACAGAATTCTGGAACATATCTTCTAAATAGGAGATGCTGTTTTTGAATGCTTCCCTGTGTAAATAAGCTCTGCTAAGGGGACGTTAAATTTAAAAAAGCACTTTAGAAAAAGATATAGCAGAATCTCCTTTCTCTGTATTACTTTATAATACATAAGGGACTTTATTTAACATGAAGAACTCAAAAATATGATTTCAAATGTGCAACCTGAAGTGTACAATCAATTCATCTTAGAAATGTACTTCATCCTCTCAACCTTACTTTTTTTCTTACGTATGTAATTCAGGACTTAAAGACCTCATTCAGTGGAAAGAAAATGTACAACAAGAATAAAGAAAGTCTCTGCAAAATTACTGTAAAGCACTCTCATTCAGATTTAAGTGCTGTAGTAGGGGAAAGGTTATCTGGATGTATTTCTTTAACATCCTTCAAAATATAGACTGTGTTACTTATGTTAGAACTGTTACACAAATTATACAGGGTGCCCACTAAAATCACCACATATCTGCAAATCTCCTGAAAGATACATACACTGATGTAAAACAGGAAGCAGAAGGAATGAAGCTGGAGTATCACACTAAGTTTCTAGCCCTCCAATCCCATGTGGGTTGCATGACATGACTGCACTCCCCTGATGTCAGAGGTTCCCTGGCCACAGTGCTAGCTGGATCTTCCAGCCAGTGCTCATCAAAGACCTAATTTTCCTCCCTCCTTGATTTCTCCATGTGGGAAAATGTGAGTGGGGAGCAGTGACTGGACAGCCAGCATCCCAACTTTAAAAGCTGGCTGGTGCTCAAAAAAACTGACTGGCTGGCTGGTTTTGCTTCTTCCTTGCATTCCTCACACAGGCAGAGCAAAACGTCAGCTACAGGTCTGTTTCTGCAGTCACTGGTAGGCTATGAGAAATTTTGCTTCTCCATACTTTCTCCCATTTGGAAGGATGCAAAGTTGGCAAAACTGGCTCAAACACTCAAACTCTGGCCCTGAAATGCTTGGCAGGACCATGCCCTTGGACCCTGGGCTCTGTGACCTCACAACTCTCAGAACTTTTGACCTGCCTCCTGATTACAGTGAGGCTACAAACAGCAAGTAATCTACCACTGCCACACCCCCTAGCTCCATTCTACTTTTGGGATTGGCCAATACTGACTTTGTTCTGCATCTTGTATCTCTGCTATTCCACTAGAATATACTTTCTTAAAGAAACCAAGATTTTTAAAAATGAGATCTCTTCTGTGGTGTGGTGCAAATGACAGCAGTATGATCTTTGATGGACAGGATGGATGGATACAGACTATTCTTTTAGTCACAAGACTGAGAATGAGAAGCAGCTGGAAAGCAAGGGATTAAACAAGAATAAATTCAGCCTGTATAATATGTTTCTTTAAATAAATAAAGGAAGACTCCTATAACTCATCTTGAGTCTAAGAAGCTTTATGTACCCTACATTTTTCCTTATTGGAGAGGGTGCAGAGCGGACAAAGGTCCCTGCTATTGACTCTGATCAGCAGCTGAAAAAACAGTGGGTTCCCCAACTGGTGAGACACAGTATGCAAGAGAGGGTAACCCTCTCTCCGTGTTTCCTTTTTTCCCTCTTAATTCTTTATTAAAAAAGGTCAAATACACATACAAATTCTGAATAACACAATGCAAAATTTACACATCATTTCTTCCTCCTATGTTCCATTTGTTCATTAATTACACCTTGAGATACTATTTATAATTATATCTAATAACTTTTTCTATTTACAAGAAACATTTCTTATATGGAAACTTCTACTATTAATCTTATAAAAATTTCATCCTACATCCTTTTGTCCTAATACAAAAAATTAAATATCTAAAAACCAGAATATTAATGTTGCTATAATTCAAGAATTTCCCTTGTTATATGTTTAAAATGTAAATATTTAGATATTCAGGTGTTCATGCACTATTTCATAACATATTTATTATTTTCCACTCCTCATAATCTTATAACATTCCCCCTTTTATCAAAACTGTAAGTTTTTCTATTTCAATCATACCCACCAATTTTAGTCACCAGTCTTAAAGTTGAGGTATCCTTTGTTCTTTCAATTTTGGGGCATACAGAATTTTCACATGGTTATCATATAAAGTAACAATTTGCTATTTATTTTCACTTCTACCTGTTTGTCAATTATATTCTACAAATACATTTTGGGTTTCATTTCAAAAGAAAGGTTAAAAATTTCCATAATGGAATTTTCCATAATTCCCTCTGTGTTTTCAGTTGGGATGCTTAGTGGGGTATGGAGTTCTCAGAGGATTGGGCATAGATGTAGGACTGGTGCATTCTTGACATCCTTCATTGGGTTGTCTGGAGTTGCTCATGTTTAGATTGGGCTTAGGATGTGTGCCAGGGAATTGGTGATTAATTTGGACATTTCTAATGATCATACACATCCCACAATATGCAAAGTAACCCTTGATACCTTGAAGCATTCCTATTACAACAGTCCAGTTTCATTCACATGATTCTCTTCCAAGCCAGAATTGCAAACCACTGTTTGCAAACTCTGGCTTCTTTGGGAACAGTAAGTGAAGAGCTCTGTTTGAGATTATTTATTAACCTTTTCTATGTCTATTTTGTTCTGATCTACTGGCTGGAGCAACCAAGTAGGTTGGGAAGGAATGTATTTACTAAGAACAGTATGTTCACAATATGTTAGGATTACCTGAAATTCTGGGTTATCATGTCTGCATGTGGACTGAGTGTGCAACACAGGGAACTCTGCAAATGTGCATGAAGAATATCTAGCTAGTGAGTGATTTCAAGAGCATTTGGAGAAGAAATAGATGTACATTCTGTTTAGATTTTTTTCCTTTGGTCACATTCTCACTTTCTCACCTGCTTATTTTCCAATATTACATTTTACCTCTTCCATATTTGCTTTCATATCCAGAGGCAGGTGGGGTAACTGGGGCATGTGCCCTGGGCGCCATTCCTGGGGGAGGCGCACACAAAAGTGGCCATCCCCCGTGCCCTTCTGCACTTGTCCACCACCCCCGCACATTTTTGCGTCTGCCCGCCATCTCCTCACACACTTTTGCATCCATCTGCCACACCTTCCCATGCTCACCTGCCACGTCTGGGCACTTTCGTACCTGCCACCCCCGCACCCTTTCCACACCCACCCGCCACCACCTCCACACCCTTCTGCACTCGCCCACCACCTCCTCGTGCACTTTTACACCCACCTGCCACCTTCCCATGCCTTCCTGTGCCTGCCCACCCCTCCCTCACACCCACCTGCCATCTTCCATGCCTTTCGGCGCCCTCCCATCACCCCCTGTGCTTTTCTGCACCCACCAGCAACCTTCCGTGCACTTTCATGCCCACCCATCACCTCCTTGTGCACTTTCATGCCCACCTGTCACCTTCCCACACCTTCCTGCCCTGCCCATCATCCCCCGTGCCTTTCCGCACCCACCTGCAACCCCCCCGCACCTTTCCATGCCCGTTCTCCACCCTCCTATGCTCTTCCGTGCCCACTCACCACTGCCCCCCTGTCCTTCCTGGCCCTTTGGGAGGGGCGGCAGCAGCACCTAGGGGGCAACTTCCATACTTGCCCCAGGCACTGCTGAGTCTAGGTATGCCACTGTCCATATTAGAGTCCATAGGTGATGATGAAACACTTCATTCCCACATTGAGCTATATAAATGAAACTAAACCAAAGTTCCACACAGCACTTTATCAAGAACAACACTCTTCTCCGTGTTAAAAAAATAAAAATAAAAATCCTATAACATCCATTCATCAGCAAGTTTGATTAATCAATTCACTTTTCTAAATTTGACTAAAAGCTTTCTATTTGCCAACAGAGGCCATTTTGCTTTCTTGAAGTGGAAGTAAACAGGAGACAGAGCTCCATGTAGTGATTGATGATCACTTGCTTTATTTATTTTTAAAAAGCCCAACACATTTTGGGGAAGATGGTTTCTCAGTGGCTACACTTTACACAGAAATTTCTGGAGTTGTATAACACTCTCCAAAGAAAGGGACCATTGACCTTTTAAAAAAAAAATAAAACAAGTAACCATCAATCAGCATGTGGAGCTCTGTCTATTGTTTACTTCCATTTTGCTTTCCTGATCAGCATGTCTGGGAGATCATGAAGAGCATTGCTTCCCATTTAGTCAGCATGTGCCTCCAGTAAGAGCCGGTGTTAGGTTCAGACATGAGTGGTGGACCAGGGTTTGAATGCCAACTCAGCCATCCATGCCCTTTGGGTGTCACACCCTTTCAGCCTCAGCAGAAGGCCATGGCAAACCCCATCTGAACAAATCTTGCCCTGAAAACCTTGTGATAGGTTTGCCTTTGGGTCACCATAAGTTGGAAATGTCTTGACTGCACACAACATCAACAAAATATCTCTTCTTGTTGGTTCCCCCCCTTTTCATCCAATATAGCCAGATCATACTATTTTACTAAACTGGACAGAAAAGGGGTGGGAGAGAGAACTGACTGAGCATTGCACCCCAGCAACTGTGCCTCCCCTGCTGTCTGCCAGCCAGACCTACTCATCCCACCCTTCCAATCTGGTGCTTCAGCAGCTGCCCTTGCATTGTTCCCACTTCTGTTTCTTATGCCAGACTTCTGCATCTCTCTTATCTTAGTTTTCTTCCCTGGCTTCAATGCTGATGCGTGTTCTGTTTGCTGAGCAGCTTCACAGCTCAAGCATAGAACAATATAAGAGATTGCTGTGGGTGAATATAACTGAAACATTCATAAGGCCAATCTGAAAACATATACATGTAAATATATTAAAGTCAGAGAGTGTTTGTTGTTATTTATTTCACTCATCAAGGCAATTTATACCGACTGGAAAAGACAGAGACAGCGGAGGTTAAATATTCAGGGTGGGGATTAAGCTGCATGAATCCCCATTAAGGTTAATGGGAGTCGCACTGCTAAATCCCTAAACATAGCATGCTGAATAGTCAGTCAGCCCTGTATGCCAGGCTTTGGCAGAAACTAAGAAGTAAACAGCAGCAGCTCTGGAGAGACAGCTCATTGGATGAGTTAAATGAAACGGTAATTTTGCAAGACAGTGAGAAACCTGTTTTAACAGTGAGTGCATTTGGAACTTAAGGTATACTGAAGTACAAAGAAAGGAAAATAAGACAGAAAATGGTTATATATCCTCTCAAAGACTTTGAATCCTTGCTTTCTGGGAATGTCTCTGCCACAAATATATTTGAAGTCCACTCAAAGGATGGGTCTAAGAGAGCAAATCTACACTTTACTATGTGGACAAAAGCCCATGTTTAAAGCTATTGCCTTCCATTCAGACAGAAACCTTCCCTCCTTTTTGAAATGTATTTAAAGAGTCAGCATGCTACATTCGCCCTCCATGTTTGCAGGTTTGACTTTCAAAGATTAGATTATTTCAAGTTTCTTCAACCCCTTCCCCTGCCTCCACTTCAGGTGCTTCTTTTCTGAGGAAATGTTCCCACTCAGCACCTCCAATCAGGCTGTACAGCCTTTCAAAAACTGACATCTAGTCCTTCTCCTCCTCTGCCAGGCACTGACTGGCCAGTCAAGGATGGCTCATAGGCCAATTTTTTACCACCATGAATCCTTTCTGATGCCCTCTCCCACACACCCAAGCAAGGAGATGGGCCACTGTGTCAACCCACTTCCCTTTCCTCTCCTTTTGCTGATCTGGTTTGCCCCTGGTACCTGATCTCCCCACCATGCCTCAGTCCCCTTCCCACAGATACACACCTGCCTGCCTATTCCAATTCTCCAAGTCTCATTCCTACCAAATCGCTTCAGCCCCACGAAGGCTGCTCCTTTCCTGCTCCCTTCTCTTTGACTGCTCATTCTGGGCTCTTTTTTGTTTGTTTGATAGTTTTGTTTTTGAGGGGTTTTTTGTGCAACTTGTTCCCTGAACACTCTGAGTTGTGAGTCTGTGCTCCCTTTTTTTCTTGACTTGCCTGCCTACTCTGATTGTCTGTTTTCTTTTCATCCCTGCTAATTTACTTGATCCCTGCCAAGGTTGCTCCACTCCTGCCATCCCATCTTCCACCACTCTTTCACAGTTGCTTACCCAGAATCATCCCTTGGCAGGAATGAAGTGAATTAGCAGGGAGGAGAAGGATTCAGGGAATTAGAGTAAGCAGGCAGGTCAGGAAAGAAAGGAAGTGCGGACTCAAAGTCCAGAGAGTTCAGGGAGCAAGTTGCACAAAAATAAAATAATAGCCAAGAAAAAGTGGCAGAGAAGGGGGTGTTTAGAAGAGCAACAGCAGAGGAGAAAATAGTCGTAGTTTGCACAGATAAGGTGCACAACTTTAGAGTTTAATATTCAAGGAATTTTCAACTCTGTTCTCCCCTTTTCAATGCTGTACTATTCAGATATTTATAAAAATTGCACAGTTTTAATTAGTATAAGTGAGCAACTTTGCCTTGGAGAGTTGCACTGCGTACCAACTGTGCAGCTTATAAGACTGTTCAGAGCTGACAAAGTTGCACTGTTTGCTATGCAGTAGTAACAAAATTATTCTGCAAGTTGCAGGAACTTTGCAAGTGCTACTTTACTTCCCGTCAGTATTTCCCCAGTGCAGAGTTTTCCAAACTGTTCATAGTGGTGACATACTTTTTAGACATGCATCATTTCACAACACAGTAATTCAGTTTTACTAGCAAACCAGAGGTTAAACAAACCCCTTATAAGAGATACAGACACATACATAAATTGTAATAACAAAATGTATGGGGATACAACATATCTTATGAAAAACTTTGATATATTTTTAAAAATATATGATTTATAAATAATAGTATACATTTCCAAGATTATAGGCAACACACGTACACACTTTTGGTGACACACTAATGTATCACAGCACACCATTCGGAAAACTCTGCCCTAGTGGTTGGAACACGGAATTTCAACCACATCTGGGAAATTGTCAAAGTACACAGTGGAGGTTTATGCCCTGTCAGTGTTCAAGAGGATTTTGTCCAGAACCTCTTGATGCATCCTAATCTGTCCAGCCAGGAGAACCTTCTGCCAAGGAACTCTACCTTCTAGCACAGCTTGTGAAAGGCACCTGAGGTTTGCTTGTGCAAAAGCCAAAAGACAGAACTTAATGAAACCTTGCAAAATTTCCTAAGAACATAAGAAATATCTTAGCAACAATGTGGCCATGGTCTTGGGGACTAATGTGTTGGTGAATTCCTTTTTTAAACGATAACACCATATATCCACATGTAAAAAGCGGTATATTTGGCAAGAACAAGCATTTTAAAAGTGAAAATCAAGAAAAGACCATAACTCTCCCCCCAAACCTTGTCCAGGGAGTTCCACAACAAATAAATGGGGTCAGGCTAACACAAATGATTACATATTACCTGTTTGAGTAGAACTGTGGATTTCATAGCCTGTGCAGGGTTTCTTGAAGATGATGATCTGGCAGAAATCACCCTTTGCCTCTCGGCTATATGCTATCAAGAGAACAGAGTGAGAGTGAAACTTTCATATTTTTATGAGCATCTGAACCCAGTAAAAGCAAGAATCTAACCAGAAATAGACTGCTTCTCTATCCAGCTTTGTATTACAACTCCATTTCTTTTAAAAAATTTATTAGTTAAAACCTGCACAATCTAATTCTCAATCAAAATAAAATAAATTCAGAAAAAGAAAATACAGAAAGAACAAAGAAAAAACTAAAATTAAATTAAAACTAAAACACAAGACTAAAATACTAAACTACAACACTAACACTAGGGAGCTTATCACACAAGACAGGTACATTGCAATTGCAGCAGACTAATAATGTCTTTAGACAGCCAGTATGGTGTAGTGATTTGAGCACGGGACTATGACCTGAAGACCAGAATTTGATTCTCCACTCTACCATGGAAACTCACTGGGTGACCTTGGGCACATCTCACACTCTCAGCTCCCAGAAAACCCCTTGGGCACATCACAATCTCTCAGCCCCCAGAAAATCTTATGGGTCACCCTGAGTCAGAAACAACTTGAAAGCACACAACAACAAGTAGCGTCTTTGGCTGGGATTTATCACACAAAGTAGTTCCTGTTTTGTTTTTCTCCTAGGGAGAAACTATTTGGAAAGTGGTTTGTTTTTTTTACAAAGGAGGTTACAGTTGCGTAGGGACAGGGGGGCGATGAGGGCAGTTTAGCCACAGGCGGCAATGTTTTTGAGGCGTACTGGCTCATGGCCATGCCCCCGCGTGCCGTGACCACATCTCTGCACGCTGTGGCCATGCTACCGTGCTCCATGGCCATGCCCCCTCCACTCATTCCAAGCTCTGCCACTGGGAGGTCATGAACAGACTTTTTGTGTTTGTAAAAGAAAGGTTTTCCAAATGGTCTCTCCTGGGAGAACAACAGAAGAGGATTAACATCATGTGATAAGACCCAGCCAAAGGTGCTGTTAGCCTCCTGTAATTGAAATTTACCTGCATCATATGGTAAGCTCCTAAAACGCTACTGAAACACAAAAGGGCTCTGACCCAGCCCCAACCAAACTGTAATGAAAGAAAAAAGGGAAAAAAATTCTGCCATTATAGATCCAACTAAATAATACCACTAGAATTACTAGTGAGTAATTACCATAGCCACAAATACTACATTAATTTGGCAATTTGGGTTAAGTCAGCAATAATCTTTCATCACTGGTGTTTCAGCTCATTTTCAAGTTTGTAAAGCTCCATTTTTGATGTCAGTGGTCTGGTCAAGAAAACTAGAAAATCTTGTAGGGGATAAGTCCATCTCTCCAATGGATCTAACTGTATCTCATAAGAAGTTGCCTGTCTGTACCAAACTATAGTATTGTGAAAAAGAGGTTTAACTGGGGGGTAACTCTCAATGTTTATGCGGAAACAAAACCCAGGAAATAGGCTTTTTAAGCCTTGTGTTAGGATTCTGAAATCCTTAACACTACAATCAGATTCCACCAGAATGCAGTGTTCAGCAAACCAAGATAAATACTTGACTCAGAATACAGTACTGGAGAAATATACAGAATGCCAGAGAAAGCTCCAGAAAAGCACGTAATCCATTTTAATTATTGGGCTCGATTTTCAGCATAAGGTCAAGAAGCATGGAAGGTTTTGAATAACCAAGACTTCTGTAATTCAAAAGCTTATGTGCTCTTTCTCCAGCTTCACTACAAAGAATTCTATTCACTTATACACTTTAATAATGTTTAATCCACAGCATTTGATTCAAATACAGATATTATCTTAACAAATTTTGTTCCTCACTTTTTTCAGAACCCACAAGGAATGGCCCTCCAGATCAGAAATTTGGGCCGTCTGTTTTAGAACTCATGTGAGATCTCATTATGAAATAATTAAAGGAACACAAAGACACAAGGGGGCAAAATGATACCTTTTATTGGGTTGGCATCTGTTGGTGAGGGATTATGCAAGCTTTTAAGTGCTACTCTTCATGAAGGGTTCACTGAGGTGAAAAGCTTGAACTCACTCACTAACAGATGTTAGACCTATAAAAGCTATTTCCTTACCTTTTTGGTGTTTCTCATTCTCTGGGGTCAACACTGCATCAATATTCTATTTGATGATCTTAAAGAAATCATCGCATAGTCTGAAACAGACATAGATTTTGAAAAGGCTGACTGCTCCTACAGCACATTCAGAAAAACTTTGAAAGTCATGCTTCCCTTCAAAATAAGTCCCATGCTATTCAGTGGGTACCCAGGAAAGGCTACACATTACATTCATTGTGAAGTTTGTATCTGTGTGCTGTCATTTATAAGAGTGATCCTAAGTGGGACATGGCTGGCAGGGGCTTAATATGTCTAGTCCCCCATGTGTAATGCCAGTGATTGCTGCCCTGAACGCTGTCAGTGGTACCAACATTGTCCCCATCTCCAAGGATTATTTTCATCACAGCATGGCATAATGGAAAAGGGGCATTCCTCCATTCTCTGCCACAGTCCTAATATATAGGTTAAGTGCAACTCCCACACATTTAATGCACTTTAATGTAGGCCTTCATTCTTAGTTTCATAAGGCTACATCATCAAAAATAAAGAGCTGAGCCAATGAAGAGGATCTCAGTTCTACTGGATTTTTTTTTTCTTAGCAGTTTTCACAAGGGATGCTTAGCAAGCTGTTTCGTCTTGTGAATGTTTTTCCAATGAGGCAGAAAGTGGGAAAGTGAGCTATTTTTGAAATGCATATACATTTTATTCACTGTGGCTTTTTCACTCAGTTTACGCAAATGTGTCAAAAGAGGAGGGGGAAAGGATTTAGCACCACTTGTGAAAATGGCTTCAGTATGTGTAATCTTAGAAGACATCATATCAAAATCCGGTTAATAAGTAAACAGAACTGCCACTGATATTAAGAAAGTTCCACAAGGGAAAATAAAATTACTGTGATTGATCTACACTTTTACAGATGACATCAGTGATGTTTTCCATTTTTATCTATTTCATCAGTTATCTTGGCAAACTTTCAAAACCCTAAATTGTTAGAAATGCTCATTCCTCCTTTGCTCCCCCCATTTTTGGGTTTATGTACTGCTAATGAATGTTAAGAAATTGCTTAATACTGATAAGAGTTGAAAGCAAGGCCATTTCTGCACTATGCTGTTATAGTGCTACTATTCCACTTTCAAGATCCTATGGAATCCTGGGGTTTCCAGTTTAGGGAAAGGCCTTTAGAATTCTCAGCCAGAGAATTCTTTGTTCTCAGTAAACTACAAATCCCAGAATTCCACAGGATGTTGAAAGTGGAATAATAGCACTATGATATTTTTGGGTGGAAAGGCCCTAAGTGCTGCTTATAAATGGCAAGTAGAAAGAAGGCAGTAATAATTGTTACTCTTTATGAACTTTGTACAATATCATAGCTGATTGATGATCCACAATACGTGTAATACAGATAAGTGAGCAGTGGCAGGAGGTGCTCATCAAGACTGGTAGGGTGGACAGCAGGGTGTCTGCTAGTAGGTGGGGCCTAAACCAGTGGTAGACAGAGAAGCTCCTCTGCAATCAACACTTCAGCACTGCAGTACAGCTGCCTGATACCTATCATGTAACTGTACTGAAGAATAATCTTGGATCAGTAGGCTTTCCTTTCTTTATCTTTTTTGTAGCAAAGGCTGCAGCCACACTTTCCAGCCATAGTTACCCTCCAGTTAGGCCACTATTCCAGAGTAAGAAAGGGTAGACTTACAGATCAGAGAATCACAGAGTTGGAAAGAATCTAAAGGATACTTAGTTCAACCCCTTTCCATGTAGAAATTCACAACTAAAGTACTCCTGGAAGATGGCCATTTATCCTCTGCTCAAGTTTTTTGGGGGGAAGGGGAGGGTTAATTCACCATCGTTGGAGACAATATGTTTCACAGTCAACAGCTTGTACAGCAAAGTAGTTCCTCCTAATGTTTTTGTGGAATCTCTTTTCTTGTATGGTGAATCCCTTGATTCATACTCTAGTTTCTGGAGCAGCAGAAAGTAAGTTCGCTCTATCTTCTACATAACAGCACTCCATGTATTTAAACATGGCTGTCATATTACCTCTCAGTCTTATCTTCTCTGACTCAAACATATTCAGTTCTCATAGGGCTTGATATCCAGACTTTTTACCATCTTGTTCAGCCTCCTCTGAGCACATTCCAGCTTGTCAATATCCTTCTTGAATTGTGGTACCCAGAACTGGACACAGGTGAGGTCTGACCAAAGCAGAATGGAGTGGTACTATGAACACAGAATGATGCTGGGGGAAACGTTCAGAACGCATAGTTGCATCATGCCCAGTCCCCATGCAAATACAGATATATTCTGTAGACCTCATCTTCTATAACTGACTGTGCTGATGACCTCTCTTCTCAGTATTTTAACATGTTACTGATAGTGGAAATCTCTGCTGGGCTGTTAAACTGGAATTAAAATGGGTGGGTGGCTGGCAGATAATCACATACTCCTCTCATGTTTTCTTGAGGAAAGATGTTTCCAGAAACCTGTGGGAGAAAGCCTTTTCCTGAAGGGGAAGAAAGAGGTACCATGCTTGATTAGCCAGGAACTAGGCTGCTGTAAATCTTCTTAACATGAAGAGATGAACTGCATTTTGGGCAGTCAGGCTTCTTAAATTTATGCTGGGACTAGGGTTCCCAGGTCAGAACTATCCCTGGCTCTGAGATTTCAGGGCTCAAACCAGAGACTTATGGCCTTGTGGTGTCACAGCAATCGGGCCCTAGTGACGTTACAAGCAGCAGCCCTGGTGATATCATTAAGCGTAACACAGTAGCTCAGAGTGCACCGTTAAGATCAAAACCACCATGTTTATAGCAAAGGACGAAGATACATACACACACTGCAACTGCTTTTCAAATGTCTGCACACTTGTGTTTCTGTGCAGCACTGTGCTTATGTTTAATAATTATTTCTCAAAAGTTGAATCTGGAATTTTTTTGTGTTACTGCTCCAACCAAAGTACAGAGGAGGGGAGGGCTAGCCCTACCATTATGCAAGGTGATATAACTACTCCAGACAGTGGATGGTAGGGGACAGGGATGACCTACGCCATGATATTCCTCATCTATTCTGCAGATGTTCCTCTCTGTTCTCTTGGAGAACAGAACTGTCTGGGTTTTCCCCCACCCTCAGCCTTCTGCATCTGATGTGGTAAATTCAATTGCCAGTTCAATAAGCTTTCGTACATGGAACTTTGACAAAAAGGAGGAATCATGGTAATGTTCAAAGTCAAGGGGAGTCACCAGTTAGCCTAGGCAGGGATTAACACCCGCTACCTAGCAAACCTACCTAGCAAATACCTTTTTATCTATTCAGGCATCTAAGAAGGTGATCTACTCTGCCTGGTCAAATTCTGATCAAAGTCAGGACCCAATTGCAGATAGTGATGCTATGGGTGGAAAAAGATGACCCGTGTCCCATGTGAACCAAATATTATCCAAAGCAATATGCAAGGGTTTCCCAACATACGAGCCAATTCATATAGCGTTCTTTAAGAATAAAAACTGTATTCATTTCAAATACCTAGGAGCACCTTAACTGTGATGACTTGTGAATACACCTTCAGTGACCTCAGAGAAGAAGCTGTTTTCAGTAAGTAACACCAGAGGAAGACATGATATCTACAAATATGCACAACAAGCACCACAGGCTCTAAGAAGGGCAAGCTTGTGACTGTCGCTTTATAGACTTTGCCCCTTTAGGATAATACGATGTAGCAAAGAAGGTGTGAATGAGGGAACTCCAAGCCCAGGTAATTCAGCTCACGTTTGAAAGGAGGTTTTGCTTGTTGATTAGGTAATCCTTCTCGAGGAAATGTGCGGCACCAACTGCTTTTCATGCTAGATTAGTGCTCCCGTGGTCAATTTGCTTTTACTAATGTCAGGGCCCTACAGTGCAGGTTCATCTGTCGCATAGCAACTGCCTCAGCAGCAGTGGAGGTAGCCATGCATAAAAGATTACACATGATGGCAGGGCACAAGTGTGAAGATTTTCAAAATTAGATACAATCTCAGCATGAATATGAACTGCAGAATTGACATGGAAGGATTTTTTTTCAAGTCATCAGGTTTTCCATATTTATCAGGTAAAAGTCATTTAACTGCAGTGCACGTAAAACTGAGAAGATTCAAAGGGCAGTCATTTAGGTGGAGGAAAAACCAATAACAGAACACAAATAAATGTAAACAGAAAGGCCCTATACCTATCTTGCAGCAAGCTTTCGACAGTGAGGCCTAGTTAAGGTTCCTAGCCTTACAGATGCCCTTGATGGAATATACATTTGAAAATATATTCCATCACTTCCTAGTCTATGAAGACTGATCTTTTCAGGTTTTCCCATTGACTAGCAAAGGGGCAAAACAGGTAACTTCAGTCACAAGTAACACTTGCTGGACCTAGACATTTCTTCAACCATAAACTATAGAATGATAAAGCTAGAGGGAAGCTTATAGTCCCAGGGATGACCCAAGATATTTTGTTGTCTGAGTCAGAGAACAAGATGGTTTCCTCTCTTTGATTGATGTATGAAAGCTGACTGAACTGAAGTAGAAGCTGATTTCACAGTTGAAAACCACACTGAGCCAAGCAACATCAGAGTGTGGTTGAGATGGCAAAAGGTATTTGTGTGCCCAGAGAGAGAGGCACAGGAACAAATAATACGGAAACCAGAGACTGGAAGAAAAAGGCCACAACTTTATTGGTTATAGCTGCTACAGGTTGGTGTATGCATGGGACTGGATCTGGGCACTGATCAACCCACCTGTTGATTGATGAGACCAACAAACCAGCACATGGCCGGAAATGCTAGGGCGACAAAAGTGGCCAAACACACAGGCGAAGATTCCACGACAGCCTCCCTGCTGCAAAGGGGTGCAGAGGAATCATGCCCCCCTCAGGAGCCTGGCACGATTCCAAGAGCCCCCACCCCCTTAGCCCACAAGAGGAACCTCATACTGCACTGTAGCAAGGGGTCCCCATACAACCACCAACCTGGATCCTGGGCCCATGCAACCACCCATAAAGTTGTGACAAACAATAGCAATTACCAGAACATAGTGTGACAACCACAAGGCACATATCAATCCAGGCAAATACAATTCCACCAAGTGCAAGTGAAATCCAAAGCCGACAAGGGAAAAGAACAACAAAAGGAAGGGGGGGTGATGGTCAATGATGAACTAGCTGGAAGCCAGGAGCTGGGGGAATTAATACACCAGCACCTGACCAGAAGGAAAACTACTGGGAAGGCAGTTCCAGCCAGGTCCTGGATCTGACAGCCAATGAATTTGAACTGCAGGTTTGAACTCATTGGCTACCAGACTCCCCCACACACACTTCCCAGGAAGCACACTGTGTGCAGAGCCTCCAGGGAAAGAGGAACACATTGCTGGCATGGCCAGCAAGCCACAGAAGAGCCATCCATGCTGGGATGCAACCTACCTGCCTGGTAAGTCAGGCAGCTACTTAATGAGAATAACAAGCTAGAAGAACACACAAGCTAGGAGAGGCTGCAGCAGTTTGTTTTTGTCTGAGCCTACAGGGAAGGGCAAGACTCAACCCTTTTTCCTTGTCTCCCTCCTATTGAGTTAATGAAGTGCAAACTACTTTTACAATTTGATTTCAGTTTGCAGCAACTGATATAAGGCAGGGACAAAGAGGAAAAGTGGGAAGACAAGAGAGAAATTGGGACATTTTAAAGGCAGCTGAAAAAATGGGACTACAGAAGATGAGTCAGGACTGTTCATGCCAAATTGGGAAATTGGAGAGCATGTGGTATTGGAATAGCATCCTGCACTACACATGAGGCAGCAGCCTATTTTAGAGAAACCAGGACATGCTGCATGACTTATAGAGCTTTGTTTTGTAACACAAAGAGACAGTGGTATAGACTCAAGTTGGACTTAAGTCACTTCAATGACTTGACTCAGACTTGACTAAGGCCCTTTCCACACGGGGGTAATAAAACGGTGTAGCGCAACTTCTGACGGAGGTCTTCTACACCGTGGGGTGTGCTGGGTCGTTTCTATTTTTTCAGTTCCACACCTCAATCCGTGCAGAGACACCTCCAACTGGCGGTTGTGTGCGCTTTTTAAAAACCGGAAAAAATGTGGGTTTCCCCCCCCCGAGGCGCGCTATTGCGTACGTGCTCATTTGTGTAGAAGCGCAGATACGTGCTGATTCGCCCCTGAGATCAACAGAGGGTGGGCCGTGGGCATGGACAGCTTCAGCAGTTGGTCCCGCCCCACAAAGAGCTGGACGGCACCATTTTTTATTCCTCGGAAAAGGGTTAGAGCTACAGCAGGAAAAAAGAGAAAAGATTGCAGGTACGTAGTTTGGATTAAATGAAAAAAAAAATTCTTTATTTTTCACTTTAAAACAATAATTGCATGTGCGCATGGGGCTCTGGGCAGTTCAGAAGGCTGGGGATATGCGGTAGGGGGGCCCATGGCTTCGGGGGGGGCGCCTTGGGCAAGTCAGGGCAACTGTAAGTCTGCTCCTGAGGACTCTAGAGAGACCGCTGGATGTGGGAGCCAGGTGGGCCACGGCAGGGGTGAGGGGGGGGCACTGAATGATGCACTGACTCAGCTTGACTCAAGACTTGTATATTTTTAGTGACTGAGTTGCTGTCCTTGGTTCGGCAACATAACACATTCACCCAGAAACCCTACAACTTTGGACAACGCTTCCATCTCTTTTTTGCCTACTGGTCACGTGACAATCTGTCTCAAGCCCAAACTGTGGGTGCATTGCTCAGAGGGGAACAGAAAACAGGTTAGGCAGTGGACTTGAGGCAGGCTTGAGGTCTGCTCAGCAGCCTTTGCTGCTGCATATCAGAAGAGCCTGCTAAAACATTTCCTGAGAGCAAAAAACAAGAGTGCAGGGTGCATTTCTCAGAAGGGAAAAGCAAATACGTTAGGCAATAGGCTTGAGGAGGAAGAATCCTTCTGTGAAAATCCAGGGCCTGCCCAGCATGACACTTCTTTATGTCCATGTCTGAACCACCAGGGAGATCTCCCAATCAAGCCAGGACTATGACACTCAGGTCTGTTCCTATTCTCCCTCTCTACAGAATGCAGCCTCTTCTCACTCTGTGTCCCCCACTGGCTTCTCCTCCCAGGTTATCTCCCTCTACTGCTTTCCCTAAATCCTCACACTTCTCAGATATAAGGACAAGCAGTGATTTAACCCTCTAATGAGTGCGGTACTGATGGTAGCATGTGTAACCCAGTACAGAGCAAAGACACTCCCTTCAGACTGCTGTTTATGAAAATATAAACAAATCTTTATTTAACACACTGTCAAGGTAATAGACATTTTTTAAGTAAGGAGTCATAAATCAGCACAACACTTCTCTCACTCTTAAATCCAAAGACATCCTTTTCTCACATCCACACTCAACTCTCTACATCAACTCTCCACTCTCATCCCCAACTTTCTCAACTCTATTCTGAATCTCAACCCTCTGTTTCCAGTTAGATTTCCATTGCTCACTCCTCTCACCTAGCCCCTTCCTCCGGCTAGCCTGGGGTTCTATTTGCACTAGCCAATCAATTTGAACCCTGGGTTGCTAGGGTGGCTCAGGGTTTGTTATACCTTCCTTCTAAAGCTTTTCAATCTTCAGCAATGTGAAGTAAGAAGGATCCTATTCCTCACCTCCGAAGCTGCAGATGGCAAAATCAGAAATGTGGAGGGCCAACTCTGCTCAAATTGTTAAAATTGACTTTATTCAACTCTGTCTAAAAATTTTGGAATATAGGTTGAGGTATAAAATTGGCTCTCAGACTTGAGACTTGACTTGAAAGTATCTTCAAGGACTTGAGACTTGAAGTAAAAAAACTTAAATACATCGGAAGTCAGAATCTCCGGGAAAAAAAGCCAAAAGGTGGCTTTGTTTCCTCCAGCATCTGCTGTCTGACTCAATTGCCTCATTCTGCCTAATGACAGTATTGACCCTCTATAGGCTATCCAGTCCAACTTCCTCCTCAGTGAAGAACACCCAGAGCTGGAGCACTCCCAAGAGATGGCTGTTCTGTCTCTGTCTGAAGAATTCTAATGAGAGAACAACCCCAAGCCCACTTAGGCAATTGGTTCCATTGTCAGCCTTTGCTTACAATAGGTTTCTTCTAATGGTCATGTGAAAGTTATTCTTCTGTGAATGAGAGAAAAAAATGGGAGAAGGAGAGCTCCTTAAAATTTTCAGATGCTATAGAGAGACTAGCCTAGAAGTGCTTCCAGAGGGTTCTTGGAGCTATCAATCAATAGATTATATATAGCTAATCTGTTTTTTCAAAAAAAGTGTCTTAACTGATTTTTGTGAAATAAAAAAGATGGCACAGCAGTGATGAAACATGGAAAGGTTCCAGGTTGAAGACAAAGGCCTGAATTCTACTTCCAACTGGTGGCAATCTATGGAATCCACGGAACTTTCCTAAGTATTGACTTACTGAGTTCCCATTGATTCAATGTGTCTACTGTAGTTGGGACTCACAATAGGATTTAGGCCAACATCTAGGGCTCCAGTGAAATTGCACAAATGAAGGAGGGTCATTGGGTGATAACAGGCTTGTGTGGAAGCCCTCAGAGTTTATTTGAATTGCAACACTAAAGTAAGGAATCATCCCATGAAACCAGTTGACAGCAGTTTAAGACAGAGAAAAAAATTATTTGTTCTGTGCATCATCAAAGCTATTGCCGCAAGGTGTGATCCTGGTCACTGGCCAGGGCTTGGAGATATTACATTTTGGACTAAAAAAAAAAAAGGTAGGCCAAAGAATTAACTTCTTCAAGCTCTGGCCTTGCTGGCTGGGGAGGGGGGGCTGCATTTGAGGTGTAAAAAAAAGGGAAGGAATCAAGGGATCTGACAAATTAATGAAGAATAGAAATAAAACAGTATATATTACCTATAAAATGTTAAATGAAATTTCAGTTTTTAGAAGCAAAGCCCCTCTGAATACCACAGGCTGCCAAGTAACATGTAGAAGTTTGTTTTCTTCATGCTCCTGTTTGGGTGCTTCTCAGAAGCATTTCTGCAACTTTATTGTAATTTCACTGCCCACAGTAGGAAAGAGAATGGAAGGCATAGTGGATCTCTGATATGAACCGTCATATCTCTAGCTGTGCTCTCATAACGAGATTATAACTGCCTTATAATTACAGTTGCATACATGTCTCTAGTTAATATCATCTGTTCTGCTTCTGCTAATTGTCTGGAGGGTCAGTGAGCCACATAGAGAACTAGTCATGGTCCCACACAAGAAACTCCAACTTTTCCCTCTGTTCCTGGGAATAATATGGAAAGAACCACTGAGATGAAGGCAATATCCACCCCACATACACATCAATGGAATACACATGCAAAGAGTACTCCATGAGGTATGCAAAATCGAGATTGCCCTAGCATCCTTGGGCATACTATGGTACCTATTCCAAGGTCCAGAAACAAGAGTTAGAATGCTAAAAGCAGGGTAATAGAAGCACAAGGCTTCTTTTTGTGCTTTTAGGGCTTAGGATATATATATATATATATATATGATATATATATATTGTACACACACACACACACACACACAATTGGTAATATTATTACTGGTATGAATTTTGAGGTTTTGTATTTCTGTTATAGCCTGCTCTGAGCATTTGAGATAAAATGGATTTTTAAAATTCTAAATAATAATAAGAGACTAAGTAGAGATGATGAATTGTCTATGTCCTATGTCTGGTTTCCACAAGAATATAAATGTTATTCTCTAAATATTTTGTGTAATATATGTAACAAAATCCTTACTTCCTCTACAACTTCTTCCCTTATAATTATACAAACCTTATTTTAAGGAATAAAGTGGAAGGTGGGATTCGCTGTTTCATGATGAACTATGAAGCATTAAACTTCAGAGCCTTGGTTGTTTTCTTCCCAATAGGACTGAGTTCTGAAATGAACAAACTGAATCTGATATTCTTTTAATGCATTGGACTTGTTTTTTTTCTCTGTATCTCAAACATGTCCTTTAACAGTCATATTTTTATTTTTGTGTTTTCTAGTTCTTGAAGACTGCATAAGAAAGGAGCCTACCTTCCGCTTTGACTGGAAGGACAAAAGGCTCAGAGCACTCTGCGGGGAGTTTGGGGCTGCTTCTCACACATGCAAGAGCAGCAAACTGCTGAGAAGAGGAACGTGGGAGGTAAATCAGACTAATGAAGCAGCTCAGGTGGTGCAACTTACATCACTTCATTGCCACAATGACTTGAAAGCCAAGTCACATATGGCACTGAGAATATGGATGGCTAGAATATGTTGGGGGAAGTCTAAGAGAAAGCTGTTCTGCCAAGTCCTTTGGGCTTTTGTTTAACTAGCAGTAATTAACTCCCTTTCTCTTGAGTTAGGAAGGTACCAGCCATTCCTGTCCCTGGACAAATGTGCATCTAGGCAAGAAATTATATTGTGACAGTTGCTGTCTTTTGATGTTAAAAAATGACTTTTATTAGGACAATTAGAGCTTCTTTTACTCTAGGGCAAGAGAGGCACTGAGGCAGTGGTGCCTCTGTGAAGAAAGCAGTTTGTTTATAATGACCTTTTGCTGCAAAAGAGAGCAGGGCCTTCTAGATTAATCTTTGAATTACACAGATTTCCCAAGGATAAGCAGCTAAATCGTTCTCCATCTCAAAGGAGGGCAGGAGAGGAGCTGATCTGACTAATCTAAAACAACAGCTTTCCCCTTAGAGGGTGTCACTAATCCTGATGATTGGTAGATAAAATAATTGAAGTTCTCAGGGGTTACATTTGAGTACTGGAGATATTTTTCTTACGGAAGTGGTTTATTAAAGTGACAAAGTTACACTTTAGTGTGGGGCAACTCAACTTTCTCCCAGAACAATCATAAAAACTGTAATTTTTCCCTCTGGGTTTGAACATCCAGTATGTCTGGGATGGAGTAGGCGACACAGTGTAAGGAACTTAAAAGCCCCAAGTTTCACCAATAGTAAGCAGAAATAGCCTGAACTGTTTTGAAGTGGGGGCAAGACAGCAGTTCAGAAGCAAAACGGAAATTTTGGGATGCATATTTGGGCCAATGTGAAGGAAATCTCTCTGAACAACACTATGAAACACAGTGCTGTGCTCTGCAAATAATATTGTATTTTGTAATGTTGCTTAGGATTCATGTTTCTTGGAATTTCATGCCTTTGTTCTGAGATCCAAATCAGTCACTCACATTTTGTTTCACAGAGTGATGACTTTCCTCCTTCCAGGGATGTTATTTTCTCCTTTGTTCCACATCATGAAAAAAATCTACAAATTCTGGCCTTTTCTCTAATAGTGTTGGCTTCACTAACTCTAGTAACTTTATGAGCTATCAGTGAAATCCCTGATTGAGTTGTATATTATATCTGGGGAAGGAACAATTACAGAGTTTTGATAGCACTGTAAATGCCTTGGTTTCATCCTATGGAATCCTGGGATTTGCAGGTTACTTAGAATTTTCTGCCAGAAACATCTAACAGAATATTTCAGAAAAGGGCATTAGGAATTCTAGAAACCTGACCAAATTACATATTCCAGGATTCCATAGGATGGAACCATGGCAAATAAACTAGCACAACTGTACAGTATAGATATAGTGAAAGTGTGAGGAAAATGAGGAGAATATGTGAGCTATAATTACATTTGAAGCAAGGTTCTATGAAGAGAAAATGTGATTTAGCTTCCAGCATTATGCAAGAAATTCTAAAACAGAAGGAAGAATTTGTTATTGCAACCCCAGTTTGTATTTGTGGGAGCCAGCCTGAGCATTTGAGACTTAACTTATTCTGATACTAGTAGGCACCTGCTAGGGGAGGCAATACCTGTTTGCATCATGTTGTAGTTCACACCTGGTGTCCATGTGGACTTTGCTACCACAATGCAAGAGAGACATATTACCAGAAGCACCACTCACCTTCTGAGTGGTACACTGCAGTGATGTAGACTCGAGTCAACTGACTTGGATTCAAGTTGGACTTAAGTTGCTTCAGTGACTTGACTTGGACTTGACTTGGCAATAAATGATGCACTGACTCGACTTAACTCAAGACTTGTATATTTTTACTGATTGACTTGCTGCCCTTGGCTTGGTAACATAACACATTCATCCAGAAACCTTATGAATTTGAACAGCATTTCCATCTGTTTTGCCTACTGGTCACATGTTGCAAGCCCAAAGTATGGGTACATTTCTCAGAGGTGAACAGCAATTGGGTTAGGCAATGAGCCTAAGGGGAGCTTTAGGTCTGCTCAGCAGCCTGTCCCTACTGCATATCGGAGGAGTCTTCTAAAACTTTTCCTAAGAGTGGAAGACAAGTCTTGCCCCCAGAGTGCAGGGTGCATTTCTCAGAGGGGAACAGCAAACATGTTAGGCAATGGGCTTGAGGAGGAAGAATCCTTCTAAAGCTTTTGAAGCTTCAGTAATGGGGAGTAAGAAGGATCTTATTCCCCACTTCTGAAGCTACAGATGACAAAATCACAAATGTACAAGGCCAACTCTGCTTAAATTGTTAGAACTGACTTTATGTTACACTGTCCAGAAATTCTGGAATATACTTTGGGGTATAAAGTTGGCTCCCAGACTTGAGACTTGCTTGACACTTGACTTGAAAGTGTCTTCAAGGTCTTGAGACTTGAAGGTAGAAACTTGAGACTCAACTTCAGACTTGGAGTAAAAGACTTAAATGCATCACTAGAACACTGCTTGACATTTGCTTAAAGTGTATGTTTTATTTCTTTTGAAATGTAATTATAGACTTTTAATGGTGTTCTTTGATGTTTTGCTTTTTAAAAAAATATTATAATGAATTTTAAATGGTTTTAAATCTATAGATTAATTTTATATGTGTGTGTAGTACAAATTAAAAACACAAAAAGATCACACACACATATATGCAATGCTTTTGTGTGTTTTTGATTTATATTAGCTTTAATCATTTGTAAGCCATCTTGAGTCCCATTATTGGGGAAAAGAAGAGATATAAATGACCAAAATAACATTAACTGTTGGCATTACTTAATTAGTCAAACATCCTATTGCTGTAACTGAAAACCTCACTTGTGAATCTGTTTGCACAAACAGATGATAACAGAAAGATGTAAACCAACCTATTTATATGAGGGCTCTTTCCCTGATACCCAACAGCTACCAATTGGGATATTCTGTTGTGTGTCTCTGGGTGTATCTTTAAAAAAAACCTGTAGGTCTACTGAACATCAGCTTCCTATTCTCAGCTGAACAGCTTGTTTAGAGCTTGGGAAAGTTTCATGGGCATTTTCCAAGCTGCTAGAGGGATTCTGAGAACTGTAGCCCAAAAAGTAACTTTTCTAAGCCCATATACTTGTTTGGAAGGAAAGGTGACTTGTATCAGTGTGGAATCATCAATAAAATTTACAGTAACTCTTAACCAACATCACATAGTAGTGTTGCTTACTGCTGAATCCTGCTGCTAAATAGGATCTCCCAGTAGTCTTTTGTCACTGCCTCACACATAAAATTTAATTCTAACAAAGAAAAGATTGCCGATCTTGCCCTCTTTGGTATCCCACGGCAACAGGTCTTTCAGCCTTAGTTATGTGAAAATGGTTTTCCTTGATCAATTTTGGATTTGCCACCTTTGATATATTCTTTGAATGTGTTCTTATTCTTCTCTGAGAGGAAATGAATAGATGTCCCTGATCTGTTTTCTCCTCTACCATTCACTAGTTAAATCCCCCCCTCTGCTTTTTTTTTTAAAAAAACTCATCTCTTGTTAATTTTCCTCCACAGGTCAAGGTCTAAGTTCTTTCAGCCACTCAGTTTGTGTATAATATTTGTAGCAATCATATTTCACTAATGCAAATCTGCAAAGGACAGTAAAATATTTCTAAACTGTAAGTGTACTTTAGTATTTCCTCCTAGGAAGGGAACTTAAGCACCATATCAATGTGGGTTTCCATTTTCTGTACATTTTCAAAACCTATGATACCTGTTTCAAAGTGGGGTCACCAGAACTGAATACATTGTCCCAGATAGTGCCTACAGATTTGTATAAAAAAAAATTTATCTTTTCTTTTTAGTTTAGTTCTTGTTGTTGTGTGCCTTCAGTCCTTTCTGACTCTCTTTGGCCTCAACAAACTACAAACCACAGAATTTCACATGATGTTGAAAATGGAAAAAAACCAATATAACAGTGTAGTGCAGAAATGGCCATAGTCTTTTAAGGAGCTTTTCTAATAATCTCATCTATCTATCTATCTCTCTCTCTCTCTCTCTCTCTCTCTCTCTCTCTCTCTCTCTCTCTCTCTCTCTCTCCCTCCCTCCCTTATTTATACCTTGCAATTTCCCCAAATCTGGGATTCAAGGCAGCCTACAAGATAAAAAGCAATACAATGTAACCAAAAATATAGAACAGTTATAATTAAATAGTACTAAATTGCCTATAAATTTGAAACCATTTAAACATTGAATAGAAGTAGTAGAGCACATGTAGAAAAGCAGTCAGTCCCCCAATGCACATTGGAATAAAAGCATCTTCAGCTGCTGCCAAAAGGACAGCAAAGAGGGAGCCAGTGTTGCCTCCATAGGAAGGGTACTCTAGAGTCTGGGAACAGCCCTAGAGAAGGCCTTCTCTAGTACTTCTAATAAAACAGAAGAATTTGGAACGTGGAGTTTTCCATGTATCACTGCTACTGACTTGGAAGCTGATGGTTTGAGCTATGTAACACATCCCCAATATCTCTTTCCTGGAGAATTGTATCCTTTTAGACCCAGCCAGCATGTGTGTAAAATTGGTTTGTTTGCACCAGTACACATCACCTTATATCTAGTCCAATGATGTGTTGTGAGGAGGATTTACCACATGATGTATGAATATTATTAACTTTAGTATTTGGGGGTGGTGATTCTTATCAAAATCTCTATATCTTGCCAAAGTAGCAGCTTTCATGCAGAATTCATCTCATAGCTAGCAGGATTTCATTATGGCTAGAGGGTTGTTTCTTTCTTTCTTTCTGGAGTAGAATTAATTTTAATTAAGTCCTCTGTGTCTTTTCCATCTTTTTACTGCATTTTTCATAACAAATAATATATTCCAGTCGTGTAATACAGTTGCTACAGTGATATTTCAAACCTAATGAAATGATTAGTTGAATGCCAGTTATACAACTGAAACCAAACCTTATGCATTTTAGGCAGTGAACTAAATGCTACTAATGTGTTTGTCATTTAGTAATCATGATCTTTTTTGCACAGGATCCCTCTTTTTTTAAAAAAAAAAATCTGGATGGGAGCACTTTAACCTTTTCAAGCTACACTTTGTCCTCCAACTAAAAGGTGAGATTAATAAATGCTTTGTTTTCATGTTTCTAATATTGGGGTGAGGCCCTCAATGGCACATGTACCAAATTTTGAGTTTCTTGCTCTCTTAAATCAGTGAGACCTATGTGTTTTTATATTTTAATAGAAGCTTGTGACATCATTAATATATACTATCCCAGCCAAACATAGATCAAAGCATAACACCTCCACTGTAAGGCAACTTAATGCTTGTATCCCCCAATTTCAACTAACTCAAGCTAGATTTATGAGATTTGCTTGCTCTTTGCCTCTGTTCATTTTGAACTGCTCAGTGTTATTTCTTACACAGAAATGTCTTACTCCTCAGTTCTGTTTGAGTATCTAATCTAAAAACACAGGCTGGCATTCTATGTTGCAGTTATAGATTCATAAGCTAGTGTTACAGATCTGTAACTACTCTGTATTCAGTAATCTTATTGTAAGGCCATTTCTGCATGACATCGTCATCCCACCACAGGAATAGGTTGTTCCCCATCCAGGAGCCACACTATTGCACAATATCATTGCTATCCAGCTACTGTACTGTTCCCAAGCACTGCACTTTTCATTTCAGAAAAAAAATCCGTTAAAACCCTCCTTTAGTGCTACAATCCTGTCAGCTAGGTCAATGTGGTTCCATAATAGCACTTGATAGGGCTTCCTGTCATCGTGGATCCAGGAGTTGGCAGGATGTGGGTGTGCCCAGCTTGTTCCTCCCTCAGTAAGTCCTATGGCATGGCAAGTTTGAATCTAACACTTCTCCATGTTTATTTTAAATTTCTCCTTTGAGTTTTTTTATTTTTTTAATATAGTTTTTAGCATTATAGGGCAAAACAGCAATAGTGTACTGGCATGTCATGACATTACACCGTGGCCACGCTAGTAGGGCTGGCAAAAAAAACCCCAACTAATAAGGAGCTCTGGAGAGGGGAAGGGAATGGCCAGTGACCCTGACATGCGGAAAGAACATCAGTGACAATGACACTACTCATCCACTTAAGGCTACAGGGTGTGGTGGAAAGCATTCCTAACCCAACACCATCATGGAAATGGCAACGCTGGGATTGCAATGGAACATACTGAGGTATGGTGCAGAAAGGGCCTAAGACTCTGTAATTGTTCCCCCACAGACCACCATAACAGCTGGCAGCCAAATAAAGTAAATAAGGTCTATTCAGCTGCCTACTGAGGTACAGGGGAGATGATGTTTCAGTCCCCCCACCATTAAGTGAGGCTGAAGCAATCAGGAGAGGACTTAATCACAATTTGTCACAGCCTCACTTGCTGGTGAGAATGGGCCAGAAATTCATCCTCTTTGTGTCCCAATAGGCAGCTGAACATACCTCCTTCACACAATTTCCTGCTAGCTGTTAAGGTGGGCTGTGGGGGATGCAGGACAGGAGACATTACTTAGTTAAACATACATAACTATGTAGCTGATCGTAGAATATTTATGATTTTTGCCAAAAAAAACACACTCCCACTGATGAAAGACCAACTGGTCAGCATTCAAAATAAATTATCAATTCACTCAACAAAAGAACTGTTGGTCAGCAGTTTTAATTGTTGCCTCCCCTTTGTCTTCTGGTCATTACCCAGTAAGATCTTAAGAAGGCAATACATCTGTGTGAAGATATGAAGAACTGTACATCACTTTTTCTAGAATGTCTCTGATACCAACAAAAGAAATCATTCTTTGGGGTCTCTGTCTGTCCAAACACAGGTTTTTTTTCACTTCACACATCTAACAAATTGGTTTAGACTGTTTTTGTGATTAGTCCTCAGGAGGTAAACACATGCTTAATTTGCAAATTTGATTGCAGAGGTCCATATATCTCTGGGAGGCCTACAGCCAGACTGAAACTTTGCCAGCTGTAAGGGACAGTCTAGTTTCACTCTGGTTGACCACAGAGTTATTGCAATGTTTGAATGCTATTCTGAGGCACTGAAGGAGGAGTAGAAAACAAATGCAACAGATGAATAAATCTGGATGGCCATTTGACTAGCAATAAACATGAAAGAGATTCAGCTGCTGCAGGAGCAGCAGCTTTGTTAATACAGAAATGTTTACTACTCAACTTTGGTTCTTTTATCTTTCTTATTTTTGCATGCTTTCCCCTTCACTTCCATCCTATTGAATTTATGCATTCTGAGTAAATTTTCTCTGTACTTCATTGAATTTCTTGATTCACTTGGCTAAAATGGCCAAATTATAATACATTTCTTTTTCAACTCATACGCAAATGGCAGATAACACAGGAGTGCAATGCACATCCCTTGGATGAAACAGAAAGAAAAATAGCCCTCATTATTTTTTTTTCAAGTGATAGCATTTTAAAGTCTGAAGGTACGATCATGGTTCCCATTTGGTCCCATTTTGTGTTTTTTTCTTGTTATACTTTTTTCTGCATAAAAGTGTTTCCCCTCTTTTTTCATATTTTGCCTTCTTGCACTGAATATTCTGTTATGCAATTGGGTCTTGGTAACTGAAATCAGTATAGTATTTCCCCATTAATAGTTCCTGTGTTTTATTCTTTTCTCTGCACAGATAAACGTAATTTCTCATTAACTATTTTCTTCTACATGAATGCAGCTTCCATGGTCTCTATCCCTCAGTTGTGTGAATTCACCTCAATTTGCTGTAGTTCATGAAATGCAACCGAAAACATTGAAGTGCATTAAATCATTGCAATATCTCAACCCCTCACATAATAATTATTGCACAATTTGATTAATTTGGGATGTTTCATAGCCAGAAAATGACAAACATAAATAAAACATTTTAGATAAGGACGTAGTCATTTAAGCACACATAGAAAATTTACAAAAGACCCAGTCCTGTTTTAGATGCACACATCCTGAATGGAAATGCATGTCCCATCAGATCAGCCAGATCCACGAACCAAGTCCAGATGAGCACTGTATTGTAGATTTGCATCTGTTAGTTACTGATAGTGTTGTTACAGGAAATGTTATCCATAAAAGGTCATTTCCTGACCTTGTTAGACTGCAACCTCCAGCATTCCTCACCATAGACAATGCAGTTCAACAACTTCTGAGAGGAAGGCTTCAGGATTTCCACCTCTGCTATATGACCTAAATAATGAAGAAGGTTGTTCAGCAGAAAATGGGTTACAGGAGAATGATTAGTTCCATAAAACTTCTTGCAGACACATATGAAGATCTGTAATATAGTCAGAACATTCACACTTCATGTAAATGCCTAGAAAGCAGTGTCAACAGAAGATAAAGGAACTCCAAAATGTAAAGTAATGGAATGAAATAAAATGAAATAAAGGAAAGAGGGGTGTGGGGTTTTTTTATTTCCCAGAGAGGCATTTAAAATTTTCTGTCTAATGTTTCCAATTCTAAATCTGTCCATTTGAGGCACCAGGGACATTCAGTAATAAAACAGCTACATCCTTCTGCGTTCTAGCCACTGCAGTGTCATTTCATTATGTCATCTGTAAATTTAATATAGTCATGTGTAAACTTAAGCTGAGATGGACAGATGCAATTGATGGTGAAATTTCAGATCCTGTTGCTGCTCATACTTCTTGGAAAAATAATCTTAGCCTTTACTAACAAGTTACTATCTGATTAGTTCCAAAGAAAATCCTATTAAAGAGGCATATGTACGAACCCCATGATTTCCTTCCCCCTGTTCTAATCAAATTCATGGACATTTAAGCTTTCTAGGACTTAATGTAGTCTCATAGTTAGACGGCACATTTGAGACAGCATAAGATATGCCTTAAATGTATTATCAAGGCTTTTACTGGAAACCCTTCCCATGCAAAAACTGGCACAGTTTTAATCTTTTCCAAATGCAGCCATAATAGAATCAAGCGCCTCACCAGAACATACAATGCCTGTGTTGTAATGATCAGTTTTTCATCCATCTACTGTTTCAAAATTAGGAAGTGACTTATAACTACACAAGACAAGATAGTTACCCACAGACAGACAGATGTGCTATCTGTAGGCAAGTTAGTTATTCTAAAAGTTACATCTAAGAAAAAATATCTGATTCAAAAAGGGATGCATAAGAGGAAAAGGTAGATTTTGCATTAAGCTTCCAGGTCCATGACAAAGGAGAGAAGATTATCCTAGTCTGGACTGCATAATTCCTTTTCTGGAAGATTTTACTCCATTAGCACTGGGCAAAATATCTATTTAAATCAACAAGGCCTGTCAGAAAAACCAAAGGGCACAGTTCTTCATCCGTAAAAACAAATGTCAAGGATAGAGGCAGATCTCTGCTACAGTCGTACCTTAGTTTTGTACTTGTTCAACTACCTCAATTTCCTCCAGTGGATTCTAGGTATTGTAGTTTGCAGAAAATCCTTTGTTTGAGATGCCTTTTAGCTCCTCACACAAACTGTATTTCCCAGAATTCACTGTGGAGATGGAACGGCTATTATGGCTACAATCCTGAACTCACTTACTATGACAAAGTAATCCCTCACTGAGCACAGTGAGAATTTTTACTCAGCAATCATGGGATAAGATTGTGCCTCACAGTTTAACTTTGTGGTCTAGTGAAATGTGCCTGGAGTGTATATGATATGATAAATGATATATGATCACTTTATTCATTTTCTGGATGAAGATGAGAAGGGAGCTATTATGGCAGTCGGTTTTTTAAAACAGTATTTTCAAATTTTGGTTTTGAATCTGTGAGTCATGAGACTGCCTTAGAGACTAACTTCCTTTCTTACAAGAAAATAAAATGGAGCTTTCACGGAAGATAAGAAAACAGACCAAAGAACCAAATAGTCCACAATTGTTTCCCTCAGTGTTCAATCAGATGCCTTGGGTAAGCTCCCAAGCAAGTTGCCGCCACTGTTATCTATTTACCAGAATCGGAAAGCAGCTTGCTGCTCTAACTCAATTTTCTGGCTTCCAGTGAAGTAAACTGATGTATATAAAACCTTACTGTCTTATAAATATGACATTCATCTCTCAAGAGCCACATGATCTGTATATTTTTTAAAATATACAACTACTAAAACAGCTTACAACCAGTGTTTTGATTGTGTTCTTAATATTATCTATCTTGGGGCTTCAGGAATAAGGCAGAATATCATTTGATAAATAAATACTACATTTTATCTGCTTAGTATTCAATTTTAATTTTACTTTTTAGGAGGAAGATGGGAGCCATGTTAAAATTATGCTTTGCTTCATAGTATCCCAAAGATTGTCACTGATGTTGAAAGGATTTTGTTAAACTTTTCAGTGAGAGTTCTTACCTATTTGTAATTGATATGAAACTATGAGATGCTTTAGAGCAAGAGGAGCACCCCAGTGAGATGGTTTAGAGCAAAAGGATCAAGCTCTGTGCAGTTGTATAGAAAGTCAATGTAAAACATTTAATAAACACTTAGTTGTGTACATTTTTAATTTTTTTAGTGATCTGATGACAATCTTTATACCATGAGATTGTATGCATAAATGTAGATTCACAATCTCTACTGAGTTGTGATAATTTCTCAGGCAAAAGGTTGGCTCTTTTAAAACCTTCACATATACTTTTCCAATTTGTATCTGTTTAGGATGGGGTAATACTCTCCTTGGAGAATCAGAATTGCAACTTGTGTGCATTCCTGGATTTTACCTTATAACCTGATCTAAAGATGGCAATGCTGGACATGGAAGCATTTGCTCAGTTCAGCCTGAGGTATTTGTTCCCGAGGAGGGTAGACATTACTATTATCTGACTATGAGAATAATTCTTTTGATTACTTCTAAATTGAATTGTTGCAGTTCCTTCTACATGGGACTACATATATTAGCAAGTACTCCCCCTTGAGACAATGTTACTCCTATGTTGCAGTATTTGCAGTAATTGTCGATTGGTTTCTGGATTCAATCCACAGTTTTGGTAATTCCCTCTAAACTCCTAAATGTCAAGGTGGCTAGTAGCTTCCATGTTAGCAGAATGGTGAATCCCCTCTGGGTTTCAGTTTATGGGAGCTACCCAAGGTGCCAAACCCTATACCCAAAATAGATTCAGCACTTTGGATAGCTCCTCAAAAGTTCAGACTAAAATATGGGGCACATTCTTCACATCACCAACTTTGCCTAAATGATTTAGGTTCAAGATAACTAAAGGCCTCCCACTTGCTTGCTTCCTAAGATCTAGTGGAGAGGCTCATCTCTGTCTTTGCCTCTAGTAGAAGTACCACTGATAATGGCTAGCAAGAAGAGATAGTACAAAAGCTGTGGCAACATGAAAGCTGTGAAACAATTTGCCTCATGAAGCTTGGCCCCTTGGCTTCTTTCTGCTGACTAGAGAAGATCTTCTGTTCTCAAAGTCTTTTACTTTGTTCACTAGTTAATGGCTTGGTCTAATTGTTTTTATTTGTCATTCTTGCCTCTATTATATTATGATATATATTACCAATTCTGTGGTTTTACTTGATTTAAACTGTCTCAAGTGATACATATGCTTCAAAAAGGTGAAGCAATCATCTCCAAAGAAATCAATTAGCCCAAAATACAACTTGAAAAACATCTCTGTAGAATGTAAAAACCATGTAAAGAACAGATTTGCACTATTAAACCTAGAAGCCAGAAGAACTCTGGATCAAAACCAGGGACATTGTCAGGGAGGAATGCAAAAAGGTACTATCTGCAGCCGAAAAAGAAAGAAAGGCCTGGTGAGATAACAGAGGAATCTAGTCAAAGGTTAAGGACAGGTGAGAAGCAAAAGTAAAGGGTGAGAGAAACAGAGTCAGAATCCTGAATGCAACTGTTCAGTACAGGAACAAAAAACCCTATTACAATAATCAATGCAAAGAAATAGAAGACAGCAAAAAAATGTAGAATGAGAGACCTATTCCACAAGATCTGAGAAATCAAAGGGAAATATAAACCAAGAATGGGTATGCTGTGTGACCTGCAGAAGAACACAATATATGATCCAGAAGAAATAAAAAAATGATGGAAGTGATACCTTGAAGAATTGTATGAAAGAGATGAAAGGATGAAAAGCCAGTTATTCTTTCAAGGGAGAACTTTTCGTTGATGAACACAGTTTTGGAAAAAAAAGTAGAAGCCCCTCTCAAGCTACTTGGAAGAAATAAGTCACCAAGAACATATGGCATACTAGCAGATCTGATTCAAACATAAACCATTAAAATTCTAACTAAAATCTACCAGCAAATATGGAAAACAAAACAGTGGCCCACAGATTGGAAGTGCTTGATACACATTCCAATCCCCAAGAATGGAGATACCAGGAACTGCAGTTGCTATTGTAACAATGAATTACTCTCCCATGCAAGCAAAATGATGCAACAAAAACAAAAACAGTTGGATAGACTAAAATCAAGGAAAGTGCAGCTTTGAGTCAGCAGCACCTGAACAGGGTGTTGATGACGTGGTGTCTTTGATGCCTGTTGTTCATAGGATCATCATAAGTCAAAGTTGACTAGACAGCAATTAATAACAGAATAAATAAACCAACTGAGGTGTTCTCCATTCACAATTCTATTGTCTCCTGTTTTGGACTAAGTGTTTCATGAACTCATGTGATATGACTTGAAAAGTGTACTGAACAATTAGACATTTCATTTCTTTGGCTACATTGTCTAATTCAGTTGTTCTGCCATTTTGTTTGGTTGATCAGCTGTGGAGATCTGAGACTTGGTCTGTACAGTTAGCTATATTTGATAAGCGTGTGTGTATATATATATAATTGTGAAATATTATGATGGCGATAGGATGAACACCTACTTGCAACTGTTCAATGACCAGGAGTATTGCTGCCCTTTGAGCAGAGCCGTGGCCAGTGCCTGGGCAGAAGAAATCAATTCTTAATGTGTTAACAAATAATTTTTCAAGCCAGGCCCTTCAAACCAGTTGCCAGGTTCTTTTAGCTTAGACCAAAAATTCTTTTTATTGTAATTCTTTTTATTGTATTTGGAAGTCAAACTCACAGCATGAGCTCAGCTATTGCTACGAGAGATATATGGGATTATCCAGTGTTAGATTAGAAAAGCTGATTTAGGGATTCATAGAAAAGAAGCATGTACCTTCTCTAAAGGTTAACTTTGAGTTATACAAAATGCATTAAAGATGAATGCTCTCAGCCAGTATTAAGACTCTTCAGAATTTCACAATGAATGAGCTACATGTCATCAATTATTTACAGAGGGCTCCGTAGCATAGCAGTTCCAAAGTAATATTGAGATCTATGTGTCCTGAAGGTTGCTGGAATGGAAGAAATGTTGCCAGTGATATTTGGTGAAATAAGTACAGTGGAAAGGTCATCAGGAGAAGGTGTAAAATTTCAGGATATCTTGGTCATGAAATTCATTTCAAACAAGATCAGGAATTATTAATATGTCCTCAGAGTGAAGCAATGCACTGGCAATTTTATAGTGAACTGAATTTCGCTTAGGTTTTTGTTTCAAGGGAAAAAACTAAAGTGGAGTTTGGGGGGATCAACAGCACAAAGATTTAAGAATTCTCCCACAACATAACTGGTGTTTTGACAGGGTTTTAAGTTTGAGCTGGCAGCACATCCCAAAAGAATTCCCTTCACCCTTTTTTTTCTTATACAAAGAGTTTAGTTCTCTCTCTCTCTTTCTCTCTGCATGTATGATTGCCTGGAGCAATCAGGAGTTACTAAGTTTTCCTAATAGCTATTCACGTTTGATTTGAATATTACTGCTTTTCAAGGTTGGCAATGGTATTTTAGTTTTAATTTGACAGAAATTAATAAGTAGATAGGGAAAGAAATCGTACATCAGGACTGCATAGCAGTAACTGTCACACTTCCTAATTTGTTAGACAATAGGAATAATCTACTACTTCCAATTTAGGCTCAGCAAAATAAACACATGTATATTAATGATCTTCAAATATTTCTGTGCAGCCAAGCATGTCGCCTCTATATAGAACAGCATCAGATCAATAATTAGTGGCCATACATTTTAATAACCTGAGTTTTCATTAATATTTTTGGTTTGTTTGGAGGAGGTTGGCATTTTAATGTTTCTCAAGTTTAGGAAACTTATTTTATTTGACGGATAAAATATTAATATATAAAAATAACTTCATACTGTGCTAATGCTTTTCAAATGTAATATGCAAACACTTGGTAGAATCTGTTATTGTAATACTAAGATGAGGCTCATAGAAAACTTGCAGAATAAGTCCCATTTAATACCACTTTGCTCAGCACATTAGTACTCTCCATGGTATTTAATTATTCACTGTTTTAAACTTTAGATTAAAAAAAAGTACCATACATGAATGATAATTTGTGTACAATGATGATAATACACTGTCAAATCCAACATATAGTACATTCCCTTAAGTTATGTGTTTGGTCAATTATGTTTTCTTTTGAAATATATACTGATTAAAACAACTGTAGAGGTTAACGGAGGAGAAACAGGAAAGAACAAGATGAAATTGCTATGCAATGAGTGTTAGAACATTTCCCTTCTAAGCACCTATAGGAAAATGTGAGAGATTTTAGTTATTCTTGTAAGTAGACATTTAACTGCTTAAACATTCTGTGTTGTGTTGTTTTGTTCCTAATGTTGACCAAAGAGATGATCTTTCCTCCTAAAAATTCCTTCCTCCAAAATTCTTTCCGTTTAAAAGTAACTTGCCAAGCTCTGAACTAGTTTACCTTTGAGATAATGTTCAATAATACAACTTTATGACTATCCTCATTTGTATGTTTTGCTATTTACTACAGATGTTGTTACATACACCCTAGGGACCACATACATAACAAAGGATGAAATCTAAGAAGCAAGGAATGTTCTGTAGCATGTGTGTGTGAGTACATATACCCTTGATTCTGGTACATATTGATAGCAGTATTCAGTGGACTGCATCCAAGATAATATTTTATTACAATGGCAATGAGAACACATTGACAGGAAATCATATGCAGGAGCTACCTTCTAGCTATTTTGTATTCTCTGTAATGGCAGTATGGTATTCTTCCAGTTAGGCTTATATTCATTGTTTCATATCCAGAGAACTTTAATAATTTCCTTTTTTAAAAATGCAAAAGAAGGGAAAAGAGAGGATAAAAATAAGCCAGTATCATTGCAGTAACATATTCCTGCTAACTAGGGCAGCAAATCTAATGATTTGGGCTTAAATTGATACCAAGGGACCAAAAATATGGGACATTAATAATCTTTTCTAGATATTAGGACCACTGATAGCCTTTTTTCAGTGGCTCCAAAGTTTTATGCTAAGCAATGAAAAAACTGAGCTCTGGTTTTAAGCTTGAGCTACTCTGAATTTTGAATATTTTGATGGTTAATAATTCTACAGAAAGAAAATGAACTGCAGCGCAGAGGGATGGAAAAGAAGAATTTATGAGACCCCGTGTGTGAAGCTGATTTTTGTAGCCTGCTGGCTATTACTGCTATAACACTGTAATCCTATGCCTATTTACTCTGGGGTAAGTAAAAACAACAACAATGCTTTTAAAAAAAGTCTTAACTTTGGAATTTTCTAGCTTCTTCTAAAGCTTGCCCACAGCTGTGGGAGTAATGCCTGTTAGAAATCTAACAAAATTAATTTCTACTGACATTGTCATTATTTGGGTGTCACGAATAGTCACATTCCCCCTTCCTTTTACACTGCTTTTAACTTTGCTATTTGGCCATTGTTTTTTTGTTCCTGGATCATGAAGATATATTGGTGTGCTATTGTCTCTCTGACACTGGCTGGGCAAGAAATGAAACATTCCAGTTAGGTAAAGGATAAACCTAGCAGCTCCCAACATGGCTCCAGAGATGTATTTCTTGGACCTATTGAATGAAATTATAACAACAGCTAAGAGAATCTGACACCTAGTCATCAGAATACAAATTATGCTTTAGAAAGAACAGAAAAGTATACCTGCCAGAGAGCTGGGTTTGTGTGGTGGACCTCAATTGTAACAGTTTTGTGCATAAGTAAGTGTCATAGAGTTATATGCCATTTGTTGCCAACTATCTCATATTTTTTCCCTGTTTTGTTTCTCTACTTAGCATCTCCTTATGACCTGTGGTGTAAACTATCCCCAAAAACAATGGGGGAAGCAAAAATAGCCAGTCAAGGAAAAACTCCTTATAGATTAGCAGAGATAGCTACGCACAGCTATGGAAGCATGCCTAGCAGCAGAGAACACCATTAGCAGCACATGCACTAATCCACTCACCCACTCCAAGTTGTAGTCTTCCAATATGGAGGTTCTTTATTCTTTGTTACAACATATATATATATGCCCCCGGCAGGCAATGTGTGCATTGTTAGCTGGGATTGTGCTTCTTTTATACAGACACCTAGCCAATCCTGGCCAACCCTTGTATTGTCTGCACCTGGTGCTCATCAGCCTGACACAGCACAAACTCAGGTTGAGTCACATTCCTTTCCCCAGGTGCACTTAACAGTTAAAGCAAAATTAAAGCAACATGACAGTTACGCTTACTTCACAAAGTATTTTCTAGAGGTTTGATCCAACCATCTCCGACAAAATCTGTAGCTTACATAGCCAGTGTATATGTCCAGCACTGCCCTGAATCCAGACTTCATTCCATCAATAAGTAATTTCACACATTAAAGTGAAATTAGTACAGAACTGACTCAAAATAGAATAAAATATAGAATTATACACTTATTTTAGGCATTGATCTGGGGCCTCTTACACTTGACAATTAAAAGTCTCAGCATGTCTTCATCTGGACCTGACTCAGGGAGAGGAGTATGAATGAATGTACACAAAATTGGTAAGAATTTGAAAAAGATTAATCTGTCCAACCACATTATGTCTTAATATAATCAGCTCTCATGAGGATGTTCTGGCTGAATTTGTTTTTGGGTAAGATAAGAAACAAAATGGTAAAGACTAGGTTAGGGTTGCCATATTCTGTGACTGACAAGAGTCTATGCAGGTTCTAAGCATGCTATGTGGTGGCCATTTAGAACATTAGGTGGCTTGCGTTAGAAACTTTTTTTTTTAAAGTATCTAGACAAGAAGCAAAAGTAAAAGGTGACAGAAATATAGTCAGAACCCTAAATGCAACTGTTCAGGGACCTGTGCACAGGGACAAAGAGAACATTATTATAATCAATGCAGAGAAATAAAAGATGACACCAAATAGAAAATAGCATGGAGACTGGAAACATTCAATGGACATTACAATCTCCAAAAAAGGGGACACCAGTTATTTCAGTAACCACAGGACCATTGCATTAACCTCCCATGCAAGCAAAGTGGTGCTCAAAATTCTACAACAAAGACTTTTAATATATATGGAGTGAGAAATTCTAGAAGTCAGAAAGGAAGAGGCACTAGGGATCATGTAGCAAACATATATTAGACAATGGAGCACACTAAGGTATTTCAGAAGAAAATCCACCTGTGCTTTATTTTATTTTACTTTATTTATTTTTGATTGTGTAGACATGAAAAATTTTGGATCACTCTGAAAGAAATGGGAGTGCCACAACATGATGCTTAACCTGTACCCAAGACAAGAGGCTACTGTCAGGACAAACTATGGAGAAATGAAATGGTTTCCAATTGGCAAGGGGATAGGGCAAGGCTGTATTATATCACCCTGTCTATTTAACTTGGGCCATTTCTGCACTAGACTGTTATAGTGCTATTATTCCACTTTCAATATCCTATGGAAATGGCCTTGTTTGCTGAACATATCATATATAAAGCAGACTTGGAGGCAGGAGGTGTGAAAACTGGAGGAAAGGACATCAACAGTTTAAGATATGCAGATGATACCATACCACTAGCAGAAAATAGCAAAGATTGCTCAAGAAAGTCAGGGCAGAAAGTGCAAAGGCAAATTTCCAGTTGAACATTATGAAAACAAAGTCATGATCACAGATGATTTACATAACTTTAAATTAGACTATGAATACATTGAAATAGTTCAAGGTTTTCCATACCTTGGCTCAGTCATTAATCATAATGCAGAGACTACAGTCAAGAAATCAGAAGAAGACTAAGATTTGGAAGGGTAGGTATGAAGGAACTAGACCAGATCCTGAAGTGTCAAGATATATCATTGAATACTAAAATTAGGATTGTCCATATCATCGTATTTCCAAGTTTCATGTATGGTTGGGAAAGCTCGACAGTGAAGAAAGCTGATAGAAAGAAAATAATCTCTTTTGAAATGTGGTGCTGAAGGAGAGTTCTACAGTACTTTGGACTGCTAAAAAGAGAAATAAAGGGTCCCAGATCAAATCAATCCTGAACTCACCCTGGAAGCCAAGATGACTAACCATGATTCACTGGAAAAGACAATAATGCTTGGTAAGGTAGAAGGGAATAGAAAAGAGAAAGACCACATGACAGATGGATTAACTCAATCAAGGAAGACACAGCCCTGGGTTTTCAAGACCTGAGCAGGTCTGTTTATGATAGGGGGACTTGGAAACTTCTCATTAATGGGGTCAAGTTAAAGTTGACTTGAGGGCAGTTAACAACAAGAAGCTCTTTTGGAATGAGGGTTAAGAGACAAAAAGTGCAGTCATATATATTTGAGAATAAGTAGGGGTTGAAAAGAGTCTGCTACTATCTTTCAGTGTTTAGCCAATAATTTTCACAACTTTTTGGCAAGATTAACTCAACATTTGTTTATCTAAAATATATGATATAGCCCTTTAAGTAGTTTATTCAAAGGCATATGTCCTACTGAATTGAATGGGTCTAATTAAATGTACACAGGAAATATATATATGTATCTCTTATTAGGAATCCATTCCATCTTACACCTTCTACAATCAAACCCATAACAGAGAAACAGTAAAGCAGCTATTCGGTGGAAAAGGATGGAAAAGGATTTCTATTGAGTAGCTGTGGGAGGGGAAAGGGGGTGGTATTAACCAGGGAGAAGAGGCCTGTCACATCTGATTGGTACTACGTAAGATATATTTTTCTTTCACAAGTGAACACCTTTCCTTTTCAGGGAGGTAGCCAACTGTGTCAGCCTGGGACAGCAAAAACAAGCAAGAGTTTTTTGTTCTGTTTTTTTTTTAATCTTAAAGACTAACAGGTTGTACTGGGCATGAATTTTTGTGGATAATGGAAGCCTAACCCTTCAGTTGCCTGAGGCAAAGGAATGCCACTGCTGATTTGTTCTTTGAGGTACAGTACCTTTCCTTTCTCCTAAAAGGGTGCTGGTCATCCCAGCTCTGTGCAGGCAGTGGGATCTCTGCACAGCTATCTCTGCTGTACAAGCAATCAGGAATTTAAAGAGCAGCAAGAAACAGCAGCAAGGGCCACCATGTGAGTGAGTGAGCCAGCAGGAAATGGAGGGGCTAGGAGGTGGACAGGCAGAGGCTGATGAAAGGACAGCAAGCAATGCAAAGAAAACAGGGAGGAGAAGCGGCATCACATGAGTAAGGAGAAGGTGGAAGGTTGGTAGATGACAGAGTGGAGATTCTATACAGTGGCAAAGTGAGGTGGGGCTGGCTCAGAAGGTTCAAGTGCAGGCAGAAGTGATAGGACTCCCGAGGAGAAAGGGCAGCTCAGGTCACTGATCTGGCATCTTGCTGCCTCAGGTAGTCACCTTGCGCTGGCAGATAATTATACATATAGTTGGATGGTAAAACATAATCAGGGAATGTGTGAGACTGAGAAGGAACTGAAGTGCAAAAAGTACAAACCATGATCATTACATTAAGTTTAGTCATTAATTGGGTAGTACACAGATATAGTAGCACAGAAGAAATTTATTGTGATAACCAACTGAATAGAACAAAGAAAGTTAAATTGGAAGAAACGACAATATGTATCTCTGAAGGAAATCAGGTATTATTTTTCCCCAGCCCTTAATTTAGTCTGCATTTCTTTTCCTATAAACTAGATGATGATGTGTCACTTCTCAAGCTTCTGGTGGTATTCTCATAGATGTAAACTATGTGACCAAGCAAGGCTCTGACTATGGTTTCCCTGTTCCAAGTCTAGCAAGCTTATTATTATACTATATTGGCTATCTCAAACCTGTGCTTACTATATAAATGGTATCAAGGCTGAAAAATGTTGCAAAAAAATGAAGACAATAGTTACTGTGCTAAATTTGCATAATATGAAAATGTGCACAATGCACTAAATGTGCATATTATAGAAATTTGGGGAGGTGGAATATGGCTACCCTAGGCTAGATTTAAGGGATGCCAAGGTGCAATGATAGCATATTTCACCTAGGATTGAGATCCTTTCCCTCCCAGAGAGTCTCTGCTATCAACAGCTGTATGACAGGTCGAAATACAGCAGATACAGATTTCCCATTGCTGTTAATGAGAAAGAGTGCGCCTGATGATTGTCTACTTTTTTCATTCATGTATTAAAGTCTGTGAGGGAAAAAGTGGAACCTCTAAAGCATTTCTATTGTAAAATTCCGAGGAGAGTGCACTTGTTCATGTGAATGGCACAATTAATCAGAGTTTAGTTGAGAATAGAGATGTCACTTTCCAATGCTTACTTAAAATACAGATTTTAAATATCACCCAGCCTGATTTAAAAAAAAAGTTCCAAGGTAAACAAAAAGCCCAGCTGAAGGTGGTTTAAATCTGTCCAGGTGGCTCCCAAAAAAATCTTCATATCATATAATCTGTTCCAGTAACTAGTGGTCCAATGTTGTTAAATTTACAGCAGCAGACACACCACTTTAAAAAGACTGTGCTGTTCTCAAAACTGAAGTAGGAACAGGAATAGTAAAATGGGATATCCCATCCCCAGCAAGATGTTGTTTTATAATCTTTACTAATCTGAGAAATGTAACAACTCTGTAAAAATTATGAGCAGCTATCAAAATTACTAAGATTCAAACTGTCATTTTACCCTGTTTTAGACCCCATTTTACCACTGATAGAGGAAGACATCTCAGCAGTTTTAAAATTATTTGACTCATGACAGAAAGTCTTGTAAAAGCAATGTTTTTCAGTTTCAGATTAGGATGCTCCTTAAGACTTGGAAAGATGACACATGATGGTGTTTTTTGTAGGTACTTGCAGAAAAGTTTAACTGCTAAGTAATGCATCTAGATTGGAACTACTGATGATGAAGGATTTAATATTATCTGTTTTGCATTCAGAGTATAATAAATAAAAAAAGACTTTAGCTGCCAACGAAGAGCTGTGCCAGCTACTAACAGAAATTCAATTTATAGTTGCATATTTTTTAACAGTGAGCTTTAGAATGCATTTGATTAAATTCTGCTTTCCTGTGGACTTAATGAGAATTTTAATTCTCAAGAGATTTTCAGCAGGCCGAATGGTAAAATGAGACTATCAAGTCTCAGCAAGTGCAAGAAACTGACTTCTTTGAACATAAATAAAATCCATAAGTGCGCCTGCATATATTTTAATATTGCTGTGATACACATTGGCAGAACAATAAATAGCACAAAGATTTACAAGCCATTCACTTTCCTGATATCCCACTGTACAAAAATCTCTATTGTGTATGCTCTTGAGAGAGACAACCCAGCTTTTGCGGGAATCCATTATTAACAGATAATGTAGACTAGGTAATTTATGGCATTTAAACAAAAACGACATTAAAAAATCATAAAAGTCACAGACAACGGCCTGTCAAATGAGCTATCCTAGGCTTGGATCCAATGGTATTATAATACTGGCTTAGGGTTTGCTATGCTAGCAGAAATTTTCCGTTGCACAACCAGTCACACAAACGATAGCATATGTATGCCATCTCTTCTATTACTGCTTGCACTGGAGTTAAATTTGTGGCAATTGTGCTAGTGAATTTTTGCACTCTGCTTGCAATACACTGGATCTAGGGCTTAGGTTGTAATCATATTAATTTATGTCAGTGGGGTTTACTTCTGAGGAGACCAGTAGAGGATGCTGCTGCCAGGTTAAATAAGGTGCAAATCTTAGGATTGTTTGAAACCAACAAGTAAATGCTCAGGTATGATTTTTCATATACCACCCATGTTCACACAGTCTGAGCAATTAAATTATGCTACAAAGACTGATTATTTTTCCTTTGAACTCTTTGCATGTGTTATTTAAAACATTTTCATATTATAAAATTGACTGGTGTTATTCTGGCATTATTTCAATATGATATTTAAAAACATATCTGAATTTATCGACTAACTCCATTTGGTGCACCTGGTTTGTATTTCATCTAAACTGAGGTGCTTGTGAACTCTCAGCTATATTTTGCTCACCTGCAAAAAGCAGCTGTGGTTAGCAATTGTCTTGAGATGGCATGCTACAATTAGGGTTTACCCTCCTTCTGTTAGGTTTTGCCTCTAAATCCATCCACATGTTGGCTAAGGCTAGACTTGTAGAATTTCTGCCCATTTAACAGCAGTTAAAGGTACAGGGAAGAAAAATACAACAGCCCTATCTAGTTTAGGAATGCTAGTTCTACAAAAAAGAAATCCTGGTGAGAAATGAAAACAGTACAGCACGAAAATAACTAAATGTGATCAAATAAAGCCCATCACACTTGTAATTCTGTATCTAACTCCTTAATTTACTGTTAAAACACAACACTGCCATAACCCTCATATCATTCATAGGGGCTATGGACTTCTGTTTTCCTCTGGGTTTTGCTCAAGCATTCTTTACTCCCACCAGTCTTTGAAAAGAAACTAGAAGCTGTCAGTGCCTTTAGGAGTCTCAATATATGAACTATCACGTGATTGTAAAAAAGAAAAGAAAACCACTACAAAATGATGGAGCCCAAATTATATTAGCGTATAAAAATAAGGGTCAATAATCCATTTTCATTTAATTTCCTCTTGAAAAAGCTGTATATGCATTTTTTTACATGAACCAGATCCAGATTGTTCAGGGACTAACTGAAAATAATGACATCATCTTGTTGGTCAGTTACACATCCCCAGAAAGGCCTGAGGTATATTCTTCAAGCTATTTTACAGTAGCCCCTCCATATTTGAAAGGGTTTGGGACAGAGAACCCTCACAAAAGTGGAAAAAATTGTGAATACTCCCCTCTGATTCCCTTCTCATTCCCCTCTGGAGCTTCCCCCCTCCCATTCCTTTGCCTCTGGCCCAGGGGTTGGGTGGAAGCATCAGAAAACAACAACCTAAAAAGGCTTACCTGTACTCCCCTCAGGCAAAGAGGGGAGTTCTGATTACTTCCGGCAGCTATCTTGAGAAAGGAGCACTTGATTGGTCAATCAGCAGCCAAAATACAGCAGAATGTGCAACCACATGGCAGAGAGGCCACACCTTCAGCAGTGGGAGGGGGGCTTTGCTCACCCAAAAGAAAAAAAATCAATTTTAAACACAAGTCTTGCAAGCCTGGGGTGAGGAATGAAAACAAACAGGAGGAGGAAAATGAGAGTGGGGAGGCGAGCGTATGCCTTATGAATAATCAGATTCGCAAAGGTCAAACCCATGAATGTGGAGGGAAGATTGTACTTTACAGAGCTTGGAAAAATTGCTTTTTGAACTCCCAGAATCCCCTAGCCATGCTTGGCTAGCCAAGGGATTCAGAGTTTCTGGGAGCTAAAGTACAGAAAAGTTATTTCTCAGAGTTTTGTTTTTTGTTTTTTTTGTTTTTTAAATTTTATTAAACTATAACACAAAAACAAACGAAAAATAAAACACCATGTGTTATACATAATGGTGAATTAAAAAACAAACAAACAAAACAAAACAAAAAAAATTTTTCCTTCTTTTAAACAATGCAAACTTATATTATTGTTTTTCCCTTCCCCTAAAATCATAAACTTGTTCAGCTTGTTCCGTTCATACAACTTATACATTTTTGTTACGTATCTTCAATTCTTATTTTCATTATATTCATTTTTATTACTCAGAGTTTTGTTTTAGCATCACATTCAACCATGCTGTTCTGCTTCTACAGCAATTCATTTTCTTATGTGTCCTTTTCTATATGAAACTGTTATTTAGTGCAAAGGTACTGTTCGTCAATATGATGCACCCTTTTTGTGGATAATTACTGTTAAAAATTTATCATCTCATGCTTGTATATGTGAAGCTATGAGGAGTCAAACAGTAATCTTTATAAAGCTGTTCAGAATTCTAAATGGCATCGTACTTGCAAACATTAAAAAGCTAGTGTAGGTATGGTTGCCAGGCCAGGACTATCTAGACTGTGAGATTTCAGCATCATAACTCAAGATCTACGAATAACTCCTTGTAATGTAACAGAGGGCAGACCCTTTCAATGTCATTAAGCATGATATATTAAGCATCAACCAATGTTGCATGAAGTATGCAGTTCAAACAAGGAAAATATACAAGCTTTTTTTTCCAAGCCTGTGCTCCTGCCCTGAGATTTTCCCCTTTGAATTGGGTCCAGACCTTGAGATATGGGAGCTTTAGGTGCAGAGACACAAGTAACAGTCAGAGAAGCAGAGAGCCTTTACTTTTTTCTCTGTGCTCCCTGAAACATTCTCTCCCTTTACCCTTCTCAACCATTATTTGGCAAAAGAGGGAACATTCTAGAAGGAAAACACTCATAGGAATTGCATCTGTGAGGAAGAAAACCCCTTCCCCTTTGCACTGTGGCTTCAATTCTGAGATGGTTTCCCCTGCTTGATGACTGAAAATATTACTGCAAGTGACACTTTTAGCATCATGCACCGTGTTTCCCAGTTCTGTATTATATTGTCTCTTGGTACTGTTTTATACATTGTCACATTCCTGCATAAAAGGCAGATCTCTGTAGAATTAATTTGCAACCCTGCATGATTTGTGATGATTTTACCTATGAGCAATGGTTTATTTATTTATTTTTTAAAAAGTCCCTGCTGCACAGAGGGTGGGTACCAAGGAGACCTTTCTTTCTCCCTGACCTGCCTGGCACTACTTTTCATGATTCAGGAGTAGATTGTGGAAAGCAAAAGAGATACTGACTAAAAATACATTGGGGTGTGAGGGCACTGTGGACTGAACCAGAATGGTCAATGTTTATGTCATGGTGAAAGTCATTATATAATCTGTCAATAAAAAGTAGCAGTTTCTAAGTGCCAGCAAGCTGCAGCCATGGTGCCAAAGGAGTGCTGGATGCATTTGACAATGGCTGCAATTCTGTATCACTTACTTACCTACATAACTACCTTAACTGTGCAGCTAAATAGTGTCTCCCAGTCTAACTTTCCTACTCCTCACTCCTCCCACTCATTCACAGGAAGGGAGTTGGAAAAGGTCATTCATATCCCAGTGGCTGCCCAATAAGTGAAAATTGGGGTATCTTCATCATCCCTTTGCATCCCCTAAAGTAATAAATATGTAGGGATCATAAATACAAACCAGTCACAAATGTGTAACTCTAGGTTAAACGTTCATAACTGCTGTACTAAATTCCAGACAAAGCCTATAGCAGCATGGCAGGCTACAAAGCAGCTAAACACGTCTACATGCACATCTCCTTCTTGGTCATAGATGCAGAAGCTAGGTAGATAATCTCAGTAATCAACTACTAGTGTTAGGTTATGATCGCTGAAAAGTAACCAAACTTATTCTATTTGTTTCTCTTTTTCTCATCTATTTTTTAAAAAAATGTCTAAAGCCCATATTGCCAATTTCACTAAAGTTGACTTTAGTCATGTCTGATATAAGTTTGTCATGTTGTGATACATGTACACCAGTAGGTATGATTGTTTGCAGCTTTTGGACAGTGCATGACAATGGCCATTCTAGCTAGGGGATTCAGAGAGCCGTTGTTCAAAAGAGCAATTTTTCCAGCCCTGTTTCCCAACACACATATAAACAGAGGCTGAAGAGTCCTCTTTATGGACTATAGTTGTTCTCCATAGTCTCAACTACTGGCTTGTAGTCCAATAAGGGGCACCTCACCTTACTATTTTGGAGTGAGACATCCTTCCTATTTGGTCCATGGGCTCCCCGTGTACATCACTTTATAACTCTGCAAACAACCACCACCACCACCACCACCTACAGCTCATCTCTCTGCCTACATATAGCAGAAAACCCATACACAGAATAATCACTCATAGCAATCTACAAATAGCAATGTGTTTAATCTGCAGTAATCACCTATGGAGTATTTGATGGGAGGAGAGAACTATTTCTCTTATTGTAATCATGAGAAGAGGGGTATCACAATGCAAGCAGGGGCATCTCAGAAAGCACTGTAGAAATTTATATACAGATGACAGGCCAGAACTAGTCATTTATTAGTTTCACATTTACATCAGTGATAGAGAAGATTGACCTCAGGTGTTGTTGGACTCCAACTCCCATGTCTTGCTGTCTAGATCTGCTGAGAATTACAGTCCACCAATATCTAGAGGACTATACAGTGCACATCATGACTTAAACGGTGTTCTCAAAGGCATAAGGTGCCTCATTGTTACCCGGTAAGAGCAGGATGGCTCCCTTCTTCAATCACCTTCAAGGAAGAGCTGGTGTTTTCCACTAATGAACCAGCTCACACTCATGTAAAAGCTTTCTCAGTTCACTGAAGAAGCTCTACATATACAGAGACTAATGGCCATTTCCGCACTAGACTGTTATAGCACTATTATTTCCCTTTCAACATCCTATGGAATCCTGGGGTTTGCAGCTGGCCCCTCTCTAAAATGCAAACCCCAGGATTCCACAGAATGTTGAAAGTGGAATAATAGCACTATAACAGTTAGGTGCAGAAATGGCCTAATAAGCTTTATACTAAAGGTGAGAAACTTTGGTGGACATGGAGACAAATTTTCACCACGCCAGCCTTGGAAATGGTGAAAAAATGTCCTCAGCTCTCTTAAAAATCTAAACTTGAAACATTCAGATATCCACCTTTATTTTTGTTGGGGGATGGAGAGGTTGGAAGGATCTGAGGGGGCCTGGAAGACAATCAGTTTTATTTAGCACAGCTCCTCATGGATAGCAGTTTTCAGCACTAGGGCCATCACAGCAGTTCAACGAGGAATTCCTGCTCTCAAAAAAAGGCTTTGGAGTTCAATGAAGCCTGCAGACCACACTTTTAAGTCACTCTTGCTTTACATACTAATACTGCACTGTTACTAACTATTCTGGACCTACACAGATAGCAATTAGGATAACCAAGCTGCTTAAGCATGCCCATTTAGAGTTATTCTACAAATTATATTCACTGAAGGAACTAGGAACCCCTTCGATAATTCTCCCACCTCCAGACTATGTCACATATTAGAACTCATTGTCTGAGTCAGGACCCTAATGGAGTGAGCTGCAAAATGGAAACAGCAATACATTTTTATTTAAGTAAACACTGCTGTAGAATCCATCTTCTCATGGGTTCTAAACAATGATGTAGCAAGTTGGTTCCAAATGGGAGGGCTTTCCTAACTGTGCAGTTTTGGTTCCTTAAAGAGATTAAAAATAAGTTTCTCAAGCAATAAATTGGGCAAGACAGTAACAGGACTAAAATCACAGTGAATTCTAGGCAATGAAATATTAATGCTACAATGTTAAGCTGGGAGGAGGGAATCATAAAAATGCATTTTGCACAGTCCTCTAGATGAAATTAACTAACATTCTGTGCTAGCTAGCTAGCTACATTTTAATGGACAGTGTTGTCACTCCTTGTCCCGCGCATACATGTGCTTATTATTAGGAGAAAGGCCAGGCGGATTCTGCACTGAGACATATAACTATGCCAAGAATTGGTGGAAATGGAAGTACATCATTATAGCTGCATAAAACTTGGGCCATGTGAATTGGAGAATACAAAAAGGGTGATTCCACTAGCACTAGCTTTGTAATATTGCTGAAGAGAGTGAAACTTTTTTATTTCCAGACCAGCAGTATTTTGGACAAAAACTAGTGAAATTAGATTTTAAAAAAAGATTCTTAACTTTTTATATTCTTTACACTTTTATCCTTCATTTCCTCCAAGGATTTAGAGGCATAAAGATAAGCATAAATTGTTCTCCTTATTATTTTCACAATAGCCCTGTAGGCTGACATATTTACTCATTGCTAATTTTCTGGGCACAATGTTGCCAGGCAGATAGTGAATTTATCTGAACTTTTTGAAAAAAGAGGAAGAAAGATCTGTCTTGCTTATATCTACTACACTGTATAGCTATTCTTTTTTTTTTATGATATTGTGAATTTAATGATGTAAATCACCTTTATGTTGTGTATCACTAGAAGAGTAGATAGAAATAAATATTGGTACTGAAAAGATTTGACCTAGTTATATTGAAATAAGAGCTTTATAGATGAACAGGGGTTTGAACCCAAGCCTATCCAGAGTCTAAAATGTCTACATATCTCACTTTAATATAAATAGGTCAAATCTATTAAGTACAAATATGAACTGTACAAAATAAAGGAGATCTCAAATAAAAGACTGCTAATTTCCACTAACAAAATAGGCTCTAGAACTCCTTGCTATACTGATTAGTGGACCATCTCTATAAATTAGTACAGATAAACAGAGACCTGTGTCTCTCTACGTAGATGTAGAAATGCTACAAATCAAATTTAAAACAGAGAGAAATAAAGAGGGGTCAGTTAGGGTGTGATATAATGGATAATGACATCATATGAGTAATGCACAATTCCATGCTTGAAATATTAATGTTCCAAGAAAAATAGCAAGACAGCTATAGAATTAGGTAGCCAGAAATGTATGTAGTCTGTGCTCTAGTTTGCCTGATCTCTTATATCTTTGTTGGCTTTGCCAAAGAACTCTAGATTTTTGACAGCTGAGTTATAGGCTGTCCCCATCCAATTCTCCCAAATTGTTTCTATAAAAATTATGGCACCATGTATAAAAGCCTGGCACCTTTAAAAAAAAAACCCAAAGCATTGGGCTGGTTGCTTTGGAGATGAGGTCCAGCAGTAAGAAGAAGGGCAGTGTATTCCCTCAGAATCCAAACTTCTGTTAACAACTCTGAATACAGATTGGATTGGGGAATATGGGGAAAAGTTACAGGTACTAGAAGAGGCTGGTTGTTATGGAGGTGAGGCCCAGCAGCAAGGAGGAAGATAGTGTATTCCTTCAGGAGTCCAACTTCTGTATGTTAGCAACTCTGAATACAGATTGCATTGGGGGGAAAGGGGGAAAGTTACATGTACTGGAGAAGAAAGTTTGGTGAATTCTTAAGAGGAAAATAAAATCCTGGGCAATACCAGGTAAATATGCTAGTCTTTAACAAAACCTTTCTGAATCTATCCATAAAGACTGCTTATTGAATTAGGAGAAGACCAGACATTACAGGGGAAACATGGATAGTGACCAATCACCAAGAATTTCTCAGGACATGACTAACACTTTAGCCGCCAGTTTGGTGCAAAACAGTTCAGGAAAAAACAATGAGAAGGCATAGTCTTCAATTCTTCAAACAGGTAAAAGAAAAAAAACACTCTGATAAATATATGAAGTATGGATTTGAAATTTGAAATAATAGCAACTACATTAATTACCAACATTTTACTAATATGAGGGTACAATTTATGGAACTGGGCTCCAAGGGGTACGCAAGTGGAAAAGGCTGGGAACCACTGCTTTAGATTAACTACTAGAGCTGGAGAAATCCTAGTGAACAAAAAATGTGAGATTTTACTCTAAGAGATCTTGTTCATTGTGATGGAACTGCAATATTCTAATTTTTGAAAAGTTGAACTTTTTAAAAGTGAGAGAGTAAGTTATGGAGTAAATTTGATGGCATTAAATGAGTGGGAACCATGAAAAGATTTTTTTAAAATGGGGCTAACAGCTTCTGTTTTTTTCTCTACAGTATTGATGCGAGTAGCATACTTCAATGACTTCTGTGCTGAAAAATGGACTAGCACACAATGAAATTCTGTAAGCACTTGAATAATATGATTTCCACTATCCATTTGTAAGTTGGCATTGTATTCTAAAACTAACCAATACATAAAATATGTAATCATTTCTTACATAACTAAATACATTGTAGGACTGGGCTGATCACTTGCTGGAATTCAGGTACATGAGATCCTCATTAAACTCCTAATTTAATCAGTTGTTTATCCAGATAAGGACAGCTCTGACCGTTGTTATATGCTAGGCTATCATGCAATCTGGCTATTGCAACTGATTAGTGGGTGGAGTTGGTTTAAACTAGGCTAGACTGTTTTCTGTTCCCTTTCAAATCTTTAGTCCCCTGGAAGTATTTCTTTATTCTCTATCCGTCTCGTGTGTCCTCTGAAAGGATTGGTGCAGATTCTGATGGGGCAATTTTGGCATAATCAATCTTAATAGGCATGAGCTACATCCAGAAATATATTATAATAGGAAAGTGTCATATTTCTTTATATGTTATAAAGCTTCCTTCTGCAGTTTCAATTACCCAAGATCCTGCTCTGCTCATTCTTAGTTAAAAGTGACACTAATAGCAGCACTGTAAATTAATCCAGTTGGGAAATCTGAATTTAAATTACAGAAATGCTATGCCATATATAAATCTTTGCCATTATATTTAATGTTCTGTATAACTGGATCAAATTCTGAGGTTTGGAAACCTAAAGTAGAGGTGTGTTTCATCTGCAGACATCACCTTTCAGGTAACAGCAGTAGAGCTGACAATGCTTTCATGTTCTCTGAAGAATAATGCTTACAGATACCTTGAGGAAAATGGACAAATCATGACGACCAGGTCAAATGTAGCTCAGTACCATTACTTGTCAACTGTCTTTAGACTACAAAAATAAATAGCTTGTCAGGCTTCTAGCAGACCATAACATTTGGCTGGTATACTGCTTTGTATGTGGTTAGTTGTGTAGGCCTGACCTAGCATATCTTCATTAAAGGGGAAAGAAAATCCCACTGCTTTATAGACAAGAGCATATTCAGAGTCTGCTTCCAAAAAATGCTCCATTAGCACATAATGTCCACTGGCACTTACTGGACACTATGACAAGTAGGGCTGCCATCTCAAATGTAGGGCAGGGCTCCTCTGTAGTTAATGGTTACACAGAATGTGAAATTTCAGCAGGTGTTGCTTGTCATGCAAGCAGCATCTGTTGAAATTTCCTCTTCTACACAACTGTTAAAGCACCAGAAGTTCTATTCACCTGACAATTCTAGTGACAAATGACTGACATGTACTCTAGCTCCATGTCATTTGGATTAGTTTCTTTTGAAACAGTATGAAATATAAAAAGAGTATAGCGCCTAGTTAAATCTATCTAGTTATGTCTAATGAGTCACCCCTTCCCCAAAGTTTAATGAATTAAGTTGCTGGTCATGAGAAAAAAATTGAGATTCTCATATAGAATCTGAGTGTACAGGGGTACAAGTCTTAGATCTGGATTAGAACCAAATTATATAATGTGGGAGAGAAGTAATCACCACTGACAACATCTGCTTCCCTTTCATTTCTCTCTACTATAATTTAATTTCATTCCCAGCATTGCACTCTGATTTGCTGGCTGTCACTTTCAGGAAAAAGAAGGGAGCAACCTTCATAATCTGTTTGTGTGGTTTTCATCCTAATTGTACCAGGGAGATGCCAATCAGGAAATCCTGTATATTCTCCTTATCCTGCAGCTTAAGTGTTACTTATTACAATAGTATCCTTCAGAACATGTTCAAGGGTTGCACCACAGCCACATTTTATCATAACCCTGTGTAAATCAGTCAAGAGACAGTGACTGCCCCAAATCACATAATAAGCTTCATGGCTGAGTAGGGATTAAATTTTGGGTTCCCACATTTCTGGGCCTGTTTCACACTGCACAGTTACAGAGAGCCAGCATGGTGTAGTGGTCTGAGCCTTCTACTGAGACCTTGGAGAGCAGGGTTCAATTCCCCACTGGGCCATGGAAACCTACTGGGTGACATTGGGTGCATCACACGCTCTGAGAAAACTCTGTGATAGGTTTACTGTGATAGGCACAACAACAAGAACAAGAACAACAGCCATGGCTACGTCCTACAAAATCCTAGGATTTGTAATTTGGGGGAGCAGTTATGCTGTCTGGTAGAAAATTCAAAATATCTTATGGAAGTAAAAATCCCAAGATTCTATAGGATGGAGCCAAGGCAGTAAATGTATTATGAAAATGCTAAAATTATGTAGTGTGAAATGGGCTCTAGTCTAAACACTCTGCCACACTGATACTCTTAGTACTCAGAATGCCACAAGTTTTATATCCACAGAAAAGGCTTCTATAGGACTTGTTTAGCATTGGCATTTTAAAAAAAAGTGCAGCATCTATGCCTGAATTTAGCTAACTGAACAAGTAGGTCTGTGTGGCTGCTGTGGACTTGAGTTTCTTGAACTACTGAGATCCACAAGCAACAAATCAGTTTGCTATTGCAACAGGAGGGAACTCCATGAGCATTTTACAACATTAAAATGTTGTGTTTTATGTCTCTCTCTTTTAAAAAGAACCAGAAATCCAACCGCCCTTTAGCTAAAAAGCAGGCATTTGTATCTTAGCTTAGAGATGTGTACATCTGAAATACCTACAATAAAAAAGAGAAGACTCACACCATTGAAAAAAGGCCTGTTAAGACTAAGAAAGCACCACTTCAGGTGCATTTCAAGAGCAAAGCATTCTCTGAAATTGTGTGTAATAAATAAACCAAAACGTCTGAAGGACATACGGTGTGCTTGCCTGCTCCCACTCCAGTGTGCTTGGCACTTTCAGAAAAATGCTTGCTCAGTGTTTGCCTTTGAATAATGAAACAAAAACCTGATGGTCAGCAAAGTGAAGTCATTAAGAATAAATCAGCCCTGTTTCCACCCAGAAACAGCTTAATGTTACACTTTGCAGTACACCATCGCAGCCGTTCTTGGCTTTCATATCGATTCTCCCCCACCCTTGCCACAGCAGTGAACATACAGAATCAGCAGGCTTCCTCCTCTTTGCTCTGCCACATTTTTAAAGAAGTATTTTCAGGCTTCCAATACGTGTAGGTGCAAGTATGACACCTGGTCCTGACCAGTGCATAAACATAGATGAGCAAGACAATAGTTTGCTGATTCTGCATTTTCATAGTGGGAAAGGTAAAATCAGCTGGGAGCAGTGATCTGCACTCTTTTTCCAATGCACAGTTGTACAGAATCCCAGTTGAGATCCTGATTTTTGCCAAGCACACATTGGAAGAGAAAAGTCTAAATGCATTTCCAAAATTAAAAACAACCACTCCATATTTTATAATTAGCTGAAGTAGGAGAAAAGCATCTGTTTCCCTGTAAAATGCTGCTCTAGCTTTTTAGATTGATATATTTTGTAGCTTTTCTGAGCAAACTCCTATGTAAATTTTTCAGTGCTTAATTTTCATTCAGTCTAATTTTGTTTGCCATGACTGAAGGCTGGTGGCAATTCTATTTGCATTTGAGATTTCTGATAGACATAATGCATTAGGGTTTCAAATGTTTGAAAAGAGCCTTTACTTTGCACCTCTCAACCAGCAGTGTTTTAACAGCAAATGGCAATTCCTCCATCACTCCTTTAATTAGACACTCAAAAAAGTGAGGAATGGCAGTAATGAATGTGAAAGTCCTACTATTAACAGCTCAGCAACTCACTGTATATTTAGACATTTTAAAATCCTATTTATTTCAAGCTCACTAACAAGTGCTTTATCATGGGCACAGCCTTCTTCAAACTCTCAGATTACTAAATTTCATGTACATTTTATAGACATGTTATGCTAATACAAACTCCTTTCAAAACTTTCAAAGCACTGCATAGTATATTCCTGATCATGGACTCGTATCAGCAATATACTGGAAATAATGCCCTTTAAAAAGCAAAGCAACTTTCTAAAATGTGTATCCACCATAGTTTTTGGATGCGGCTTTCTGAGCAAGGACCAGAATTAATCCTTATCCAAATGCTGTTGGCCTCTCTGTTTCTCAGCTCTTCAGGCTAATGGTATTCATAGCTCCATGGTTAACTGCCCTTCATTACCAGTATTTTAAAAAACCAGCCCTTCTACACAATGCTTTGAGCAGCCTTCCTTCATTCCTTGCAGCTTTCTAGGAATGTGAACATCTGTCAGTTTCATTCTAGTAGACGTTCTCAGAATCCCACTAGCATTCTTATTCTGCTCCAGTTCCATATCATGTTTCAAGCCTTTTGTTTTTGTAATGCACAAAAATGTGTGCATCCCCCCCGCCGCAAAGACACACCTTTTTCTAATATAAACATTTTGGTATGCATTTTCTCATTCACTAAGGCATGTTTTTGGGTATTTTCCAAATGTATGTCTTTTATTTTTGTGTATTTCTGAAACACATACAGCTCTTGTGTGTACAAGGTGTATCATATGCCTTGGAAACATACGGCTTTTCAAGGAAGATGCTTGCTGTTCTTTCTCCGATCTCAAGTGGAATGGGTCTTTCCTTATGGAAATGTGAACCTAATCAGTATCTTTTCCATTCTGACCTCTTTTCCACTGTTCCCCTCTGCATCCTCCATAGATCCTCTCCACCGGTTCATGATTCTAGTCAATTTTCCACCTGCACTGCTTTCTGGGCCCCTGTACTTCAGCGCTCCCTCTCCAGACCTTAGCCTCCAAAACTGTTTGCTTCCTGCCACTGTCTTCAACAGAACATTGATTTTCTTTTTCCAGGTTCTGTGGGCAGTTTCACTAGCTGACAACAGACAGACAGACAGACAGACAGAAGTATATAGTAGTACTTTCTTCCTTCATAGGAACTGTTCTATTTGTTCTCCTGGATGCCAACTTTCCTCTCAGAAGTTAGAATATTTATAAACATTCCAGGATGTCAGCAGGTGATAAGATTAACACAGGATAAATGCTGCTATTACTATTCTTCTAATGCAAGATCTTCCCATTAACACCAATAACACCAGACACTGGTGCAGTTTGCTTTTGTCTGAGCTGACTGGGAAGGCCAAGTTTCTGCCCCATCTTCTCCTCTCCCCCAGCTGAGTTAATTGAGTACAAATTACTAGTGCACTTAGAACTCAGTTTGCAGTAACTGAAGTAAGCCAGGACAAAGGGGGAAAGTGGGAAGAGGAGAGAGAAACTGGGATGTTTTAAAAACAGCTGAAAAAGTGGGAGAGCCAAGGATTAATTACAACTGTCTTTGCCAAATCAGGACAATTGCGAATATGCTTTCAGGGATGATACGTGAAATTGGAGGTAGGAATAGTGAGAGCAGGGGCAGGACTGCAGAGGTTGTCAATGGACCCCATGCTACAACGTGGGCTATAGCTGTTGCCTGCTAATGGTGGCCTCTTGACACCATTCCTGATGCTAGAAGCATATTTTCACATTGTCTCCACAGACTAGTAAGATCATTTTTAAATATTTCACCCTTTTTTATTTTTTGAGTGGTTATTTCATAGCAAAGAACATTAGTTCACTATTTGAAGGAGACAGCACTCTACCAGTTTTCTTTTTTATTTATTTTCATTGATGGTAAAAGAAACTTATTTACCAGTGTATCTTGAAAATCTTTCCAGACCCCTCTATTTTCAAAGCTTATAACCTGTGCCACAATAACACATGCTGACATTTGTGACTGTATCTTGTCTATCAGTCATTTGGTTGTCTTCTCATGTCCACTTTCTGACCTGCGAATAGATGAAATTCCACTGACATGCTGTTTTCAAGGGAACCAGCGCTCATGCCAGACCCAGTAAAATTAAGTTAACAGAATGATGTCACAAGATTTTGATGCTAAAAATAGCCTCTGTCTACTGTCATAGTAAACCTACTCAGATATACTTGGGTTGAAGCTTATTTTAAAAAGCTTTCAGACATTTGATGGAATAAGAACTCTGTTCATAACTGCTTATGTTCACAGACCTATTTTTACTCCAGAATAGTTTGGAGATAAAGAGACTACCCAATTAGTGACTGTCAGAACCTCCTACCTGAATGGCCTACAGGGAACTTAATATTGCACTCTTCCACATAAGCTATCTTTGGCTTCAATCTTCTGATATCTTTCTCCAGAACAGACAGGTCTGGAGTATGTGAAGCCTGATTCACATGTAATTAATTCAGCATGTGTATGCGGCGAAGTGTGATTTCTTTTCATTGTTGCACATCATGTACACATGCAGTAAGTATAACTCCTTGAAATGTATGTACACATTAAATATAGCGCTTCATTCTTCTTTATGGAGTAGAAAACTTCCAAGTACACATAGTAGCCCTTCTAAACCCTGAGTATGTGAAGCAAGTCTGAGGTAATCATGCTGGGTCAACTGACTTGCTCTAAATGGATATCCAAAGCATTCTTAGTCTACTCAGCAATGGAGATCCATCCAGCAGTATTTCTTCAGACCCTCTGCTGCAGTTTTTTAGTATTGGTAAAACAAATATGAAGAGCCAACTTAAAATTAGAATGGAAAAGAGAAGGAAGGGCATGAGGCTGTTCAAAGTGAGAAAAATAATAAAAGTAAATGAAAAACAGGGTCAATAATTTATTTGAGAAACTAATCATGACACATTTAGCACATTTAGCACTTGTTAAAAAACTCTGTTTTTGCACTTTCAAAGTCATTTATAATATGTAGTTTAAATCACAGCAATAACAGATGTAAACATGATAATGCAGTGGTTTTAGAGTACATGAGTGGCTTTGGTGTTACTTAGTCCAGTGTGAAAAAGGTTTATGTCCTGGCTTACAGCTTTTTTGTGGGATACTCAGTTTATTGTTGCAGTGCATTTATTTTGAGTAAGTCTGCCTTAAGAAGCCATTCAGTCCATTAATTCTGGAAATTGAGACTGGTGAGATCATGAAATGTTTAGCATTATGGCAGTTTGGGAAAATGTAATGAATTAAGCACTTCTCTAATAAATGTTTTCAGATTTAACAGATTACCATTATTTATATTAGTAAATATAAAACACCTACATTTTCAAAATGCCCCTTTTATATTATTTTTCAGGACCAGACACTGAAGTTTAATTTTCTTGAACCATAAACGTGCATATACTCACTCTCACTCCCTTGGGGCTAATGATTTCATTTATAATCAAGTTAGGACTGGAGCAACCTTTTTGCTGGAACTCTATGCTTCAAAAATTTCCTCTTTAATAATTTCTTCTTTGCTCCCTTCCTACACCCCTCCCCATCAAACTGCCATTTCTATATTTCTTTCCTGTGCAGTCAGAGCAAATAGAACTCCAGAATGATATGGCATTGTGCAAGAAACTGACCTGTCTGATTCTGATTAATGATGCTATCTATTGTAGTAGATAGCAATTCTCTCCTTCAGAGCTTAAGGGGGGGGGGTTGGAGTGGGGCTAACCAAAGAGCTCTTTTCCTAGGGCTTTCTCCCCCATTTATAGGATGCTGGCTTGTCATAGTTGATGTCCTTTTGTGACATAGTAAGTCCAAGACAGCTGCCTGAGACAGGATGTTGGGGCTTGTCACCTTCCTCCCAATGTCCCTACTGCACCACCTGTTATCACTTTTGGGCAGAAATGCTTTTCCAGGGCTTGCATGGTTTTGCTAAGTCCTCGTGAGATTTTACAAGCCTGCCTTAAGTGGGATTGCTAGGTCAAGATTCTCCCAGGTCCTGAAATCTAGGGATTACTCTTTGTGATGCCACAGGCCCTGGTGATGTTCCAAGGGTGGTTACAAGAAGCAGTCCCTAGTGATGTCATTAGGCATTACCCAGTTGCAGATATGCCATTCAAATAAAAGACACTAAGTAATGAGGAAAATCTATTTGTACATACTTTTCAAGGCAGTGCTCTCAGTTTAAGATCTCAACCCCCCCCTTTCACATGGAGGACCATGTGATTCCCACCTGTCTTATGGCCTTAATGTGAAGCACTCACCAGTGGTGGGGTTCTAGAGATGCAGCTAGAAATCTCCTAGCATGTGAAGCATCCAGTGGTTGATCCTCAGCGTCATCACAGGATGACAGCCCAGCCTTGGAAGGGCTGGTAAGGCAGTATGTGATGACAGGTCTTGAGGAGTAGCAGCACAGGGGGAGAGTGCACCTTTCTAGCCTCAGTGCTCCTGTCTAGGAGCAGAGATTTGGTGAGGTAACAATAAAAACATGCTTTTCCCCTCAACCTCTCCAATTTGCCTGAGCCAAGGCACCCTTTCACCCAACACAGTTATAGCGGTATAATACTACTTTAAATCCCATGGAAACATCCTATGGAGTCCTGGGATTCACAGTTTAGGGAAGGGTATTTAAAATTCTTGGTCAGAGAGCTCTAATGACACATAAGACTACAAAGTCCAGGTTTCCATAGGATGCAGCCATGGCAATCATAATGTTATAATTGTGCAGTGTTAAAGGATCCCATAAGTTCCATGCACACCACGGGAGGGAAGGCCCTTTTCCTGTGCTGGAGTACTTGATAGCCATTTCCTCATGTTGTTGACTAATTCAGCCTGAAAAAGTCTGAAAAGTTCTCATAATAAGCACAGCTGATATAGAGGCATGCAATATAAACATATGGATCCCTCTTACTGGTGCATCTAGCCCAGAGTGGTCTATCCTCATTCACAGCAATTCTCTTCAGGTCTGAAAAAGAAGTTCTTCCCAGCTTGGCTATGCCAAGATGTAACTATATGGTTTTGAGAGCATTTAACTTGAGACCTTACCCAGGAAAAGAATGTAATCTTACTATCCAATTATGACCCCATTCTTTGAGAACATGATTCTCCATGAGTTCCAGGTGTGTATTGTGTGCCTAATTCTCATAAACCACAAACCACATCCACACACACAGAGGTCACTCATGTACTCAATTAGAATGGGTACCCATTTCACTCACCTCCTGACCTGAGCAGAAAGAAGGCCTCATATCTAGAAGATACAGTAACAGTAGCACTGATCAGCTCTTTCTTATTGCATTAAAAGGTACTGGTTGTTAAACTTTATTTAAGCTGTAAACTGTAAAACTTTAAATAATCTGGGCCCCATGACTGGCATTCATGGTGCAAGCTATTGGTTTTACTCACATTTGGTCTATTCATGTCCCAAGATGGCCTTTATTTTGTCCATCCCACCCAGCCATGCCATCCCTCATGTTCATTCGGCTGCTGCTTACTTACCAACTGGTCATGTTATCTGGCTTCTTTTCTGTGCTTCAAGCCAGCAAAGTTCCTTTGTTTTTCACACAAGCAATTATTAAGAAGAGTGATCTATTTGTCAGCATCCCCTCCTTATTTGACTTGAGGCATCAGGGCAAGGCCATGGCATGAGTTGCTGAACCTCAACTTTTGTGGGATATTGAGGTGAAGGTCCACAGCCCCCTGCTGTTTTGGGCCATCCTGAATATCTCTGATGCACCTTAAGAACCAAGAGACAGCCAGAACAGACAAGGTTTTATTGGGCAATATCATTTGTAAATTCTGACAGCCTTACAGAAGCAGAGTGGCTGTTTGCTCTTATAGGAAGAGTTCATTATGTCCCTTTGAAAGGTGCATGCCAGGCACAGAGGCAAAGGTACAGCCTTCCTTGTCACTGCATTTCTACCTTGTGTACCACTCTACAGGTAACGCCTCTACATGCCATGTACTTTCTGAAAGGAGAACTGTGCTCACCCCATATAAAAGAATGATGATTTCTCACAGGTTGTTTCTGCTGTTGGCCTCATTTGTGGTCTGCATGACATGAGCCACAGTAGGGGTGCAGGATACCTTTGTTTCTTTGTTGGTTATTTGCCTTGTTGCCTGTGGAGAAGAGAGAACAGTATGATAGTGATGCATAATGGTTAGCAGGCACAGAGAAATCTTCGGTAACGGCCCACATTATAGAAATCCTCTCCAAAAATCTGTGAAAAGTCTTCTGTCTGACCATTGGTAAGCAATCCCCGACAGCAAATTTGATCAGATTATTTTATGCTTGCTCCTTGTTTTTGAGTTGTTTAGTTTTAGTCTTTACGTCTTTCTCAGTTTAGTTCTAGTTGTTAGTGTATTATTGGTGTTAATTATTCAGTTGTAAGTCACTTTGTGAAAACTTGGTCTTGAATGGTAGGATAAAATGCAATTAAAAATTAAAGACAAAAACTATAGGAAGTGCCACTTCCCTGATATGATCATTTTGCATTTAAAAATATGGGGAAGACATGGCAATCAAGAGATGAGGTTGGCAAGAGGCTGAGCCAGAGTCTCCGTTATGTCCACTATATAAAATACATGAAATGTGTGACAATTGGTGTCTATAGCTCTTTGTAAAGCATTTTTATTAGACATGTCTTTAACAAACTTACAAGCTAACAAACAAATTACCTCACATTTTATTTTGTGTGGTTCTGATGGACTTTTGGGGGGCAACAGGTGGCATTAAGTTTTTTTTTCATTGTAAGGAACAGGGAATTTAAATTGTTTAAAATTCTAGCAAAAGAATCCATCAATCTGTTAGATCTGCATCACTGACTGTTAGAAATCACTGTTAAAAATTACTGTACGCCCCCCAGCCCCATGTCATTTTGTGTGATGTTTGTGTTATCTTTTCTTCTACACACTTCTTTTCCTATTTGCAGTTTTGAGCTTAGGTATATAGTGTAAAGCCAAATGTAGATTCTCCTGCACCCACATAAAGAGATGTCCAAATCTATAATAAATAAAGATGAAATGCTAAATAGCTTATAGGTATCTAGGCAGCTACATAAGAATGATAAAGGGAAATAAGTTAAGTTAGGGAACAAGTTAGGTTTATTTTTTAAAAAGTAGAAGTTTCTAAAGCAACAGTACTGTTATACCAAGTTTCTTTAGTACAGAAAAGAATCCTCCATAAGAATAGACAAATGCTGTAGTCCCGCTTCAAGTTGCTTCAATCAAAATTAGAATTCTGTGGATAGAATCATAGAGTTGGAAGAGACCCCAGGGGCCATCGAGTCCAACCCTCTGCTATGCAGGAACACCCATCAAAGCATTCCCAACAGATGGCCATCCAGTCTCTACTTAAAAACTTCCAAAGAAGGAGCCTCAACCACACTCCGAGGCAGCATATTCCACTCGTGGACAGCTCTGACTGTTCTTCTTGAAGTTCTTCCTGAGCTTCAAGTGGAATCTACTTTTCTGTAGCTAGAATCCAGTGCTCCTTGTCCTAGTCTCTGGACCAGCAGAAAACAAGCTCGCTCCCTCCTCAACATGACATCCCTTCAAATATTTAAACGTGGCTATCATGTCCCATCTTAACCTTCTCTTCTGCAGACTAAACATACGCAGCTCCCTAAGCCATTCTTCATGGGGCATGGCTTCCAGACCTTTCACCATTTTGGTCACCCTCCTCTGGACGCATTCCAGCCTGTCAATATGCTTCTTGAATTGAGGTGCCCAGAACTGGACACAGTATTCCAAATGAGGCCTAACCAATGCAGAATAGAGTGGTAGAATTACCTCCCTCGATCTAGACACTATACCCTTATTGATGCAACCAAGAATCACATTGGCTTTCTTGGCTGCTGCATCACACTGCTGACTCATGTTCAGCTTGTGATCTACCAAGACTCCTAGATCCCTCTCACACATATTGCTCTCCAGCCATGCATTTTTTCTGCCTAAGTGTAGGACTTCACATTTCTCTCTGTTGAAATTCATTTTATTAGCTTTGGCCCAGCTCTCCAATCTGTCAAGGTCATTTTGAAATTTGATCCTGTCCTCTGGGGTATTAGCAACCCCTCCCAATTTGGTGTCACCTGCAAATTTCATCAGCATGCCCTCCACTCGTTCATCCAAGTCATTGATGAAGATGTTGAATAGCACTGGGCCCAGGACAGAACCCTGTAGCACCCCGCTAGTCACTTCTCTCTAGGATGAAAAGCAGCCATTGGTGAGCACCCTTTGGGTTTGGTCGGTCAACCAATTACCAATCCACCTAACAGCAGCCCTGACCAGCCCGCGTTTTACTCTTTGGAAGCATGTCACGGGGAAATTTGTCAAAGGCCTTACTGAAGTCAAGATATGCTACATCTACAACATTCCCTTCATCTATCAAGCTTGTAACCTTATTGTAAAAAGAGATAAGAGATAAGATTAGTCTGGATGTACATGCGTGTGAAACGAAGTTCAGAATCTCCACAATAGTGCCTGATATTGGATCCCATGAGGACTGTCAAATATTGTTCATCTTCTTCAAGAAAAGGTGACCAGCTCTTTGTTTGAATAGGTTCTTACAAATGTTCTTAGTAATAGCAGGACATCTTATGTATATCTAACAGTGCTTCACTTACATTGTTTCATGGTTTCCTGTGGCCTGCTGCATCCAACTTGAAAAATCACTGCTGAGGTGAGATTTGAGAAGAGGTCTTCCCATGTAACACTCTTACCTTACACTACAGAAGCTGATAGCTCTTCTGAATGTTTTAATAAGTGGTTTCTAGCCTAAATTCAACTCCCAGTCCTCACTAGAGTAGACAAATGAATCAATGGAAATTTGGTTAAGTTGATTTGTGCACACTCTAGGGATATACTCTAGCTGGGTCTAACATTTGGATTTAGCCCAATATATTATACTCTGACTTTTACGATAGTGGATATTTTAAGTTATTTCACATGCTATGTTGTAAATAAAAGATGGAATAAACATAACAAACATAAATGAAAATGGATTGTTGGAAACAAAACAATGACAACTATTTCTGCAACTAAGTGGGATGGGAGTGATCAAAACAAAAACTGGGGAGGAACAAGACTGTCAAATTTGGTCTGGTGACTTCTCTATGGGTAGAAAAAGTTCAGAGTATACTGTTTAATTTATTAATTATAATATTTATATCTGGCCATCTATCTGAAGATCTCAAGGTGGCAGACAATGAAATTAACTTGAACAATTCAAAAGAATGTAAACAATAAAAGTGATTTTAAAAGATTAAGAACAGTTTAATAAGAGAAAATATATTAAAGCTAGTAACAATAGTTTAAAATGGTTTTAAACCATGCATATGTGTTGGGATGCCCTCCATATTAAGTAATGGGATATGCAGTCTAGTGTAATGTAACAGACAGCTCATAGCTGAAGAAGCATAGGTACCAGGGACCATTAGATAAACATTTCTAGGAATGTGCTGATAACTGCTGGTTGGCTCTCACGGCTTCAATGTCTCTTGGCTAAGGGGAGGGAATGTGGGAAATTTTACAGTTATGTATTTCCTTTTGGAGCTCAGTCTTTTCATTAAAGTCTTTTTTATGTACTTCACTCCAAATAAATAGTGCTTATGCATTATACTATTTGTGTGTGTGGATTCAATTCCTGAGAGAGTGAAAAGACTCAAACCAAATTTTAAACCATGTTACAAGAATCTGAAGAAGAACCACAGGAGGAGGGAGTGGCTGGTGGAGCAACTGAGATCCAAGGAGAGGAACGAGCTGAGGAAGCCGAACCAAACCCCAACTTGCCCACAGATGTACGAGCAAAGAGTCGTCCTGTGATTCCCAAAACCACCGCTGTTGCTGGACAAACCTGGGCCTGGGGAGAGCGTCCCGACATGGCTTGCAGACAACGCCACCACATCACACCTTGGGATGTTACAACCAGCGAAATGGACCTGATGGAACAACTTCTAGCCAAAGAGGAAGTGGGACTACTACGTGAAGAGATGTCGAGATTGCAAGTGCAGCTAGCTGACTGGAGGAATCTGCTGCCTCACTTAGGCCGAGCCCAACAGCGTGGCCCCACAGTGGCAGCACCAATTGCCATGGCTCCAGCACCTCCAGGGGGGCCAGTGCCTCAACTTGGGCCCAGACCCTTCCGAGAGATGAAAGCCACTTACGATGGAGAGGGAGCTACTCTCAACTACTTCCTCAACATGGCCTTCAACTACATGGCCAACTACAGCAACAGTTTCAGCGACGACGCTGCCTGAGTGAGATATCTGAGCCAGCATCTGAAGGGTGAGGCGTCAGAATGGGTTGCCACCTTATTCGACACCTGGGCTGAAGAAATAGCAGACCTACAACTGTTTAAGAACTGACTCTGAGAGAGGTTCGAAGACCCTTTTATACAAGAACAAGCCAGACACCAACTCAGGAAACTGCGCCAAGGAAAAGGAACTGTTGGACAGTACACCCTGGAATTTAGAAGGTTAGCCATTAAGGTACCAGAATGGAAAGATGAAATACTGAAGCAGTTGTTTCAGGATGGATTGAACCCCACCATTCTGGACCTGTGTCTTTCCCAAGGAAATCCTGCCAGCTTGCTGGGCTGGATGATGCTTGCTGTCGAAGCAGAGAACCTCCTGGAAAGTGTCCAACTTGCCTGCTAAAGACAGGCTCAAGAGAGCAGCTGCAGAACCCTGGGAGCCAGAAAAAAACCCTTTCTGAGCAGTGATGAAAAAAAAAAGAAACTGCTGCGCAAAGGGACCTGTTTCATATGCGGAAAAAGGGGCTACATTGCCAGTGATTGCCAAGGTGAAGAGAAGACTACAGAGGAAAAGTCAACACCTCCCTCTACTAAACCTATGACCTGTAAAACTGAGACCTCAAAGCTGCAGGCCAATTGCTCAGGCATAGGGCCCTTTGCATGCGTCTGCGAGGGCAAGGATAGCCCCCAGCCTGCCTCTGACTCCAACAGCAACAAATGGACTCCGGACCAGTCTGCAAATACAAGTACAGCCAAAATTTGGCACGTGTGTGTTAATGTACTTTTACAAGAGACGGACAGGGAGTTAAAACAGTAGAAGGTATTAACTGACTCTGGATGTACTACAAGCTTGTTAAACCCTATAGTGGTCAAAGAACTTGCAGCGGAATTTGAACCCCTCAAAAAAGCCATTTGTTTGACACAAATGGACGGTTTACCTATGTCAGGATACCCAATCAGGGAAAGGACCAAACTCATTCCTGTTCCGGTGGGAGACATCTGGGGGCACTTGAGGTTTCTAGTGCCAAGCAAAATTGGGTTTCAAGTAGTCCTCAGGTTCAATTGGCTAAAAAGACATAACCCCAAAATTGACTGGACCTGAAGCATACTAAAACAAAAGAACAACATGGATGAAATGCCCCAGACACGGATCACTTCCCCCGTGAAAATAACAGAACCAAACGCTGCCCTAAAGCTGAGTGCCAAAGAACTGCAGAAAATCCTGTGAGTACTGGGACCCGCAGAAGGCTTTTGAAAAACATGAAGCAGATAAACTCCCACCCCACAGAGACTTTGACTGTAAACTAAGATTAGCAGACAGCACCAAAATTCCAAAACCAAAAATCTATCCCATGAACAAACAAGAACTGAGGGCACTGAGGAAATTCCTAAATATACTATTTGTGTGTGTGGATTCAGTTCCTGACAGTATGTGCAGATTTGTCTAAAAACTAATTAGTCCCCAAAAGACCTTAGTAAACAGTCATGTTTGTAATGGATTTTACAAATGTAACTCTGTTCTTTGGTCTGGTCAAGTGACCTCTGGCTAGGAATGGACAAAATATGGTACAACAGATAATGCTGGACTGCATATTCTATCAACCCTAGCCATTATAGTCCATTGTGAATACTGGAAGTTGTAATGTGACAACATTGCAGAGTGACACTTTACCCAGCTCTGTTGTTGTGGGTGGGAGCAGGAAGAGGTTGTAATTTGCATCACCCTAAGGAAGCTCACTTTCAGGGAAAATAATGTCCACGGGGGAGAAAAAAGTCTCTACTTGTGCTTGCGTAACTGTATAGCACTGAAGCCAAAGCTAAGCTCACATAATTTTATTTTTCCCCAAGTGTCTGGAAGCAGAAGAAGCAAGTTCATAGTTGACATATCACATTGAATTACCTTGTTGGTTAATCTGCAACACAAATTCCTTTATTCCAGTTAAGGACCATTAGGAAGGTCTTACCACTCAAGCCATCACAATTATATCAAGAATTTTCATGTTTGTGTTGTCATTTTATATATAGAACAAACACATTTAATTTATAATACTGAAAGGAAACAATATTTTAAAGTTTTAAATCTGTATTCATTTCAACCATTTTCAGCTGAATGGCTGAATGGAGAGATCCCAAACATCTGAATAATCTTTAATATTCCTTAGATTGAAGTGGAGGATCAATATACAATAGTGAATTTTGCCTATCCAAATTAATTCACCAACACATTTGTAGATTTTGAAATGTTCTATTTTCTGTTACTGAGAATGCTTCCGTCTGGTACGTGTCATCTTTTCCTCCCCTCCCAGGCATGCAGGTTGGCTCTGCAAAATGCTGGATGTGGGAAGCAGAAAGATTTGGACTCCAGGGCTGTGGCTCTCTGCTGAGGGAAGCAGTAGGATCTTGATCAACACAACAGGGAAAGATCCAACACTGGTACTTCATGGTCACAGAACCTACAGTTTTGGCATTGATTTACAACTGGACAGATTGTTCTTGTATAAATATTAGCATTTTAATGCAGTAATTCATTATCCATCACCCGAGTGAAACTTTTGGCAGAAAGGCAAGATAATAAATATAGTTGACTACTTGTTGGTTTTTACTTAGTTCTTAAAGATTCAAGAATTATTTTATAGCCTGTTTTCATTAAGCTGGATTGCATTTTTAGTATTTTCAAATGCTTTTGGGAACCTCACAAGAGGGGCATGAGAGTCAGCATTCCTTTTGGTTTTCAGCTTCAGGTATACAAACCATAGCACAATTATTTAAAACTTACTTCTAGGTATCTTCAGGAAGTATGCTTCCTGTAAATGTGCAGGTTCCATTTAGCCACTGCAGCTACTGGAAATTACTTGAAGTAATACATCTGTTGCAATAAAATAGGCAGGGAAATGAAAATAAGGCTTGAATAAGACAACATATTAATTTTAAATGTAGATTCAGGGCTCCTAAGCAGAAAAGTGTAGAGAAAGCTCTACCATTTATCCTGTTGGGTGCCATAATGCCCTAATAAGTGGTTTCTCTTTGGTTTTAGCATGGCATCATCAGTGGATCACCAAACCACCCAGAACGGAAATGGTATTGGGCTGCTGTGGTGACACTAAAACCAATTTTCAAAAAGTCGTGCAGACCTGGAAAATAGTTGCTGCTGGAGTTTGTTCAGGAGCTCGCCAAGATGTTTTTAAGCTGCTTTGAGAGAGCTTAGACTGATATTACTGTGAAGTCAGCACTGTATTTGGGGGGGGGGTGAGTGGGGAGCTCTAGGGAACATCTGCTCAGTTTGATCATTTATAAAAATATGAGAGCCAGCATGGTGTAATGGTTTCAGCACCGGACTACAACTCTGGAGAAAACAGTTCAAATTCCTGTCCAGCCATGGAAACCCTACGGGTGACTTGGTAACTTATACTCGCTCAGCCTCAGAGGAAGGCAAATGCAAACCTCCTCTGAATAAATCTTGTCAAGCAACCCCCATGATAGGTTTGCCTTAGGATTTCTGTAAGTTGAAACAACCTGAAGGCACACAACAACAAACATACAAGGAGCAAAGATGTTACACTAAAAGAAGTGACTACCACTGAAACAATAGCTTCCTTTCAGCTTTCTTTCCTAACTTCTTATATCTAGAACAGATGTGGGCAAAATACAGCTTGTGGGCCTCTGAGGGGATCAAAAAATGGAGAAGCTAATGCAGCTCTGGAGACTGCCATAGAATATAACCGTCTGCTAGCATTAAGATAGTCTGATTACTCCACCACCAGTTTCCAGTAGCTGTGAATGAAATGAAGGAGGGTAAGTCAGGAATAACTTTTCTTTCTTTTGTAGGACTTGAGACAATTTACCTGCAATGGACCCATAACATCCCTTTCAAGGAACTATGAAAGGTGGCAGTGGTAATAGTAACTGCTCCTCCCTCTTCTTACCATTAAGGTCATCACTGCACACTTGTGTACAAGACAAAACAAAGCCCAGGATCACTGTGGCTCAGCAATCAAGCTGGTAGAGCTAATCTTTACGGAACAGAGATGGAATCAGTTTTGCTGACCAAAGAGATGGTACCTCCATTATTGGTGTGAAACTTGCTCATTATCCGATCTTGAGATATTTGAAGAAGGCACATATATAACCTTGGCACTTGCCTGATAGTTTTACCCTTCTTTCTTGTTCTCTGTGTGTTAATGTTGAGCTATAATGTCTGCTGCTGGCACTCTTTTTTCAGGTTCTTTGCTGGATAGAAAAAGCTTGTTACTGCACATCCTCAACACATGAAAGGTGATAAGGATAAAAACACAGGATATGCAGCTAATGTGCTTCATGTTGCTTTTTCTTCTGTTACATTAAACATTGAAGCAGAACACCTAAATAGGCCTGGAGAGGAAAGGAAAAGGAGGAGCAACAGTTGGTGACTTCACTGCTATCCAATGGCAATTCAAGGGGCCTTTGTGATGGGTCCTCTGCAAATAGGGCTCAGCAGGTGCTCTACAGTGATGATGCCTGCTGCTGATTAAGGAAAGAAGTACAACGACTGGGCTGGCAGACAAGTAATCTATTTCTAATCATTTTTCTTCTTCCATTTGAGGCAGCAGAAATATAAACTATATTAAAACTAAAACAGAAAGGTTTAAACACAAAGCTAAAAGTAGCCATGTTGGCTATAAGAAAAAATTCAAAATATTTGTGTAGTATTTTCATTGGATCAAACAGAAGAGCACAAAAATGTGTGTCCATTTCATGAAGATGACTTTCGAAGGGGGAAATAGCCTTTTGCTAGGACCTATACATGTGGTTTTGAGATGTCTGTGTATATACACTTAAAAGACCTCTTCCCCTAAATCCACCCTCTTTTGGTTAAATAGGCAAACTATAAGCCATTTTATGCAAAGGATCTTGTAGTACCTTTAAGATTAACTGAAAGAAGTTGGTAGCATAAGCTTTCAGAGTTAAATCTACTTCATCAGATGCATCAAATGCATGGAGTAAGGTCTCAAAGGTACAGGATCCCTTTCCATACTGATCCAGACTAACACAGCTGTGTCTTTTAATATAACCTATTCTACATTCCTAATCTCTCTTTCACTTTGTGAATACTTGGAAGGCAGTCTATAAAAATATAATGGGTGCATTCTCAACTATTATGGAGAAATCAGCACATTTAATGAGATACAGTGATTCTTCACAGATCATTGTCTTCTTCTTCTTCATCATCATCATCACTGTCATCATTATTTTACCCTCAGTTTAGCCCAATATTCAATGTAGAATGGTCACAAGAAAAATTTTTCATTAATTTCAGAGGGATGAAACTTGCTTCTGATTTCACCCATGCAGCATGATTAATATTTACAATGTCTTGAAATGCATTCAGACTTTGCTGCCAAGAGGAATGGAAGTGTTCAACTAGCAGCTCTACTTATTCCTACTTCATACTGTGGATTTTGAGAGACTATCATTGTTTGGTGTGTTGATAGCTGGTGCCATCTGCACCAATCCTGCTAGCTTGTCTGAACTGGCACCAACTACATGCATCCCGAATGTGCTCAGAACATTATGTGTTCTGCTATAAAAGAGGACACCTACAAAATACCACCTCTGGAATTATTCTTGGAAAACAAAAGTAATCACTTCTGTCTCTCTTTGCTACATCATTATTCAGTCTTTAACATCTCAGTACCCATTACCATCCATTATTCACCAACAGCATCTTTCACCAGTCCTGTGTAGTTACAGAGAGACTAAACGTATAAACTGCAGACTACAGTAGTTTCCAGGTGCCGTGCATCAGACAAAGAGGAAGGAAACAGAAAGGACAGCTCCAGCAATAAAAACTGCAAGCTCAGCTGGAACCTAGCAATAAGGAGGCATTCCTTCCAATTTTAGAACAAGCATCTAATTTAAAGGATTTCAAAAGGACATGCCTTGATTATGCTGTTAAAGCATTTTAGTATTTCAAGGTTTTATTAATCCTCTTTACCCATCCACATAGCACCTTGGGGGTGGTATTTTCTGTTTTTCTAGGAGATGGAGATGGATGTCCAGGTGGAGGAGATGATGACGATGATGATGATAGTATCATCTCATTTTTTTCCATTCTAGGAAACTGATGATTACCCATTTGCCAGTCCACCATGGGTAAACTGTTGTTGGAATCAAATAATAACCATTGTTTTCCCTAATGGATTTGTACCTGTCCTAGATGGCTTACTTCTCCTTCCAGATCCTGGAAAAGAAAATACATTTGAAAATGCTGCAGCCAGGAATCACTGCTGAGGCTAAAAGGGGGAGAGTAATGCACTAACAAGCTGAATGGACAGCCTTCACTGTACATTACATTGTTTAGTACTACTGATGCATTTTTCACTGTGGTATGTTCCATACTATAATGCTGACAGATATGATATAGCAAGCATCTCCTGCTTCATCAATAGGGCATCAGCTTATTCTTGGAGATCATCTTTACGTAGATGCACTACTATTATACATTTTTGTACAGTCAAAAGCTTAGGTGACACTCATCTTGAGGCATGATAACACACAACAGTATCAATAACAGTATAACCCTGCCTGTTCCTGCCCATTGCTTGGTATTCTCTTTGAAAAGAATACTTGCTAAATAGAATAGGGTTATTTTGAATTTAACTCCCTGTTGCCATACATATTTTCCCATCACTTTTGAAATTAAATTGTTACACTTTTCATATCTGTTATTTTTTTTTCTAGTATAGGTTTTATTGATTTTATTTCTTGCGCATAAAAAAGAAGAAAACGCAGAGCATAATCACAGGTTATGCACAATCATTAAAATAAGCTAACTAGATAAAAAGATAGACAGATAATCTAAACAAAATTGATGCCTGAAAGGTAAACACTTAAGTGTTGATGAGGCAACAGACCTGCAGGCCACTGACTAATGGATGTTGAGTGTTTGTTTTTCAGTCTTAAGAGTATTAATTTCATTCCTATCACAAGAGAAATCAGCAACCAACAACAAGTCAGAGGAAAATAATTTAAAAATACACAGGTCACAAGCATCTACAAGCATATTTTCCCCTAAAATAATACTGTTGATATACTGCAAAACATTCAAATGCAAGCGAGTCAAAGGTGGATAATTCGACATTATATGCCTCTCATATTATAATACCCTGATTACATCACCACCATCTAGCTTTATCAGCCATCTTCTTCCTAAAAGGACATTGTGGTGTCCCAACATATTGATTGTATGTTGGAATTTCCATTTTTTTCTGGACCAATCACAATATTAAATTTAGAGAAACATTTCAGTATAGAAGCTAACCTAATTTTCTACTAACATGCATAGGGTATTCTTAATTCTTTATTCCACTCAGTTCTGAGTTCATCAATATCAAAACTTCCACTTTTCCATAAATATGTATAAGTTACAACTGATGTTTTCCATTATTCTGAAAATGTACTTAGTACCCTAGGAGTTGCCAAAGCACTCAAAAAATTTAAAATATAATCTAAGAACTAATGAATATTAGACATGATTTTCCTATTATAATATTCTTAATTGTACCAGCTCTGAGCTAATCTACAATGTATATGTACTTACATGTCCATCACAGTGGAAATAAATACTTCAATAATACTGAAAATAATTTAATTGTTTACAAATGATTGTTTTAATGTTTTCATGCTGAAAATCACAACCACTTGATTATCTTCTTCAGCTCTTGTTTACATTGTTTAGCCAATCATAGGTTTAATTCATAATATTTAAAAATACAGTTTCAAATCCTTGGAAAAACATGCTAATTCTGAAATGCTGAAACAAGCATTTTGCTTTTCAAAAGCCAGTGTCAAGTTGATGGTGTTATTGAAACAGACCTAATATATGAAAAGCCACTATGACGCAGAGAGGGACACATTTGTTGTTGTTTTCATGATCTTTTGCAATGTGTTTCCTAGTTTCCACAGCCTTGTTTAAATTCAAGCAAAGACCTTTTTGCACCAGCTCTGTAGGATTTCATTTGTGAGTTGTACATTTAATTCTCCATAGCAGATGGTGATGAGTGGGTGAGGTGCTATATATTTGTGACAGATTCCTTATCCTACAAAATAAATTAATTGCTTCATACAGAGATTTAGAATCAGCATTGTATTACTTAATAACTCTTATCATTTTAACCACAAAAATTGATATTTAGCATTTCCTTTACTGAGCAAAATAAATCTCATCATCCAGACTGAAACTAACTTGTAAATAAGTGTCATACATTTTGCTTGAGCATTAGTTTTTCCAGATGTTGCTATGAAGAAGGTTGCTAAGGAAATTAATCAGTGCTCAATTATACACAGTACAATGGGGACCTCAAAGCGCTTGTTTTCTTCAAGCTTCCATATCCTACAGAGATCTTTGAAAGAACTCAAAATATGAACAGGAAAGACAACTTTTGCTCTTGACAGAGAACATAAATATGCTTTAAGAAAACCATCTAGAGACAATCAATACTAAATGTGTGGCTAAAGTACTGCCATATTGTCAGGCCAACAGTCAGGCACATCTTGTCTCCAGCACACTCTCTAAGTATGAGAAATAACATAGAGAAAGGAACAAGATAACAATGGTAGTAAGAACTTTCTCTTTTCTCTGTCCCCTTAGCTTGACAAGTGTTAGAAATACATCCTCATACTCAAGGTATGGCTAAATTCACCTAAGCCAGCAATACAACCTGCTGTATGTATGCACTGGTAAATCTCTTTATCAGTTTGAACAGAATATCCAGTGACAAAGTCTTATACATTCTAAGCACTCCAACTCCAATAACTTTTAGCAACTCACATTTATAAACAATAACATATTTCAAAGTATGTTAGGAAAAAAAATCAGCCAGAGTCTTGGGAACACTAAATGAAAATTGCAAACATGGAGCAATGAATGAAGACAGGAAAGAAGTGAATGCTGAAGAAACTGATTGATGGGAAGAGTTCAGGCTTTGTTGCAGAACCCCCCACAGGATATCTCAAGACAAGCACAAAATAATTAAGGAAGAAACAACTGACAAGGTATCAACTGTCAACTGTTGGTAACATTCATCTACTCAAAAGTAAAACAAATGAACAAGCAATGAAAGTATGTTGTATCACAAAAATTAGCCTCCTTACCCAAGAAAGGTGTCAGCTGGACATAATGTCAAGTCCCAGTCGTGATCCAGCAAAGGTGAAATGCAGAGTGGGCTGGTTGCACCTAAGCAGTCCATCAATCTGAGTTGATAACAGTGCAGGGGTTAAAAAGTATACTGTCAGACCTCAGTCTGTGATTATCAGCCATATCTCTGTAGGTAGAATGTAAACTGGAAGCTGGGAACATCAAGAACCAGGAGTAGTCAAGCTGAATGGAAAACAAGGCTGGGTGTAAAGCATGAACAGCACAGGGTTCCTCTTGTCAGTTCAACATTTTAGGGTAATGTTGAACATTTACAGGCACACAGTGTCACAAGGAACAAGTCAAAATCCTCACTGGTATAGTTATCTGAATGTATCTTGTACCCCTGAGCCCTATGAACCCAGGACTGGCTGGTGTGTAATATAACTAATCTTTTCGAGATCTAGCAAATTATAGACAACATCAGTATGACTTCTGCAAAGCACTGCTGAAGGCTATAATTATTTAACATATAAAATTAGCCTTGCTAAGGAAAAATCAGAATGCAAAGCTTTAGTAACCTTGCAGAAATCGTTTAAAAAGGACAACAGGTGTGGAAATAAGGGTGATTTCTACTACACTCAGATTACACACATGCTGGAATTTTCAAGAGACCCTTGGATAAAAAGAAACTCCTTTCATCAGAAGAAAAAAAACCTATGTGTGCTTTACTCTGAGACTCTCTGTGATTAGTTTTGAAGAAAAGAACAAGAGGAGCAGATATATATTGCATACTTAACACATGGGTGTGCAAAGTGAACACAATTTCCAGGGGCTCTAGTACATCCTCAGCCCTTTCACATTTTAGGAAGGGGAAATTTAAAAAATGTTGGTGGAGGGGTGACTTCATTCCCTCTTATCTGTTTCAAACCAAGGGAGTCATTTTCCCACACTGGAAGTTTCTTACTTCTGAGTTAGGGAAAAGCAAGAAAGGTGACCTTAAAACATGGCAAAATTGCCCTCAATAGCTCTCCAAGACTAAAAGTTGGGTGGGGCTTCAGGAAAAAAAACGGGAGGTGTGGCAATCCAAGGGTTTATGTGCAGCCCCCAGATCTGGAGTACATGCAAATCACTGATGTCAACTGTTGTTTGTTTGTAAAGGATGTACAGGAAGATTGTGGTTTTGTTTTCAGTGACATCCGTAGAGGGATAAGATGAAATCTATATTGCATTTGGGATCACAGAAATATATAGACTGTCCTTCCTCTTCTTTCCCACCCCATTTTAATTTCATTAATTTTATAAAATGGGTATATATAATAAACTATTGATGGAAGGCTATTTTCCCTTGCCCATTCTGAAATGTAATAATGAACACTTGCATTTATTAAAGATGACTTTAAACTGTGGGAAAATCCAGCATACAACTATTCCCACACTATGATAATTTAATCTCTTGAAAAAAGGAAGTTCAATACTAGCTAGTTCTAACTAACTGTATATGATCATGTAACTCACTGGTATACTTTTATCCAAATCTAAGTTATGATGTACAGTGTTGCAGTTTTACGAGGTACACATTTTCAATTAGCAAGTGGAAACTTGAAGAAAACAAACATAAAGTGAATATTGCATTTAATAGATCTATGATAAATGTTCAGAAGAAAAGGTTGCCCTTAAATAAACAAGGCTTTTGTGCATTTAACAAAAAATGCATTTCAGCAACCATGCTTTTTAGACTCCAGAGGTATATGTGGCAAACCTGTCAAAATCAACACCAGCTCAAGACTCAAAGTCTAAGTTTTAGGTCATCATAAATTAATTCTACTGTGTAATCTATGTTCATTTCTGCAAAGTTTGAAAACACCATATAGCCAGTGCCTAATGAATTCTGCTCACTAGCAAACAAATGTTACTGATGTTGATGCTGTAGATACATTTAATAGATTGTACTATGATTTCTGTGGTGCTCCTGGGAAAACATCCCAACACA
>CAOLHI010002922.1:80000-217126 GCA_948474755.1 Ctenosaura bakeri
GACTGGAGTGGGGGCACATTTTTCTCCCTGCACTGTTCTGCCTATCCCCTGGGCCCACGGCAGCAGAAAGAATGAGGGAGGAAGGGGTGCTCACTGGGATGGAGTTATTCACAATTTTTTGATTTTCGCGAGAGTTCTGTGCCCCTAACCCTAGCAAATGTTGAGGGCCTACTGTATTGAAAATGACACTATATACTTTTCTACTTGTGGAGAACAGCATACTGAAAATGTGTGTGTATGTGTTGGTACGTAAACAAAAATGCCCAGCACATTTATCTGAAATTGTTGAGAATCTCAGAAAAACATGGGAGATTCTAACTGCTATCCCATCAAATGTGTAGTGTGAAATTTGAATGTACATTAATTAGATGGGCCATTGCTCTCTCATTAAATGTGTACAATTAAAAAAGGTATGGATTTGCCTAGAAGACTTATCCACAAAGGAGATTCTGCAATATATGATCACTTATCATACCATTAAAATGGCAAAAAAGTATGTTTTCAAAAGTGTAGAAGAACTCATAGTTTGAGATAAACAAGAGATGTTTCATGCATTGTACTTGTGGCAATGAGCTCTAGGTGAACTCTAATGTCCAGGACATACGTGGTAGCAGCTTAAAATGAACCATGTGGGTATCTATAATTACAATTGCTTCCATGCAAGCAGTTAAGCCCTTCCTTAGCCACTTGGAAATCAAGGAGCTACAAGGTGATAACCGTAAAACACAGACATGAGTTCAGACTATTCAAACAGAATTGCTTATTCACATAATTCCAAATACCAAGAGACCCTGTGGAACTCTGTCATTTCAATCTACTTTCTCTGCAGTGAAAAGGTATTCTTCTAACATGTGGCATAACTACTAAGGGACCAACTGGTTACCTGCAGAAAATTTGTGAGGTAATATTTTATCATTTTTTTCTATATTTTCTTTTCATTACTTTGTCCTCACTCACAAAGCACCAGGGGCAGCTAATATGTTCCTCCCACCCATAGTTCAGAATCTGCACCACAAACACAAATGCTGCATGGGTAGAAAGGAAATATGCAAAATGGTCACAACCATGTCCAGAAAATGGGCAATTATTTCCCTTGTAACTCAAATTCACAATAATGTTCTGTTTTGGAACAAACAGACGGAAGCACCACAAGGAGAAGAAAAAAAAGGAACTCATGTTTCTGCAATGTTTCTTAACAAATTGCATTCTAGTGGCATGTTATAGTGACCTAAATCAACCCTCCACTAGAAAAATAACTCCAGATTTGGTCCCTTGCAAGAAAGGGCTTTTGCTTCTGCAGAGGAACTCCGTGATGGAACAAGGAAATATTTCTTCTTGCTGTGTGCCTTCACGACATTTCTGACGTATGGCAACCCTAAGATGAACCTATCACAGCGTTTTCTTGATAAGACCTGTTCAGAAGGGGTTTGCCTTTGCCATCTTCTTTGGCTGAGAAAGTGTGACTTGCCCAACTGGTAGATGATTTTTTTTCTCTGAAGAGATCCCTTCAACTGTGGTAAGTATAATTTACTTTTTGAAGTATCCAAAAAGTACATTTTGCAGATTTTCAATTTTAATCAAAATGTGTATACAAATACTTCTTTATTGAAGTACCTATCTGACCTCTCTGTTCTCTGTGGAGAACACATAAGCAAGGCAGTGTCTTCACTTCACCCTGTCATCACTTTGTTCATGTGGAAATGACATATCTCAAGTTCTCTCCTTCCTGTATACATGGAGATTTTCCGCATTATTCTGAACTCTGGCTCCTGACAAGAACCTCCATGGGTAGAAGTTTTCATTTTTACATGAAGAATTCCTACACTGGCAGGGAACTGGACTAGATGTCCCCTGGAGTCCCTTTCCACTCCTCAATTCTATGCTTCTCTGTTATCTATAAAAGCAAACAGTATCAAAGTGAAAGAAGGATTTAAGACCTATTGCCCAGCAGCAGCAGCTGCTTCAATAATACTGTAAGCTAATATAACATGAAAATGCCCTGACTATTACACATCAGCAAAGGTTTTGTTTTTGTTTTGCAATGGTCCTCTGCTCACAGACACATCCTGTTCAAATTTGCCACACACAGAAAAATCCCAGTGTAACTGAAAATAAGAGTGGAAACAGAGAAACAGATCAAACTAAAGACAGCAATCAACTTGGAAAATGGGCATTTCAGTGGTATTAGACACCATCTGGTGCAGTCTACACATGTTCTTTACAGATGAAGGTGACCTTCTCAGAATTCATACAAGTGAACTAGCAAATTATAATGCATAAGTGGTAAAAACATGGAGGTTCCAATTTCTGATGGTACAGTACTGCTGCAAAGCCTCAATAAATTGTAGCGTATGCAAAATTCAGCTTTCAAACTGCTTCTGACATCTTCTTTGTTGACCATAATTTTTGGGCTTGCATCAAAGGCATTTGCTGCCAATTTGTCGCTGGGCTCAATCCAATGTCCTGGTCCTTCACTATAAAGTTCTAAATACTGAGCAGTTAGAATATCCGAACGACTATGCCCAAATGACCTTGCCACTGCTTAAGATCTGCTTCAATGACCTGCATGTTTCACCAGCCCACAGAAAAGGAGAGACTGGGAAGGAATAAAAGATAAGGACTCTGTGGTAGCACACTGACTGTGGAACACTATCCCTTAAAAGAGTTAGACTGGTTCCTTTGCTTAGTTTTATAACTCTTTTGTTCCAAATAGTTCTGAGTTATATCACTAAATATTTGTTTTTAATCTACTGTGTCACAACATTCTAAAATTTAAAAATCATGCTTAAGTTTTAAGTTGTTCATTGCTTAAGGATCCCTTCCGTATTCAGAGGCAACTGAAAAAAAAAAAGTAAACCAAATCAATATAAAAAATTAACAATGGTCATATTATTAATAAATAGATTTACAAAATAAAATAAAGAAAAATAAATTCATCCAGACATTTGAAGACTCTGCCAATCATTTCTTCTGCTGGAAGGCTTTCCAACAATCAGAGAGAAACATTTTAGAGACATATATTGACCTTAGAAATTCTGTCAGATGCCATCAGATGATATAGCTGCCATCAACAGTTATATTACAGTATTTTGTTTGCAAGCTGTTTATTCCCATCTCTATGAAACTTCTGCTACAGAAGACTGCTTTGGTCCCTATTTCAGAAAACTGGTAAGTGTGAGACAAAAAAGGTAAATAAACATAGCCTACTCTTTGATTTCCCATAGTATGGGTCTGTCCCGTATACATGGTATGGAAAAATACTATCTGCTACCATATGAGAGATGGAGCAATTTCAAACATTAGGTGATAGCGAAAGTTACCAAAACATGTCTGATTTTTGGTTTGAAGTTTAGCTATGTACAGAGCCTATGTGGCTATCAAAACATTGTCTACCAATGTTTCTTCTGTAGCACGAAAACTACACGTTTGCTCCCATCTATGTGCGTTAAATAGTAATCATTCAAATACATACTAATGACTGAATTAATAAATAAACAAAACAGAAAATTCACCAATGGCATGGACAGTAAATTCGTGTTCTACAATACTGGTTCTTATATGAAATTTGACTGAAGTAATGAATGAACAGCTATTTACAACAAAGCAAAGTAAAATGTGGATTACCTCTACTTTTTTGTACTTTGCTTCTGAACAGGTGTTCTCATCAAAGTTATCAAACATAAAACTATGGTTAATTTGAGTTATGAATGACTGCTGTATAATAATTATAGAGGAAGATAACCATTTTATAGACAAGGTTGTGGCCATCTTAAATGTTTCCTTCCTGTCTTCACTGCAGCACTTGTGGGCATGGATTCTGAACCACACTGAAAACACCTTTTAAAACAATCATACCCCAATATTGCGATTTTAATCCAGAACTCACAACATTTACTAATTTCTCTTAAGCTTAAAGTTTGCTACTAATTTTCCCTGACTGAACAAAGGTATAAAATCCCTAAGTGCCAGGGAACATGGATACCTTAGTTTCATTTCAGAGGACAAACCAGATGCAGGTTATAGTGATACAATCCAAGAATGATACATGTGTCGTGCTACACCTACTGTACACATGTAGTTTAACATGCAAAATGGGACACAGCGTTCACAGCTTGTTTGTGTCACTTTAATTTCCATGATACTTACAATCATTTTTTTTTTCAGTATGGAAGGAGCAGAGGAATGGAACATATATACATAAAGTGGGGTACACACTATGTGTCACTATACTGAGAAGCTTAGGAAGGTCTAATGCTGGTTCCAACTAGAGTAGATCCATTGAATCAGTGAATGAATGACATGTCAAAACTTGCATAAACTCCACTGATTCAATGGGTCTACTCTAGTTGGTACTAGCAACTAGATTCAGACCCAAGCTACTAGACGAATATTATTATTCAATTGTAAATGAGTAGAACAAGACATTAATTATATTTATCTTCTGCACAAACATGCAATAACAGTGTACTCTTTTCATGAGATCATAACAGTATTTTCAGATTTCTACTACTAAAAACTATGAAATCAAAATCAGAATAAATCTTAAATCAAAAATGACAAACCACAAGCTCCAAATTACTGGGGATAATTTTTAAACCTGTAACAAAGAAAACTTATAATTGATTAAGGTGCATACAGTTACAGTAGTTTAGGAAAGGCAAGCAGAACAAATATTATGGGGTACCTATTTTTTTAAGCAAATATTCAGTGCTAATTTTTCACTGATACAAAACCTTTGCTAATAAACTCTGATTAAGTGAACGTTTAAAAAGCATTAAACATAACACTTTGGGAATCATAAGGCATGTAGCTGTTGCACCTAAACCATCTGAGAATACCTGGGGAAAAAAAGAAAGAAAAGAAAAGGTGAAACAAAAACAATATTTACACACTTCTGGTGCTTGTGTATCTGCATGGTGTTAATGAAAATGAACTGAAGTCCAAACGAAAAGACAGAAAACATTTGGCATGCTGGCGGGAAAAAAGAAGGAATTAAAAACAAAATAAAGTTAGCGAATTAAAAAAAATTACAGCACCAATCTGTGCCAACATGGACATCTGGCAATCTGTGGAATTCTAATTACCTCTTTACGCCATAGGCCATATTAAGCAAATTGTCCAGCCTGAAAAGAGAAGGAGGGTCTCTGGGTTAATGTCTCACAGATGGCAAGATTGCTCAATGGAACTTTTTTTAATAATGCTCCATTTTCACAGAAGAAATTCTCAACATCATCTCCCATACATCCAGCACGCCTAATCAATCACCAGCTATAAAGCTACTTCTACTTCTACAATATATGAAAATCATTTTTAGATGTGCTGGTAATGAAGAATCTACCATCTCAAAATGCGACGTGACACAGAAGGATTAACTTGTGATTTCGTTCCTGTACAACATGAGTGTGAAATTTTAACAGTTACTGTACTTTCTGCTTTGTACCATTTTATCACCATTCAACCTATGAATAGAATTTTCATCATAAAAGTGTTACATAAACATTACATAAAACATGCTGGCTTCACCTGTTTTTAGGATTCTGCAATTTTCCACACTGTGCAAATCTTCTTTTGACAGGAAGCTACTTCTGATCTACATCTGATCTGCTACATCATAGTTTGCAAAGGTTCAGCGGGTTATTATAACATTAGCTGTACTCTGCCTTTTCCCCAAAATTGAGACTCAAGGCAGTTCACAACTAATTTTGATTTAATGATAAAATCATAAATAAAATTGAGATTGTTTAGCTTGCTAGGCAGTCATTAATAAATAAAAGCCTCTCCAACTTTTACAACACAAAGGCATTTTCATATTAATGAATTACGGTCAACCTTTCTTCTTCCCTGACAGCTAGCTTTGAAAGCAATAAACAGAACAAAATACATAAATTGACATGAAATGAACGACTTAAGAAATGAAAATTTCAAAGTCTAAGCATAGTATTTATCAGAGTTACATCAAACAAACAGGAATAATTCTGTAAATGTTTTAAAACCTATTTTTTATTTAGAATTTTGCAGAATTCAAGTGTTATAGATACAGAAGTATTGCTAAGTATATGCTGATACGTAAAATATACAATATCACTGTTCCTCTACATTGAAAAATATTAAAATATTTAAAGGAGGAACTGATGCCAATAGATACCAAGAAATATATTAATGCTCCCAGCCACATTAATCAAAGAAGGCATTCCAATGGTGACATGGATATACAAAGAGCTGATATGGGAAGGAAAAATGCTTGCTAAACAAATGAACAATTAAATCAAAGCAGTCTATTGTAAAGATTAAGAAGTATTTACCAGGTTATCAATACTATCATCTTTAACAATACTCATCTGGGTTAGGTTAGATGAGAACAAGACCTAATTTGCCTTCTTCCTCATCTCTCTATTTAGGAAATGATGACTGCCTGTAATTATGCCCTGGGGCACATTTGCTTCAATTGCAAAAAACCAGAAAGAATAATAAAGGAAAAAAAAACACCTGTGTTTCAGTAGCAATATATCATGAAAAGATGGAGAAATTAGCAAAATTGCTTTTTGATTTTTTTAGTTAACATTTTAGTAGTATATTTTTTAAGTTATCTCATCATACTTTCATCCCTCAAAAGCTGGACGAGTGATTGATGTGTATGTGCCTTCCAGTCACCTGTTGACTTATGGTAACCTCATAAATTTCATAGTGTTTTGCTAGGCAAGGAACACTCAGAGCTGATTTTGAAAGTTCCATGCTTTGAAACAGCCTACAGCACCTGGTATTCATCGATCCAAGCACTAAGCAGGGTCAACCTCGCTTCCAAGTTCTGACACTCCTATTGGTAACCTACTTTTTAAAAAGGAATGCTATACTTTTTAGTAAAACTCATGACCCAGACTATGATAATTAGCATTAAGAAAAATTATTTATAGACAATTACCTGAATCTCTGAGCCTGGTGGTGAAGAGGTCCAGGATAGCGTCTGTTGGGAGACTGATACAGCTGAGAAAGAAGGGCTTGGCTTGTTTTTTGACTGGGGTTATTAGCAAACTTCACAGTAATCGGTTCTGTAGCACCACTGGGCTTCTGGCCATTAAGTCCCTTTATGGCTTCTTCTGCCTCTATTCTTTTATCAAAACGGATAAATCCCACACCACGAGAGACACCTGTGAAAAAGAACATGAGATTTAATTAACTGGAAGACAATAAAAGAAAAGCATCAAGAGCTTATAAAATACAAAGAAAAAAAATCCTGAACATTTGGCTTTAGTTCTCAAGAAAATCTATCACAATTTTAATAACTCTGTCTAGATAAAGAAAACCTAACTGTTACATGATGTGAGGTAGGTGCTGAACCAAGGCAAAGATCCAATCACACACACACACACACACACACAAACCAAACCAAACCCAAAACTCCACGTCCACTGATGGGAACTATTTTTGCCATTGAATTGGGAGGGGTCAATTTTTGCTTTATATTTTTGTTCCCTATTCCAGACTGCCCCCTCCAGAGTGATAAAAAATGGCTGAACCAGAGAGCTGGGAAATCCTCCAGAGCTGATGTCAGAGCAGTGCTGAGAACTGCATCAGGGACTGGAAGGGAAGAAATAGGTCTGAGATTGAGGTTTATGTTTAAAAAATATTTAAGGCATAGTAATTGTGTCAATCTTTACCTAATAACAGACACTGCCATACTATTTTTTTAAAAAATCTGGCCAGAAAACAAAGCATAAATAAATAAATATCTGACGAAATGTTTTCATTGAACCAGTGAGCCCCTGAAACCCATTTTTGAAATTACAGCAGACGCATTATACACTTGGGCCCTCCTTACCTGTGTTCTCTGGATGTGCAATTCTGAGCGTCTGTGACTATGTTGTGTCCTATATCTAAAATAGAATGCAACTCTGCGCTGAACCATCCACACACATCTCTGTCACTGAATATAATGGGATGCAAGGATGTCTGAACTTTGCCATTTGTGACAGTTGCTGGGACCAAACTCCCACATATACAGACAGTGCACTGTGTATGTATATATGTGTGTGTGTAAACATAAAAGAACTGAAAAAGCATTTGACTGTTCTGACTCAACATCAGTGTAACAGTTCATTTTAGAAAACAAACTGAAACGAACACATACAAAAGACATTCAAGTATAGAATTATATAAACTAAAGAAATCTTTTTCAACCTGTGACTTGATCAACCAGAATTCGTGAGGTGATGATGCGCCCATATTGCGAGAAAAGCTGTTCCAGCTCTTTCTGGGTCATCGTTTTTGGAAGGCCGCTGACATACAGGTTAGCATCTCTGATTGATGCAGAACTTGGACGGGCATAGGAAACCTAGGAGTTAAACAACGTATGATTAAACAATACACTATGCTTAGGCAAACACATTGAGATCACTGGCATACTTTAACAGTCTGTTTTGAGTCATGGCAGCTTGTTTAAAATAACCTTCTCCTTTGATTCTACCTGCTCTTACTATAGTAATTGTGAAGTAAAAAAAAAAAACAAAAAATGAAAACAAAAGAAAAGCAGGATACAATTTAAAAGCAGATGTAAGGCTAAGGGTCTCTAAATACAGGAATAAGAACAGAGACTGAAGATAGGCAGATTAATACGCTATCTCCCACACACCAGCTTTGCACATTTACTCCCAAGGATTGTGAGTGTTTAAAATGATTTACTGAATCTAGTACAACCTGAATATACTTATGTGATGGTTCAGGGTTATTCTTTTTTAACTGTTGGAAACTGAAATAGGTTCTTTGCAGAGACACATTTTCCTTTATAAATTCAAACTAAAGCAGCAAGATCTGCTTTTTTCTATTACAGCATAACTAGTGAGACTGCTGCACAATTAAGTGCATCCTTCTCACTACAATGCTATTTGGAACTCAGACAGAACTATTGCCCTTCACCGGGGTGGCCACCGTGTGGCCTCAGCCTAATTTCATAAGCCTTCCTCAAGAGTGGTATGTTTCTTCTCCACGGGCCTGAATGACAGAGAAAGAGGACAGATGGAAAGAGGAAAAGGGTAGGCTTGCCTACTTGTGGCTCTGGCTTCACTCACCACAGGCTTCAGACCTATGCACCATCACCATGCATCTCTTAACAGATTATACCAGAGAAAATGGAACCAGCAATATAAAAATGGTTGCCCACCCCTGCCTTGCATAAATGTAAAGTTTAGAATCCAACAGACACCTGTCAATAGGAATCAAAATAATATTCAGCAACCATAATATTGTTAGTGAAGTACAGCAATAACCTGTAGTTTATTGCAATCTTTTAATTTATTGCAATCTTCTAATAATTACAATTGTTTAATACGAATATAGATTTATCTGTAATCTAATGCCTGTAATCTAATGCCATTTTTTGTAACTCAACTTTAACTAACCAACTTAAAAATGTAACACACCAACAATTTCCCTGCGAAATTATTTCTTAGACTGCTAACAATTTTTCAGAATATAAAACATTTCATTTTTTATTTTATTTTTTGCATTCTGGGATATGCAAACTAAACAAATTTCTGAAGTCTTCCCATTTACTTGAATGAAAAGGACCTCAACTTAAGCTTTACATTGATTTTTGTTTCTGGTCCCTCACATGGCCAAAAAGAGGAGTGGCTTTTGCCTGTATTGAAATCCATCCAGAACAACTAAACCACAACAGAAACAGTATTTGATACAAAATGTAGACCGGGTTACTCTACTATGGTCACTTTTCTTCTGTATGATTTTCATACATCTTTTGCCTGATGAAGAAGCCAGTGGACCTTTAAAAACTTCCATGATGTATTTTGTACATTCCACTTGGCCAATAAAGATATTGCATTTGAGATTCTTCTGTATTTTGCTGAATGGCCCACATATCTATCCTTGAATGTGTTTCCTTGATTTGAAAATACCGAATTTGGCCGCAAAGGGGAAACTTTAAGAAGAAGGACCTAATGGACTGAGACTTAACTCTACAAATGTTAAATTCCTTCATTTGGACTACAATTGGCAGGTTTTATCTATGCAGCACCTAAAAGTTTTTCTGGACATAACAATACAGGTGCATCTTGAGAAATTCAATGTTATCTGCCTAAGAAAGGAGCAGATAGCTTCAGACAGGACAGAAGCAATCTGCATCTTAAAGGAAGTTTCTTTTCTTTTGCTAATTGAGTTGAATCTATATTGTCTGTCTTTTATTGCCCTTTGTTCCTGGCCTCCATGTGACCAAGGGGGGGCATGGTCTTTGTCTGCACCAAGATCCCTCCATAATAACTATAACAGAAACAACATCTGATACAACATGTAGGCCTATAGCTCTACCATCATCACCTTTCCTCTCCTATATGATTTTTTAAAACATCTTTGCCCAATGAAGAAGCCAGTGAAGCTTCAAGAGCTTGCATGTTGTACTTTGTGCGTTTTGGTTGGCCAATAAAGGTATCATTGCAGATTGTAGTAGTAGGTATGGAAGGGTTTCAGTCATGACTGACAAAAAGCAAAACCCTTGCCTCCAAAACACAATTGATGGGTGCATATATTTTTCTTCTTTTAAAACAGACACTGAGCCAATATATAAAATGATAAAGAATGGCTAATTTTTGTCTCCACTCTTTATCTTAAGATAAACATTTTACAAATTGACAATTAAATGAATTTAAAACCATATTTTGATATTCAGATACCACACATGAATGAAGTATTCTAAAATAAAACATGTTTTTTTTAAAAAACAACAACAACACTAAATTCCCTATAAAAAGCGATAGACTGTAATAATAAGCATTGGTTATACTTTATGAGAAGTGATTTTAAAACTTTGGGCCCACTGAGAATGTAGCAGGAGCACAAACCAATAAGAGGGAATCAGATAATGAGGCAGTTACTATATTTATTTAAAGGAGAGATGCAGTGTTAATGGGAGATTTCAATTATCCTGATATTTGTTGGCAGTCAAACTCTGCCCAGATTGCAAGGTCCAACAGGTTCCTTGCTTGCCTTGCAGACAATTTCATGATCCAGAAGGTGGAAGAGGCAACAAGGGGATCAGCTATTTAAAATCTTATCCTGACCAACAGGGATGACCTAGTTGATGAGCTGGAAGTGGTGGGATCCTTAGTGGGGAGTGACTGTGCTCTTTTGGAGTTTGTCATTCAGTGGGAAGGTGAAGCCAAGTGCAGCCAGACACACATCCTAAACTTTAAGAAAGCTGATTTCTGTAAACTTAGGGAGTTACTTGCTGAAATCCCGTGGTCAAGAATACTAAAAAGAGAAAGGAGTTTGTGACAGATGAGAGTCTCTTAAAAGTGAGAGACTGAAGGCACAATTGAAAACGGTGCCAAGAAGGATGAAAAATGGCAGGTGTCTAAAGAAACCAGAATGGTTTACTAAAGTGTTAAAAGAAACATGTACAGGAAATGGAAGAATGGTGAAACCACCAAAGAAGAATTCAAGCAAATAGCTGGGATATGTAGGAGAAGGTCAGAAAAGCTAAAGCGCAGAATGAGCTCAGGCTTGCCACAGACATTAAAAACAATAAAAAGGGCTTTTTTAGATATGTCTGCAGCAAAAGGAAAAACAAGGAAATGATAGGGTCACTACGTGGAGAAGATGGCCAATTAATGGAAGAGAGAAGGCAGAACTATTCAACACCTTCTTTGCCTCAGTTTTCTCCCAAAAGGATAGAACCTGGGGGATGGGGAGCTGGTGAGGAAGGGGGGAAAATGCAGCACAGAATAAGTAGAGAAGTAGTACAGGAACATTTGGCTAAACTAGATCAATTCAAGTCTCCAGGGCCAGATGAATTAAATCCAAGGATATTAAAAGAACTGGCAGAAGTCGTTTCTGAAGCACTTGCAATAATCTTGGAGAACTCTTGGAGAATAGGAGAAGTGCCAGCAGACTGAGGGCAAATATCCCCATCTTCAAGAAGGGGGAAAAAAAGGACCCAAATAATTATTGCCTGGTCAGATTGACATCAATACCATGAAAGATCCTAGAGCAGATCATTAAACAGTTAGTTTGTAATTACTTACAAAGCAATACCATAATCACTAAAAGTCAACATGCATTTCTCAGAAATAAGTCATGCCAGGCTAATCTTATCTCTTTTTATGATAGAGTTACAAGCTTGATAGATGAAGGGAATGCTGTAGACGTGGCATATCTTGACTTCAGTAAGGCCTTTGACAAAGTTCCCCATGACATTCTTCCAAAGAAGCTGGTAAAATGTGGGCTGGACAGGGTTGCTCTTAGGTGGATTTGTAACTGGTTGACCGACCCAACCCAAAGGATGCTCACCAATGGCTGCTTTTCACCCTGGAGAGAAGTGACTAGTGGGGTGCCACAGGGTTCTGTCTTAGGCCCAGTGCTATTCAATATCTTCATCAATGACTTGGATGAAGGAGTGGAGGGTATGCTGATCAAATCTGCAGGTGACACCAAACTGGAAGGGGTTGCTAATACCCCAGAGGACAGGATCAAATTTCAAAATGACTTTGACAGATTGGAGAGCTTGGCCAAAGCTAATAAAATGAATTTCAACAGAGAGAAATGTGAAGTCCTACACTTAGGCAGAAAAAATGGAATGCAGAAACACAGGATGGGGGATGCGTGGCTGGATAGCAGTACGTGTGAGAGGGATCTAGGAGTCTTTGTAGATCACAAGCTGAACATGAGTCAGCAGTGTGATGAGGCAGCCAAGAAAGCCAACACAATTCTTGGTAGAGTCAAGATTCAAGTAGATTCCACTTGAACCTCAGGAAGAACTTCCTGACGGTCAGAGCTGTCCGGCAGTGGAATATGCTGCCTCGGAGTGTGGTAGGAGAGTCTCTTTCTTTGGAGGTTTTTAAGTAGAGGCTGGATGGCCATCTGTTGGGAATATTTTGATGGGTGTTCCTGCACAGCAGGGTGTTGGACTCAATGGTCCCTGGGGTCTCTTCCAACTCTATAATTCTATGATTTGTTTCCACTCCTCAAGATCTAGACAGAGAGAACATCCTGACTTGTGGATTGTGTAACTGATTCACACTGGGCGTGTGAATTTGATTATATAATTACTGCTGCCGTATCCTAATGGATTTTGGAGAGAAAGTATTTCAAAATGAGCTGCTAGTCTTTTTTCCTGTGTGCAAACCTATGAAGATGTCAGGGATATTCTAATATATTTCATGTTAGTCTGAGCTTAAAAATACATAAACAATTCCTGAGATTGAGAAAAATAAATTTCTAGTATAAGTTTTCACTGAGTAGTCCACTTCATCAGAGGCAACAAGATTTGTTCCTGAAAACCATACGTTTTCCCAAATACATTCCTTTTGATCACTTTTCACCCAATACAAATTTTCCAGTTTGCTTTTATTAGTATTAAGCTACATTTAAAAAGAAATCATGTCTGAAATTCACTTACAAAATACCCCATTAATGATTCCAAATATGACAGGCTGGTAACAGAATAGTCCCTGAGATTTCCATCTTCTTATTGCCACAAATCAGAGATGAAAAGAAAAATTTTGTAATGTCCTTCATCTTAGGTAAGTTGGTTAAGGATGATACTGTGTACCACATATTACTTCTAACAGTAGAATTCTTATGTATGTTTACAAAGATATAAGCTTCAAGTAATTCAATGAGGCATATTCTCATATAATGTGCATTTGAAAGCAGCCTAAATCTCAAATGCAGAATATATTTTTGATGTTCATCTGATAGCCTCTGGTCAATTATACTAGCAAAGTGTTTTCTTTTCTTTCATACTTTTTTTTCCCCCCTGCAAGGTCCACATCTCCCTTCTTTTTGAGTCTTTCTCATGAAAATGCAAAAAACGTACCGGCACCTGGCACAGACTCAATGGTATGTTTATTCTATTCCTACAGATACAAAAAAAGAGCCTTGCTGGGATTTTGGTTTGGATTCTTCCAAGCTATAATGTATAGCAATGCTTGACTATGTTATTAGGAGAGGAACAATCAGACTAAAACTGGAAAGGTAGAAGAGAATTATACATCTACAACTGAAAAACGATCTGTAAATGACATGTTCATAATGCAGGGACTCCTGAGCTTTATTTATGCTGTGCAAGTTGCTGTATAACTGCATATAAAGAATTTAAGGATGGAAAGTATGCAATTCATATTAACACAGAATTTATACTAATAGGGGAAGATAATCATGCAAATAAGAAGCAGAAGTCAACAAAACTTTCAAAGGAGAACAGGGAAGAGACAATAGGGGGGAATGTGCTCTGTACTCAGCTACAGAATGATCTCAGAAAAAAGTAACAAGGTATTCATGGTGACTGAAAATAAGAAGTAACACAAGATGCTGCTAGTCAGTAGGATCTGGATTCTAGCTTCAGTGATCTGGATTCAAATTGTTATGGGATCAACTGTGCTTTTTCTGAAAGGCCAGTTTTACAGTCTGGGAGTGCTCTTTGTCTCTATGCTGTCCATTGCAGGAGTGGCCAGGAATCTTTGGAACAACTCAATTCAGCTCACCAGCTTCAAACTTTATTAATTCAACCTTATTGGCAACAATCAACCATGCTTTAGTTGCATTACATCACATCCTGACTGCTGCAGTGTGCTGTACGCAGGGCTACTCTTGAAGTTTTGTCCAAGAAAAGTGGATAGTGCAAAATGCTGCAGCAAAACTCCTTTCTGGTGCAAGATATCAAGATCATATTATTCCAATTGCAAAGGTTGAGTCAACACATAATGGGGGAGAATGCTAGCCCCACTACCTTTATCTCTAGTGCTATTGCTCTCCTCTTGTGGAAGTAACAAGCTAGAAAACGAAAGCTTTCCTTAGGGATAGACAGCCCACGTGTGATTGGGAACCCTAAAAATGTCAAGGTTTCCAATTGCACGGGGCAATCAGAGGCTCTTGCATTCACACCTATTGTTCACCACATGAGGAGAACAATGGAAGTGTGGACAAAAGGGTGACAGGGCTGGCATGTTATCTTCCTACTGTGCAGAGGTTTGTTTGATGGGTGTGTTGCAGCGGGCTTTTGGCTGCATTCCTCCCAGAATGTATGCGGCACTGCTTTCAGAATTGTGATTAATGCCCATTCTCACCGATATGTATGAAGAGACATATTTTTAGACTGGACAACTGTTCTGATGTCTACTTACTGTGAAGATTTTAAACATTTTGATTACGATGGTGATTTGAAAGGTCTTGCTGTTTAATCTGTTGTCAACTTATTTTAAATTTGTTTTTAATAATGCCTGTAATCCAACCTGAAAGCTTTTTTTTTTTTTTAATTCCAATTGCCTTTCCATACTATTTGGGGACTTTGTGTTTCTATATATCTCACGGTACTTTTCTTCACGTCAGTGTCCTTAATGCTATGCTTCTGCCTTTTTTTAAAAGACATATGGCTGTGACATAGTCAGGCACTTATTAGGCAGCTGAATCTAACTAATCTGATTTTGCTTAGCAAAAATTCAGGGTACACCTTGCAGTGGTCATTGTATTTTACCTTTAAAAAAATGTTTTAAGATTTGTGCACAATCCGTCCGCTGAAGCAATGAGAAACAGAGTCATTCCACAGCCCTACTGAAAGTCCAGATCCATCATGTTCCACTTCGGCAGGCTGCAACAGAGACAGAAAAGGGAAGAAACGCGCCTGTTCTATTGGCCCATCCAAACAATACCTTATTCGATTTCTTGCTTCTTCTACATTGTCATTTTTTTCTACTGTGAGCCTGCAGGCAGGAACTGTCTTTTACTGGTTATATGTAAGTTTCTCTCTTTGTTTTTTTAAAAAAATTATTATTTTAATTTATTTTGCCAAAGAGTTGGAATAAGAATACTTAAAAATTAAAATACCTGTACTTAAATGTATTAAAGCCTTATAACTATCATGGAATATATTTTAAAAATTATAGTATATGTGGGGGACCCCTTCCAGTTATTACAATTTGAGAGAGGTGGTTAATGATAGTGACCAGAAAGCTCTTTCTAAACCTCAGTGTTATAGGTATTCAATGCTATACAACTACAAGGGTAATTTTAAAAATCATTAAAAAGTAAGAGCTTTTCAGTTACTGCTGTTAACAACTTCATTTAAATGGGAGTGACTAGAAACCCCCTCCCAATCATTTATTTAATTATGGCATACAGAAATACATGCTTTAACGCTCTTTCATTTAAATGGGAGGTTGCATTTATTTTAATATTTAAAAAGTACATAGCCAGAAAAGATTAACTGATAAAAATGGCACCTTACCACAAAGCTTATACCGAATGTATGATGAGACACATTTGCTTGGTATATGTTTCTGCTCAAGTCAAAATTACAGCTTTTTAAAAGTATGGAAAAATAATGCTAAGGACATTGACACCTGTGGAGATTGTATTACTTTTTTCCCCCCCAGTAAGAAGTGAGATGGAAGGAGGAAAGGGAAAACACTGGAGGACTATAAATGGATAACACTGTGTGAGGGTCCCTTAAAATTTTAGTAATTTAGCCATGGTATTTCAAGAATTACTCTTTGTCTAGAAGCATTCCAAAGCAGAAAAATAAATCCTGAAACAGAAGTAACAGGTCACTGAGAAAAATCAAAAAGGTGAACACTATTTAAATGGTAGTCACTTTAGCTAAATGATAGTGCAGTGACATGAACAACAGCCTCCTTAAGAGATTTTTTACACTAAGGGAAAAAAAGGGAAGATATAGTAGGAAAATCTGGGATGGTTACAAACAGAAAAAGAGAACACTTGAACCCTAAACAAATTCAGTGAATGAGGCAGAGCAATTGTACAATGAAGCCTCCACTGGAAGCACACATTTTCTATCACAATCGAGCCTCACTGTTGTTGCTGTTGTCATTACTAGCAAGCTACATGTAGATGAATTATATTTGACTGTACAGCAGTTTTTATATTTATTTTTCATATACCATTCACAGCAAATATCACATACTGTTCAACTTTTCAGTGATCATTCCAGGAGACACAATTACCTCTGACGGTCATTCAGTTTTAATGTGTTCCATCAGTACTTGCATTCTGTTCCACACACTGCACAGGAAAAATTCTGAAGTTATCTACTAGTAACTAGGATGTATAGATAGAGTGAAGTGCTCCAAAGCAGAAGACAGAACCTTGTATTTGGAAAGCCAGATGTTTTCTGTAAGCCAGGAACGCCACAGACTTTTCTGGCTTTATCAGAATTTTTGATAAATCTCCAAGAAAGACCTCCATGCCCAGGAAAGAAGTAATTTACACTCTCAGAGAGCTCCATTGTCCTAGATCTGATCTATACAGGCCAAAAACTGACTAGTAGTTGTCCAACACGCCCCTGCTCTTTTTGACCTAAGGCATTCAATGTTAGTGGCTGCTGCAGCAGCTGAGTTTGGAAAATGCAGGCTGGTGTGTGTATGCCTCGCAGAGGAGGCAACTCCTGAACATGTAGTAATTAAGCATCCCAGATCCAATGACAAAGTGTCAGACAAAAGCACCCACTTGAGTTTAGCGACAGGCTGAGAACAATGGACAACTGTGTTCTTCAGGCAACCATACCATGTATAAAATTTTTTAAAGTATAATCAATTATAAATATAGCTGTAAAGGTAGAAAGCAAAGGTATGACAGCTATCTTGAGTACTGTTCTGAGTGCCACATGTATAACTCTCTTCCTGTTAGAATATGCTTGGTGATATGACCTCTTCGCTCTCAAGGAACAATTCCATCCCATAAGGCGAAGATAGCTGACCTGGAGAAGCTAGGAAAAGTGGAGATTAATGGACAAGGTTTTCAAGGATGCTATATTATCATCCCTCTCTTCACGTGCGCCACCACTATTAAGTAAGATGGAAATGATCTCTTAGAAGGATCCCACTCCTTGGTAAGATGGACAGATAGCGTCTTGCACTGAAGATATACTTGCACTGGGGCAGGGAGTCTTTGCTCATGGGTGATTAGATCCATAGAAATATTGAGGGCTGAGTTTGCAATGGACACACAGCTATAGATGTAACACAGTGCTGACAGACAGCACTTGGAAGGAGTAACTTACTGTGGTACATGCTAGCAACAGTGATATGGACAAATGTTGGAAGGTTCTGGAAACCAAATTTAGATTGTTAGGAAGGAGGCTAAAAGTGAAGATCCCCAAGATAGTTTTCTCTGAGAGACAGCCTGCTCCACATGCAGGGCAGCCAGACACGCAATATTGAGGAGTCTCAACATGTGATGATAGTCTGTAGGGAGGCTTCAGATTTGTTGAACACTGGGAAACTTTCTAAGACATGCCAGGCTAACATAAATGAGACTGCTGCCATGTAAAATAAATAAGATGGTGGAATAGCTTTTAAAATGAACATGGTGATGATGGAAGTAAGCAATAGCTGGGAAGCATCCAGTTTTGGTTGAATCATTCCTGAGAAATGAAAGTGAAGATATTACCAGTTATCCTAATCAGGATGTGATGGAAATAGGTCATGACTATGCAGCAGAAAAAAAATCAAAGGAGTCAAGAGGCTAAGAGGAACATAGATAAATCAAATACAGAGGGACACCATGTGTTTGTGTTCCTATGCTATTGTTAGTAGTTTCTGAGCCTTAACAGGAGAGTTGGACTGTTTGGTTTTCTGAGAAAATTGAAACAGATGTACTTCCTCACTGCTATTTCTTTAGTCTCAGGTACCTTTGCAATACGCCAGCTTATTTGTATTTGTTTAGAGGTACCTCTTGTCACCTTCTGCTTACATAAGTTCCCAGCCAATAGTCAATGGTATAGCCCAAACAATACTCAATACCCCAATACTCAATACGCCACTTAAACATTCTTAAGTATTGGCACTTCAGGATATTTAACATGGGAGAATGAGCAGGCAGCTTAGCCTAATAAAATAAATAAATGAATCAGCCTAATCTTTTAGGCTATTTTATTAATACAAAGTAATGCATACAAATACATATGTACTCACACTTTGTGGCGAGGAACACAGACTTCTTGTTACCCAGGCATATTCTTACACGCTGATTTTATACTGCATGTAAGGAAGACCCCTCCCCTAGATAAATACTATAGATTCCTTTCTCCTTACTTCATTTCGCACTTTGCCACATGATGCCTCAAGCCAGATTTTCAAGCCCATCCCACCAGATCCAGCATCTCACTGCACTCCTTCTGCTCCCCTTCCTCCTCACCTGTCTCTTCTCCTTCTAAAAGTACCAGCCCCTCAGTCCCTTTTCCATCTTGCCACCACTAAGCCTGAGCCAGATTTTAAACACATTCAAAACTACGGATTCCTTCTCTCCACTCCTCTACCTTCCAAGCCTTCTTTCCTCTCTGTTCACTTCAGCCAGATTTTAAACCTCTTCAGGACCAAGGATTCCCTCCCTCCAATCCTCTGCCTTCCAAACCTCCTTTACTCTCCATTCACTTCAGCCAGATTTTAAATCCTTCCAAGACCATCCATTCCTTCCCTCCACTTCTCTTCCTCCCAAGCCTCTAGGAGACTGAGAGGAGGATTGAGAGGAAGAGGAGGGGAAGAGGTGGATGCGGTGGGAAGGGTTTAAAATATGGCTCAGGCAAGTGGGAAAGGACTTGATGGGCTGTTGCTGCTGGCTGAACAGGAGAAAGAGAGCAGCAGGGGCAAGGAGGATGAGCTAGTCAAGCAGCAGTTGAAAACTCATGAATAATCAAATCTGCAAAGAGAAACCTATGAATGCAGAGGGCGGACTGTATACTGTAGCCTGTATAATATTTAAAGAGGGTTTTCTCCCCTCTTATTACCAACATTTTAAGGGTATTATCTGACAGGAATAGCACCAGCATCTGAGAAAGGCTGTCAGAGATAATGAGGTGTGACCTTGCTGGAGACTCTCATCAACAGCCTATCTTTTGTGTCTTGGCAGATAGCTTTTATACTGTTTCCGGGTCCAATCAGAGATGAGTTTAACTGTTCCCTGTTTATTGTCAACAAAGATTTTCCATCTTAGATTGGAAATCTAATGGCTTTCTATAGTTTGGCCATCTACACAAAGCTATTAAGCATCCACGTCATCCCACATCCACAATTAGCCATTGTGCTGCTGGTTAGTTGCGATTCGATGGCAGTATCATGTATGACTTAACATGATTGAGCACTACTGTACAAACGGAGTATACTTTTTCGGTTTTCCCATTCTTTTCTCTCTTATCTAGATTCTTCCTTTTTTATTGTATACTTTTACTATATTTTACATATGAGTTGCGTGGCTGAATGCCCAGAACCAGACAGTGAATCAGTACTTTTAATACTTTGGCACACAGTCTTTATAAAGGCACTTGTTACTGAAGTCCAGGCCTACCCGGAGATAGCACTTGATATCGTTTTGATATCAAACCATTCGGCTTTCCTCTGCCACCCCGCTCCACGTGTTTGCGAGGCCTCTGGACAAGCACGTAAACAGGTGCGGCCGATAATTGCTGGACATTCCATTCTCCAACTAGGCAGGCCGGACAGAGCCGGTTCGTCGCTTCAGGGACCTCTCTGGCAAACACCTTGTTGCTTATGCGTGATACTAACAAAGGCGCCTGGCCCCGAGCAGGTAGCCTTACAAAGCTGTACTAAGCACTCCGCATTTGCATACTGGCTACAGTATTGTTAAATCAGCGCTAAGTCAATCATGCTAAACTCTGACCTTTCCAAAGCTTTGTCCCGCTACTAAATCGCTTTATTCTCACCGAGTAAGGTATGGCCTGCAGTCACAATTCACCCTATAAAAGCCCCCGCTTCAGAGACCTTCCTCAGACCGCTTGGATCGCTCGGGACTTCCATCTTGCCTTGCTGCCGCTTTGTCTGGCGAGCTTTCTCCTCAGTCCCACATACTGAGACTCCATATCAATGAACTCGATCTTCAAACCTCTCCAGGACTACGAGACAGGTGTCGTATCACCCATTTCCCTCCACAAATCCCTATTTCCGATTCTTTAGTTAGCTGTGTGACGGTGGTGTCGTTGATATTGTCTGTATTTAATAAAACATCATTTTTGCTATTTTAAACCATCTGATTGCTTGACTGACCTGACCCCGTAGACGCTGGGTTGCAAGATCCTGCTAAGTTACCCTGCCTCTCGCCAGCTTTAGTGAGAGCTCCAGTTAATTTTCCCCAAGGTGTTGTTGTTGTTGTTTGGTTATTTAGGCGCCCCTCCCGGGACCCCCAGAGATCAGGGTAACAGAGTGGTGGAGCAATATGGGCAACCCCGGTACCCCTAATTTGAGAAGGAATCGTGAACCTCCTCAAATTGGGCGGTGCTGACCTAGGGAATGGTCAGCCGAGCTGTTTTAGAATGCTGGTAGGCAGGCAAGTGTGTGTGTGACTTCTGTGTGTGTGAAGTAACTCTATCGGGTGGAAATCCGTTGCCCTCTCTTTCTTTGTCTTGCCCTGGGAATCACCTCCCCATCTTGGGTCAATCGTGGGCCGGGATTCTAAGTGTTGAGGTTCAGCACGTTAGGAACAGTCCACACTCATACAACACTCTAGCAGCAAGGCACACAAAAAGCACTTAAGGAAGGAGCCACCGCTCTCATACTCCTTCCTCTGCCCCCTTTGAGCTTTGTTAAAGTTAGAGATGGCGCGGGTGTGTCCCGGTTTCACAGTTCTTGGGTGCATCCTGACTTTGCTAGCAAGAGATGTGGGTGGAACTCCAACCTGGTTTAGGGTTTTAAGAGGTTTGTCCTGAGGTGTAGGAAGGCGCCCCTCACCCGAAAAACTGTTAGGGATGGTTTGGTTTTGGCTTCTTGCCCCCTTTCCCCCGCTGCTCGGTTGGGCGGTGTAGTAAGTTCCTCGGCGTTCGTCACCCACCTTCAGGCAGGTGGAGTACTCCTGAGGGTTCCCTGGGTCTAGGTGACCTCCCTGTCCACCAACCATTTCCTCGTCCTCTCATCCCCAATGCTGTCGAGGTGCAAAACCGGGCTTGGGTGTACCAGAGTGACTTTGTCTGGGCAAGCTGGAGATAGGTTCCCATCCCTCTTTCCGTGAGTAGTTCCAGAGAGTTCGTCTCCCAAAGCTCCCCCAGGGGTCTAGGTAACCCTACCCGTCCCTCCAGGTCCTGGTCCTGTGTTTGTGTGAGTAAGTGTAGTTGTTTAATTGTAGAAATGGCAAAGGAGAGTCCAGTCACAGTTAAGGACCTCATGTGTGAGGAGGAGGTCCGAGGAAAGTTAGATGTTGAGTAAGGGGAAATGCCCCTGGAAGAACTCTGTCTTCCAGTCGGCCGATCCCTTTACCTTACTCCATGAAGCGTACACCCTGGTGCGTAAATCGAAGAACCCACTTGAGCCATCAAAGGATGCGTTGGCCACTTGGGGACTTTGGCTTGCGGCCAGAGACACTAGTAGTGCCCTAGTAGAGACCCTGGGGAAGCTAGCCGAGGTAGAGAAGGAGAATGCCCAGCTTCATGCCGAGATTGAGGCGCTGTGGGCAGACAAGGTAACCTTTGCGTCTGTCATGCAGGCCTCTGCACAGAAGCTTAGCGATCTTACATTAGTGGCCCAAACTTGGGAACAGAAAGCCCACGCCTTGGAGGCGGAGCTGGATCATGCTCGAGCTGCATCCAAGTTCATGGTTGGGCAAGTTAAGCAACAGCAGGAGGCTGTTAGTCACACAGCTTGCCATAAGCAGATTGCTGCACTGGAGAGCCAGCTCCAAACGTGCAAGGCCCTGATTTCGGCTATGTGCCCAGAGCTGCTCCCAACGTTCGCCCAGGACTTTTCCGGGGAGCCCTTGCTGGAGGATGCTCTGGCCTCCCCTCTCGTTAATCCGGACTGGAATGACCCTAAGGTCCCAGTCCACCCAGTAGAGACACGGTCTATGACTCGCAGGACCGTCCCCGCAGGTGAAGGCAGTTCCTGGAGAGCAGAGACACAGGAGATGCAGGTCACAGAGACTAGAGTCCCCTGGCGTGCCACTGAGGCTAAGGCCATCGCGGACAGCTGGGTCCCCTAACTCGGTCCACTGGGATCATGTGGTTGAATGCGGTGATACACTCTCACCCGACAGCCAATGGTCAGGACCTGACCCAACTGGCCCGGCTCTGCATGTCCCCATCTGAGCTCCCTACTCTAGAGTCGGCCATGGTGGCTTGAGGCCTGGTTAGGCTTGAGGCCCACGACTGGATGAGAGAGGTAGTGAAGATCCTTTGGCCGAGACAGAATGCAAGCGTGCTCTACGTCATGGAGCAGCAGGGTCCTCGTGAGAACCCTGAGGCTTACGTGGCGCGAAAGCAGCTACTCACCCTTCCGGCCAAGAAGGTTCCCCTGACCAGTCCTGGGTACAACTTCGACACCGTGGAGTTCAAGACTCTGCTATACAGAGGCTTGAACCACGAAATGAAGATGGCCCTAGGTCTGGTGGATCCGGCCACAACTTCCTGGGAGGACTTTGGGAACAACCTCTGTCGGGTCGCTGACCTGCTACGGGAGGCTGGCTCCCTCCGACCCACCATTAAAGCCCAAAGAGAGATGTAGGGAATTGGGAACCCATATCGGAGGTGACGTACTCCAACTATGGGCCCCATTCCCAACACAGGAAGACAGCGCCAAATTCCATTCCACGTGGGAATTGGAACTCGCGCCCAGCTCCTCGACAGGACAGGCAGTGGCAAGGGAGAGACCCCCGCAGTCAGCCTGGCAAGGCAGGGAATCCCCCACCGCAGCCAACTGCCCCCAAACAGTCCTCTGAATCTGGCTCTTCCAGGGAGACGTCTGGTGGGTACGATCCCATGGCCCAGACGTACTCCTCAGACAGAGTTAGAATCTGGGGCATGTTGAGGAACCTCGGACTGGACATGAGCCAGTTCGATGGGAGACCCAACATCGAGCTCCCTGATGCGCTAGACAGGCATTTGCCTCTGGGGAGTAGCCAGTCTGTGAATGCGGTGACCAACGGTCCTCCTCAGGCTGGGTGTTGCCCTGACTTAGAGCTCTCAGGTTAGGGGTGCCCTTGGTCCCAGGATCTCCCCCAGAGAGTTACAGCTCAACTGAAGCCCAACACATGGGGTAGGTCTAGGGTGAAGGTAGGCACTGGGACCTATAGGGACAATACTCCGGCCACCCCTCCTGCAGACTCTGGAGCAGCGCCAAAAGTGCTGCTCCCTAACCTGATGAGACAGGGTGAGCCCACCCCACGTGCTATCTGTTTGCCCGGATATGGCGGGGGGGACCCAACCTAAGCCCTTCAAGGGAAACCAGCGCCCAGGGCGCACCAGAACCAAGCAGATTACCCCTCCTTCTGACTCAGCCCCAAGTGCGAATCCAGCCACCTCTGAAACCATAGTGCTTTCAGAGCACCAAGGAGGATCGCACCAGGCTGAGGTTCAGGAGGAAGCCCCCACAGAACCAGACAAGGCACCAAGCATTGCCAGCCAGTGTGAGTGCTAGGAAAGGGAGAGCACACTGCCAGCGGAAGCCAGCCCTAAGCTTCCCACGCTCTCCATTTTTCCCTCTCTGAGCCCCCTGTTAGAGACCTGCAGTTTCTCCTGGAACTTCCTTGAAACCTTGGCAGAGAGAGTCCACCCTCTCTGTGCCTTATTTCAAGGGAATTTCCAGTGGAACTGCAGAGTCAAGCAGCAAGAGGCTCCTGCCCAACCAGAGCACAGGCTAGCACAGGCACTCACCCTGGTACCCCCTAACTTGACTCCACTTATTCCCTTTGTCTGCAGTCCAGCCTTGGAGATTTCAATAATGGAGAGTCCCAAATGCCACACAGAGGCGGACCTGGCTACTGCCTTCTCCTCCGCGAAACTGTATTGGTGCCAGCTGGCTTCCATGTTTGGGGGCACCCTAGTTATTGTAACCCTGGTGATTTTGAGAAGGGCCAAGACAGCTCTTGGCTTCATCTCGATCACCACCCTGCATAAAACGACAGAGGTCCAGGAGGCACGTGGGTCCAAGACCAGCCTTCTCTTTGATTTGGCCGATAGGGTCTCCAGCAAGGAGTGGGCACTGCTGCTCTTGCACGTAATTTTGGAGACCTACCAACTATCACAATTGAAGGAATGGAAGGGTCAGCCGGTTGATCCCACCTCTGTGGCAATCTCAGAGATGGAGGATCCCGGGGCCCAACGACCCAATGTGAGCCCTCTAATTTGCCAGACTTCCTTGAATTGCAAGGGAGTGCTAGCCATTAATTTATCTGAGACGCTTGTCTCAATTTATGAGGCATTCGACAATGGTTGAGCGGCAATTATTTGAAGGGGATTGAGGCGGAGTGGCAACCCCTCCGAATCCCCAGTTACTGTAAATAGTCCTGCCATGTAAACAATTCTGCTTGCTTTGGAATTTGTAGTATAGGAACAGTTACTCCTTTCTTTTCACGATCCTTTCCGGCAAACACCTTGTTGCTTATGCGCGATACTAACAAAGGCGCCTGGCCCCGAGCAGGTAGCCTTACAAAGCTGTACTAAGTGCTCCACATTTGCATACTGGCTACACTATTGTTAAATCGGCGCTAAGCCAATCATGCTAAACTCTGACCTTTCCAAAGCTTTGTCCCGCTACTAAATCGCATTGTTCTCACCGAGTAAGGTATGGCCCGCAGTCACAATTCACCCTATAAAAGTCCCCCACTTCGGAGACCTTCCTCGGACCGCTTGGATTGCTCTGGACTTTCATCCTGCCTTGCTGCTGCTTTGTCTGGCGAGCCGTCTCCTCAGTCCCACGTACTCAGACTCCATATCAATGAACTCGATCTTCAAACCTCTCCAGGACTACGAGACAGGTGTCGTATCACCCATTTCCCTCCACAAATCCCTATTTCCAATTCTTTAGTTAGCTCTGTGACTGTGGTGTCCTTGATATTGTCTGTATTTAATAAAACATCGTTTTTGCTATTTTAAGCCGTCTGATTGCTTGACTGACCTGACCCCGTAGACGCTGGGTTGCAAGATCCTGCTAAGTTACCCTGCCTCTCACTAGCTTTAGTGAGTGTTCCAGCTAATTTTCCCCAAGGTGTTGTTGTTGTTTGGTTATTTGGGTGCCCCCCAGGGACCCCCAAAGATCAGGGTAACACGCTGGTCACACTTATTTCATCTTCCAATTTACATGCTTCAGGGCCTTAAATTTTGCAAAACAGACACAAAATATAGTGCTCAAATAAACAGACAATGTGTACATAAGAAAAATCTGATCGGCAAAACTAGTGAGATATAGTAACATTTGAATGCAAATTCTATAGGAACAAGAGGAAAGGGTAGCACCAGTGATATTGCTCTGTATAAGAGGCAGATCATTTGTCAAGTACGCTAAATAAAGGTTTTATTTTTTATTAAAGAGTATGTGATTAATCAGTGTATGTGACAATACAAACACAAAAAGAAATGGTACCATGGGGATCTAGAGAAGGAAAATGAAATCAGAGAATTATTTAAAGGAGATAATACTGTGATAATGGCTGATTTTATCCTCATGCTCACTCTACCCAAAATAAAAAAAATAAGAATTCTAGATACTATGCTAGTCATGGAGTTAACCAGACAGAGGGCTGCCCTGGACTTAATTCTAAGTGGTACCATCCTAGATTTAATAGTACCATCCAGTATTAGGTAGATTGAACTGTTTGGAAACACAGACCATAGTGCTATTAATTTATATATGAGCAGGACAGTGCCAAGAAACTCATATAGTACCTACTTGATTTAATAAGTAGTAACCGGTTAAAAAGAAGAGAGAGTGAGAGAGAAGCTGAAAGAAAAAGTCAAAAGGGTCAAAGCTCTCCTTGATGCCTGGGCCCTACTCAAAACTATATTAATAGAGACTCAACTAGAATAACTATCTCAGGTCAGAAAGGGAAGTATAGTCTTCTTTCCACATTTATGGTTTTCACCTTCACATATCTGCATTATTTGTGACAAATGTGTATGCCTTCCTTCACCGCACCTTGGCAAAAGACAAGGTAATGTGAGGGGAGAGCCCAGGGAAGGAATATTTTGGGAGTGTCAACAGGAAAGGTATGTGGTTTCTCAGCTTTCGTAAGGGTCCTGTGCCTGGAACCCTCAGGAAAGTGGAAAGACTACTGTACAAAGTCTAAGAGTTCACCAGCATAGCTAACAAGCAGTGCCAAAACATAAAAGAATCCACCAGAGATTTTCTGGGAATAAGAAATTCCTAGCATAAGCTTTATTTCTAGCATAAGCTTTCTTGGACATAGTCCACCTCATCTGATGGATTGGACTGTGTCCATAAAAGCTTATGCTAGAAATTAATAAAGAAAGCAGAGAAAATTAGAGAGCAGATAGGGAGAAGTTTTTTCTCCCTGTCTTATAATACTACAACCAGGGGACATCTACTGAAACGGAATACATTTATAAAATGTACAAAGGCTCTCCAACTAAATCTTGGAAATGTAACCAGGTTGAAAGAACATTTTGCCCTATGTGGTGGACATGTGACAAAGCCAAGAAATTTTGGGCTATGATATGTAGATTAATGGAAAAGATTCTGAAAATTAAATTCCAAATGAAACCTGTGCTGTTTTTGTTGGGATTAATAGACAATCAGATAGAAAAGAGCTGTGTAAGAGTAATACAATACATGCTAATGGTGGCAAAAAAATTCTATGCTCAGAAGTGGCAGAACTCCATCTCAAGAAGATTAGATGATCAAATTATTGAATATGGCAGAAATTTACAAGTTATCAACTTTAATAAGAGATGGCTCTCTTACCAAATACAAGCAGTAATGGGAGACGGTCATAATATATTTCAGATCAAGTGAAGGAAAACAAGCTGTAAGAAGTTTTGATTAATAATCAAGATTAGGAATGTGACTGTTTTGGTAGAAGAGGATTAGTGTTTAATATTGATACTAAGTTACAGAAATGTAATAAGATCTAAGTTTTCTTTTAATTTAGTAATATTAGTGTTATATAATGCTATATTAAGATAGAAGCTCACTTTCCCTTTCCTTAATATTTCTATACCTATAAACACGATTTTTGGAGGGATTATACAACTGGCTATCCATATCCATGGATTCTGTATCCATGGATTCAACCAACCACAGCTTAAAAATACTGAGAAAAAAAAATCCTAAAGGCAATCTTTGATTTTGCCATTTTATATAAGGGATGCCATTTTACTACACCAATGTACATAATGGGACTTGAGCATCCACAAATTTGGGTATCCATGGGGGGTCCTAGAACCAAACCTTAGTGGATACCAAGGACCCATTGTACTATAGTAATGACACCAACTTTTTTAATGAGAAGTTGGAAGTCAGATTTATATCCTTTCTAACTGATATTTGTCATGGCTTAGTTTAATTGTAGTCTGTTTGTCTAGTAGGGTAGTTCAGTTTTGTAGGTAGGTTTGTCTTCTTATATGCTTTATATTATTATAAATATTGCGTTAATAAAAATATTATTAAAAATATAGGAGATCTAGGGCAGATAAAAGAGAGTGCTTCTTCATATAGCGCATGGTTAAATGCCAAAATGCATTGCCACAAGAGGTAGTGAAGGCTACTAAATCGATTGACTTTAAAAGGGGTCTGGATGATGGAAAATGCAGCCCTCCACGGCTACTAGTTGAGATGGCTATACATTTATCTCCAGCATCAGAGGTAGTACTGATCACGATATTGCTATAAGTTATTATAAAATATAATTTTTATATTATAAATATTTCATATTATAAAATAGAAAATTATAAAATATTTATTTTATAATATTTTATAATTCTATTTTTGTAATTATATATATACTTATAATTATATATTTTATAATTATATATAATTATATATTTATTTTATAATAATATATATAATGTCAGTATCATCATAGGTATTTTTGTAGCATACAAAAGGTAACCCTGGAAGAAAGAAAGGAAACAGACAGGGTGAAGTAGCAACAAAGAAGGAAAACAGGAAGGCAAAGCATTATGCTGCAAGTGAACACATGGGAAGAGCTTTACAGTGACTTGTTTACATTATACAATGTCTTCTGGCATTAAATTAAATTAATTTAAAAAATTAAATATCTTATTTAGTGCCTGAAATACAGAACCGAATGATGCGTCCACTAAACAGACCACCAGTTTTGCCAATGTTTCTTCTTATACAACATCTTGGCAAGATAATTAACTCACCAAGAAGGGGAAAGGATCCCAGTTGAGAAGCTTGGCATTTTTTTCTTTGTACTTGGTCAGTGTAGAATTTGGAAGACTAATTGGGATAATTTAAATAACAATCTAAAAAAAATTTATCTAGGTACTTCAAGGCAAATATCCAGAAATAATGACCAGCCAGCACTCCTTGAAACATCAAGGGCATTGCTAAGAGAAATAATTGATCAAACTGTGTGGAAAAAATGATACTCAGCAGCAAAAAATGAAGTACTTAGAAAGGAGGTACTCTCTATTACAACTGACGCGTATGATTCAGAAATAAAGAATCCTTTTGTGCAATTTATTCGAGTTGTAAATTCAAAAATTTTAAAGAATTTCCTTTTGATGGCATGAACCTACAAAGTCAGTAAGACCTTAAAGATACTCAGATTCCCCAGAATTTCTTGGAGGCATATCTTTACAGTACCAGCCTTTGCAAATTACTTTTTTCAAATATAGCAGAGGCAGCAATTCTATATGCACTTGGTGGTGGTGGGCTTTGAAATCATTTTTGACTTATAGTGACCCTGATGCAACCCTATCACAGGGTTTTCTTGGCAAGATTTGTTCAGAGGCGGGTTGCCTTGCCTTCTTCTGAGGCTGTGAGAGTGTGACTTGCCCAAGGTTACCAAGTAGGTTTTCACATTCGAAGAGGAATTCAAGCCCTGATTTCCAGTCATAGTCCAAAGCTCAGATCAATCCATCACGTTGGCTCCTACCTAGGAATAAATCTCATTCACCTCCAAAGGTCTTTCTCCTCAGATTGCACCGGTAAGACTTGCAATTCAAAATGCATTAGCAAATATGGCAGATTCTTGAAAACTACAGAATCCAAATACAAGTCGAGAACAATATAAAAATCCATCTATTCTTTTATTCAAAGGAAAACTGTGCTAATCTGATGAACATATGTATCTACATTATATCTTTCATAGTGGCATTTTCAAATCAATTTCCACTATTACAAAACAGCAACTCAACTACTTAGTTGCTGTATGTTAAGACCATGAAAGAATAAAGTCTTATTCTTCCAAAACACACTTTAACAAAAAGCCTGTGACTATAATGACCTTCTCTAGACTCAAAGTAAAAAGTAGGTTAAAAGTTGGATGAACTCCTAAGCAAATGTGCCTGAATGGAAGTAATGCTATAAAGATTATCTTTAAAATCTCAAACGGTTTTACATCTTTTTGACTTCAATATATCACACTCACTGTAACAAATTACAGTGGGCCTACCGTATCCACGAGCTCAGGATTTATGAATTTAACCCATCGCATATTCAAATGTACACAATATATCTGAATATGCGGTGGGGAGCATGCTAGTCATTCACTTCTTCCTTCAAGTCTGCAGGATTCCCTTACAAATCAGAAGTGGTGAGCTAGAGACATCTGTAATACTGTAGGGGATTACTGTGAGGCTTTGCCTTGTGAGGCTTATACAGGAATCCCCTACAGCAGAGCTTTCCAAACTTTTCATGTTGGTAACACACTTTTTAGACATGCATCATTTTGCAACAAAGTAATTCAATTTTATTAGCAAGTCGGAGGTTAAGTTAACCCCATATAAGAGATACGGACACATACATAAATTGTAACAATGAAAGGTATGGAGACACAACATACCTCATAAAAACCTTTCATATATTTTTAAAAATATATTATTTATAACTAACATACATTTCCAAGATTGTAGGCAACACACCTGCACATTTCAGGCGACACACTAATGTGTTGCGGCACACCGTTTAGAAAGCCCTGCCCTACCATATTAAAAATGTCCTAGGACAGTAGTAGAGACACAGCAAGCCTCTGGCTTCCAGGCACGCTACATCCTTTGGGCTCACTTATCTCCAAGGAGTCTAGCTGGTGTGCTCCTCAGCAGCAGGGGAACCCAAAGAATGTGGTACACACAAGACTTGCCACTGCTGCCCTACAACATTTTTAATACTGTAGGGGCTTACTGTATAAGCCTCAATTTGCAAGGCTTTGCAGTCTCTCTGCAAGCCTTGCAAGGCTGACTTGAGCTTGCCTGATTTTTGGTATCTGCAAAGAATCCTGGAACAAATTCCTCACAGATACAGTGGGCCCATACAGGCATTTCTCAGTAAAGAAAGTTCGGACAAGTTGAAGACTTTCATGGCCAGAATCCACGGGTTGTTGTGGGGTTTTTGGGCTATAAGGCCATGTTCTAGTAGTATTTGCTCTACTAGAACGTGCCCTCATAGCCCGAAAAACCCACAACCCAAAGCTCTGACAAATAACCTCCCTTTTATGATTGTCTAGCCTGCCACCTTCTCTTCCTTGCCCTCTGTCTAGATAGAAGTTTCTTTTTTTCTTTTTTAAAGTGGCATAAACATTGGCAATATGGTGCAGGAGGGCTACAGAAACACAGATTTCAGTGTCATGTTGCAGCACCGTGTCTGCAATAAACACTATCATAAACAAAGCTTGACCTGGGAAAGAATGGGATTCTACACTAGCTGATCCTACTGTAGGTATGTGTGTTTGCCTACAACAGGCAAGGTAAAGAGCAGGTGGCTCTGGAATCCCTTTACTGAGCATGCATGAACAGCAAAACAGAGAAAAGTGGGGGAAGCAGGTGAGTTTGCCTTCCTAGCAATATTCAGTATGTTCAAAACGCATAGATCCATACGTTTGCCCATCCAAATGGGAATCATAAGAAAAATGGAAGCTAATATAAGAAAAAATAATCCCTGGATGCATTTTGGAATAAACTTGCATGTGGTCTCTAGATGTCCAAAATGTTTTTGTTTAGCTATACAAGGTTACCTGACTTGTTTCATTTCACATGTGCATCATGTTAGTTTGGGATGAAAAGTTTGCTGAAATATGTCGAACTTTTCTCCTTTTTCCTCTTCTTTGTGTGGTGTAGGAACCCACTCCTGTTCTTTCCTCTGGCATCAAATTTTCTGTTAAAGATGTAATGCCCAGGAACACATCTCCTTTGTTAACTAAGGTATACCTGTACTTAATATTATGGGGCTGGATACCTATTAGCATTCAACAGATAACTAAGATGGATAAATATCTGAAAGGGGTCCAAGGGGGTGGGTTACTTGTGCCTCCTGAAAAGTGGCTCTAGACACCTGGAAGATTCTGCACACCACCATGAGAACTGACACAGAGGACTAAAGGGGATTGACTCTCTACTCCCAGTCTGGGAAGAAGCCTTCCATTCACATACTCCAAATCTAATGGATGATGATGATGATGATGATGATGATGATGATGATGATGATGAACTTAAAATGGATGAAATCAGCATACGATTATAGAGTACTTCAGTGAGGACCAGAACCATCAGCCACCTACTATTTGGTGGAAAAGAGTTCAGATGAAAGAGTGAGGGAGCGAGGAAGGCAAAATGACCTCTTCTTTCAGCCGCACCATTTCCTCCAACCCCAAGGAGAGCAGGCAAAGAAGATATCAGAGACACAATAAGGGACATGAGAAAAATTGAAAATTTTATCTTTAGCAAACATATTTAAATTTGTGTTGTCGACAGATGAAGGGTTCTCTTAGCAGGTGGCTGTCATCCAGATAAAATGGTGTTTATTTGCTAGCATCTTTTTTTTTTTTTGAGGGTTAGTTCTGCAACATGAGTGTTACTCTGAAATGCTATGACCATCTTCAGTGATCTCTGACATTAAGTCAAAATGAGATACAAGAAACAGCTTAAAAACCAAATTACCTCAGATACTAACAACATATCTGCTTTTAATCACAACCATTTAAGTGACAAAATTTAACTAGTCTTCAGTACATTTACAATACTCTTTGTTCAAATGGAAGGAAAACAATTATTTGCTTAGGTCAGTGACACATTGCCATTTTTAAGGCAGCAAAACTGCTGACATCAGTGACATGAACCAATGCTAACAAATGTCAGGAATATTTACATAACCAAACACCATAGTTTTACTACTAGTAAAAGTTTTTATGGAAGAACATTCTTCCTGACAAGTAATTCCTATAGAATAACATACAATATCAACAGAACTAATTTTTTTTTTTTTTTGAGAGGAGAGTCATCATAACCAAAAAGAATGCAGGCCACTGATTTCTATGAAGTATTATAGTTACAATCTATAACCATATTAATACACTTCATCACTGACTTGAGTTAGGTAAGAACAACATCCTGTTATCTACAAAAGTGTTTGTTCGAAGCACTACTAACAAAACAATATTCCAAGCTTCTTCCTTTATAATAGCAAGTAGCTGAAAAATATTTTATTTATTTATTTGTTTGTTTGTTTGTTTTTGGTGAGAGAAAACTGTGATCTCCTCTCTGCTGCTTATCTCTGCAAAAAATTTGAGAACCACAGTATTTGTCAGGAAATCACTCTTCTCCCACATGTATTCTGTACACTCCAGGCTGCTGCACCTTTTCACTTACCGTACCTGTTTGAGAATATTTGCCTCATCATTTTATATTAAAGTTTACCCCTGGTTTCATCACTCCCATGTTCCAGTATATTTCTGCAACCTTTGTTCCTCAAACTCCACCAAATTCAGTCATTTACACATCTCCTGTTTACTCACACACTGCTGCTTTTCCTCCTTTGCTCTCTCTTCAGTTAAAACTGCCTCATAGCAATACCTGAGTGATGCTATTCCTTTTGTTTCCTTCCAATTTTGTTTCAAAGCCCACCTTTTCTATGAATCCTTTAACACAATCTGTAATCCCATATCCTATTCTAGCTAAACCTAAGGATTCTTCCTCCACATTATTCTTTTTCTCCTTAATGGACTTTTCAAGGTAAGAAAAATAATGAATAAGCAGTCAAAAAGAGAGAGGGTTATAAGTGAAGAATAATATTGCTAGGAGTTCTTCTAAAATTCAATGACTGACACTTCAGCTTTTAATACACATTCTTATTCTATTCATCTCTACTTCTTTCATTTTCTCCTTCCTCCACTGTCTTCCCTGCGTTAAGGCAGGAACCTGTCCTATTATACTTTGTGAACTGCCAATGTATGTAAATAATATAGTATAAATAATCTTGCAGGTCCAGCAGTGAAACTGGCGGTCTTGGCTTGACCAAAATAAAACAGATACCTTTTTATTGGATTTAGAAACAGATCACATATTACAAACGCACATGCATGACTCAGTACAGGGACAGATCCAACTGCTGGCTGATCTGCCTGTCAGCTGACTGAGACTCCTTAACCTAGTCCACTAGATGGATATACCGGAAACGATAGATGTGGGATTCCACTGCCCTGTCACCTGGCAATAATGCATAACCAAGTGCCCCCTGACTGGGAATGACCATGGTTGCTTCTAATGCTAAGATCACTTAAGGGGATCCCCCAACTGAATATTACAGGCAGACAAGCCCTGTCTCCCTCAAACTGGATCTGGTCACATAACCAAACTGACAAAATTGTGACAAATTAAGAATAAAACATGTAATAAACACAAAGCAACAACACAGCTCGTTGAAACTACAGACAATCAAAAACTTAAACTGAGGGCAAGTGGGTGGGAAAACAATCTAAACTGACTGCTTGAATGGTGGGAACTCTCTTTACGTTCTCTGCAATCAGACCATTTTGCACTGAACATCCTCCACCCTGACCAATATACTGTTTCCTATTGGCCAGCCTTCCCAATGCTTTCTCAGAGCCTATGAAATATGGATGCTCCTGTGAAAATTAATGCCAGCGCATTTGAGAAGACAGTCCCCACCAGTGCCCAGGCATTCAGCCACAGACTGCAAAGAAGTCACCTGGTAAGTCAGGGGACTTCTCTTTCTTGCATGTTAATTTAATTCATCTTCAAGCTCAGGACTGGGCGTTGAAGTACGTTGTAATTTGCCAGCAGATTTCTGGATGACTGTGCCAGATCACTGCTTTTGAGTTCAAATTGTTTAAGCATGTTGTAGTAGTCTGAGTGTTGGACTAGGACACTGGGTGACCCTGGGCAAGTCACACTCTCTCGGCCTCAAAGGAAGGCAAGGGGAAACCTTTTGGAATAAATTATTCCGAGAAAATTCTGTTTGTAAGTTCGCCTTAGAGTTGCCGTAAGTCAGAAATTGATTGAAGGCACACATCAACAACAGCACCTAGTTTGCTAAATTGAAGACAGCTGGGATGCCAGGAGTGGACTTTTGTTTAGGAGTATTAAGAAAATCAGCTGAGCTCACTGTTGCTATCCAACACATATTGCTGGGCTCAGAAGAGGCACTAAAAAGGCACTGAAATACCGACTATGATTAAGCAACAAAATTAACTTAAACATCATCATACAGCACTAAAATTTACAGATTTCTAGATGTGAACTCTACACAGAGCTGAAGGAATTCTTTGTTTTATTTCAAAGGAATTCTCATTAATTTAGCTCCATCATTCTTTAATCACATATACTATCACTCTGAAAAAACTAAGTTCTATGTGCTTACATCATATCTACATGGAGCTTTAAGGATAGATGTATGTAGAGCTATACTATTTCAAAATGCAACTAGGAGGCCACATTATCTCAAATAAAAGATTCCTTGCTGACAAAAAATTAGCATTTTAGGGAGTCCTAATCTAACCTACTTCTTTTTAAATATATCTTTTATGTACAGACTGGACATATAAAGGATATTTGTCTCTTTCTGAACCTTGACGAAAAAGCTTGCCTCAACTGTTGGGGCTGCCACTGAGAAAATTTGGATTTTTTGAAATTTGGACTCCTTATTCATATGAAATTTGTTCTTGAGTGACCATGTGCTTTTTTGTGTGTTTTGTGTGTTCCATAAGAAACACAATGTTTCCTTAACACAAAACATGATTTCCTACACAGAGAAACATTTATTGTACTTAAAACAATGTTCTCTCCAGAGAACCCAAGTGTCCCGTAAAGAATACAATGATTCTTGCTTCCTGGGTGAAAGCTAAATTTTCTGTGCAAAAAAAGCAACGTGGGCTTGTCTATGGTGCAAAATATTTCCTCTGAAAAGTCTAGAACTTCATATAGTCTGAGAAAAGTGTACCTTTTTCTCCTGCAGTTGGAACAAAACTGCCAGAATTGTTCACTCTTGCTTACTAGAATACAATAAATGAAATTTTTACATTCCCACTGTAGGAAGTTCATTATGGAACTTTTTGTGAAGAAAAGCAAAAGTGTGCAGGCACATATGGATATTTTCTGTTTTCCTATACATATGTGTGTGAGACAGGTTACTTTACAACAAAAAATATGGATAAAACAAATTAGCAATAACATTTCTAGGCCACTAAAATTAATAATCAGAAATGATACCTGGAATTATTTTTACATTATTGCTTTTCAAATTTCACACTAATTAAGACAATCTTGTTATTTCACGAAACAAATTATTAAAATACTTAAATGAATGTGAGAATATAATACTCATTTAAAAATACAAATTTATCTCCAAACTCAGAATGTCAGTATCAGGATGTATCTTTCCTTTTCCCGCTGCTTTTGTTTCCAAGTTAAGTGCCAATCTGAAGAAAATGCTTAAACGTTATAGGAAAAAGTATGTAAAATCTGTTTATAACAAATCACAAGGAGTGAATGATATGAAGGCACAAGAGCTGCTCTACATGACTACATGAGTTGAAACAACAGAACATCAACTATTTACACAATAACTAGCAGAACAGATACAGACCTATCACAGGAAAATGGCAAAGATGGTGATCTATTCTGCCTCATTTAAATACTTCTTTCAGATTTACTTCATGCCTCTGAACTAGGCAGGGCTATTGGCCTTTTCATATATTATTTCTTAGTCAAGAACCTTTCCATAGCTGGACCAAAATCAGCAGCATGCCCTCTTAACAGGAAATAATAACCTTACAGACAATGACAAAAATTGAACAACATGAGATTTTTCGATGAACAAGCAATTATTCTTTCCTCAAATCAAAATTCAATTTAAAGAGTGATAAACACTAAAACCGTTCTGAAATCTCATGATTTTAACTTCTTTGATCCATTAACAAACCAAGCATAATAACAAAAACTCATCATATCCATTTGTTTCCCTACAATTTGAAGAGGCTGTTGAAATCAAAACTGTACATCCTAGTCAACACATTCTAGAGTTCTATGATTCTACTATAGGTTCTACTATATAGGTTCTACTATAGATCCCTTGTGCCCATCCCCTTCTGAGAATATAGCAGTACGGCAGTAAAACAAGAAAGCAACTGAGAAACAAAATGCATGACCACATTTCCAGCATAACCACTATGCACAGTATGAATGCAGGGCTAAAATCAGTACATGAACTTCAACTTAAAGCAAGGCAGGTTACTTAAACCATGTTTTATTTTTTTTAAGGTATTTGTTCTGTCTTTCTCTTGCTGGTGGGCTTTCTAACTATTTGAAAACAGCAACTTCTACCTAATTTGGAAGTGGACAAACATGTGCCATCTCAGTATCTCATTTAACTGCTCAACACTTGTTAATGTTTTGCTTTGTTTTTTAGTATTAACAAATACAAGCAACACACACAGTAATTGCAGGTCCTCCTACAGTAAACAATTTTGTAACATGTAAAAGAAAGTAAAGCTGAGACTGTGTTAAGATGATTTAGGAAAATTAAAAAATAAAATAAAACAAAATACCAGAACATATTCCATTTTTATTTATTTAATTTAATTATTTATTGATCTGTGTTTTCTTCAGGACATTTTGCTTTTTGGCAAACACATCCTTCAATGAATAACATTTGGGCAACATCAACGTGCTACTAGAAACTAATACTTGGTCACTGGAAAGCCTGATACTTGATCGCCTATTTTTTTAGACTCACTGAATATGCAATAACTAATATACTGTAACTATATAGAGGGGCTATTGATTGCCTAGTAGCAACATGGCGATAGTTGAGATAAACACAAAACTGTGAACAGTAGCCATTTTGCAATTAGTATTCTTAATTTTAATTTGTTGCTATTATTTTTATGAATGGCTGTCTAATGTTGACCTTTGACATCTTTACCGGAAATCCTGAAACAGTCATTTAAAGATGATCTGTTGTTATTAAATGAACAAAACCAATGATCAGTCTGGGGGAAAAAAGGTTCTCTCTTTACACTTTCCTTTGTTCTAATGTAAGAACCAGCTGCACCCTTTGGGTTGTCAAGAATGCAACATAGATGAGATAGCCAGACACTGACTTAACTGCACTCCTCCTCCTCAGTTTAGCAAAACACTCCGTATTTTCTTACCTTTATGGTTTTGGTCTGGAGTCTGAGTCCATTTAAAGTGTTAATGGCTTTCTCTGCATCCTTTGGATCAATATAGTTAACAAATCCATACCCTAAACTCTGCCCTGTTGAAACATAAGAAACAAAAAAAAGGACTCAGTATTCTTTGCAGCACATGTGTAAGATTTCCAAATGGGTGGTTGAAATCCTTTTCTCCGTAACCTTTTTTCACCTAATACTTTCATCCCGATTCAAAAAATTAACCTGCAGTTAGAACTGCTCACCAATAAATTTATCATGGGAGCCTTTTTTTTCCTAAGAGGTGCTGATTCTTTCAGATTGGACAGTGTCCTTAAAAGTGTGAAAGCTAATATGAGTATATTAAACATTAACCAGGCTAGTCACACTTGCTGAACTTCTACAAGAATCACATTAGGAGAACAAGCAAGGGACACGTAGCAGCAGGATTAAATGCACAAGGTTTGTATTTTAATAAACAGATAGACTCAAAGAAATAGCTGTGCAAGGAATACAGGTTCAATTCAAAGTGAAATAAATATAATTCTTAAGCCAAAACAATATTCATCAATAGCCAACCAAACTTTTACACAGAAAATGGCTTGTATTTATTTAATCTTCTCTGTCTGAAAATTCTATATATTTATTAGTCATATACCGCCTTTCAGCAAGAAAGTGGTTCACATAAGCAGCACTTAAAAGCAACTGTAAAAAGAAGCAGGTAAAAATCAGAAAGTATCTTAAAAACCAACATTTAAAAAGCTAATACATTAACTTTCTATCCTTTTGCCTTGATGGAGACACCACATACATGACCAAAAACGGCAGAATATTACATGCCAGCATAGATGACTAGACTTTACTCTCTTCACCATGTTCTGCTTCTGTGTTTAGATGGAAAGAGCTCATTTTAGCAGCCATAACAAACAGCTTCCTTTTTAATGGCAATGTCTATGTTTATGAATTACAGGTCATTTTTATCTAGAGTAAACAGCTTAATCTGGTAATACAATGTTAATTAGGGATTCACTTTAGGACTAAAGTGGTACTGAAAACGTTTGAATAAAGCAAACTAATCTCATGCTGTCATACAAAAACAACACGTATCACTCTGTCTTTTTATTCATTCTTTCTCTCTCCTCTCCTCTCCAATACATACACAAATACACACATGCATGCACCAATTTTACATATATACAGGTACAAGATTACTACTGAAATAGTAACCAGGATCAGACACTGACATTCAAGTACATTTTACCACATCTTTCAAATTAATTTTACTCTTTGCAGCCTCAGTAGGATCAATTTTGGAAAACTATCACAGTTTACTTTCACAATTACCATGGTTTCCCACTAGAGAAAGACATGTCATCATGTGTTTGGCTTTTCTTCATTTAGTTTAGTTCAAGAACTTTTAGTAACTTTTGCCACAACCATTTATAATGACAGCCGATGTCCATGTGGTGACTAAAGTCCTTTCTGTCCAGAAGGGCAGTCCCAGTACATTGAACTGACTGACTAAACCATTTTTTGTCCAGCATGGGTCTTCAGTTTTCCATCTTATTTCATTATGAGGCTAAAGAGTGAGTGAGACTGACATTCAGAAAGAGACATCCTCAGTACTCACAATGTTTTCTGTCTCATCTCTCTGATTTTACAAAATGCCTGGTCGCCACTAGGGAGTATATGTGGATAAGGCAATTGGAACTGCACCCAGATGAGATAAAAGGGTGAATTTTCATGTTCAAACTGACAGCATAATTCATCACGAGCGAGGCAACATAGTGCAGAGGCTGAAAAGACAAGAGCTTCTGACAAGGGAGACTGTCCTGAATCTCCTGCTTGTGCCTTGTATTTGCCAAGTGGACAAAGTAGGCAAACCCACCTGTCTCTTGGAGGTCAGGAAAAATAAAACTAGTGTACCTTACTGGGCTGTTTTGAAGTACTGCAACAAGACAGTTTGAGGCTGAAACTGAAAGTGCTACTACATACATCCTGAGTACCACCATCCAACAAATTACTATCCCTCATCAGGCCTAGTCTCTACCTTATCCAGGGAATATGTCCAAGGTGGTGCTTGACATGCACTGTCACGTGTCACACTTTCATCTACTCAACCAATAACTGAAATCACTCTGTGGAAAACATAGAATGCAATTTCATATAAGAAGCAATTGAGGTCAAACGATCCTATTAATAGGAGCCTCAACATCATACTCAGTGTAGCAGGCAGCATTAAAAAATCCAATGAACTCCTCCTATTGCTACCTCAGAACCATGCACGGGGAAGAGAATTCCAAGCTCACTAGCTATGGCATTTTTCAGCTGCTAACTAGGGGGAGAATGCAAGTGCTATTTCTAGTATGTTCACAGTTTTAGCTAGTATTTTAACCAAAGGCTGTACAAAGTGAAGAATTTGCCCCTTGCCTCTTAGAACAACTGTGCCTTAGCAGAAGCATTTGGGTACAGTTTTTACCCAAACCAACATTATACAGAAGACCATAAAAACTTAGAATGTGATCATTTTTTTCTAGTATATCATAATGTCTTAAACACACTCTTTTTTCATATACTGATGTAAATTAATAGGCATAAACAGTAGACAAGACTTTAGTATTTCAAAGGTTTTCTATGCCACCAGACACTGAGCTATTTAAGTCCCCAGGAACAGTCTGGAAATGCTAAGAGAGATTTTCCCAGACCATCCAAAACATTAAAATCAAAGTCCAGTTTTGAAGTTGCTGGAAAAAGAGACAGACAAGAAAGCTCTATGTTACATGCTTGTTTTATCATCTCACTTGAGATGTAGGCAAAATATTCCCAGAATAAGATATATTTTGTTTTTTAAAAATATTACATGTTTTCTGCTATGAAAAAAATCCCAAAGTGATATACAATACCAATAGAACATAACAAAAGCATACAATTGAATATTGTTTTAGTTTTTTAATAATTTTATATGTTTTTAATACTTTTAATTATTTTGGGAAATTTGTTGGTTAAAAGACAGTTAAGGTATAACTGACTATGAAATAAGAAGTAGAAATAAGGGAAGGTTTTAGGTAGGTATAAAAACTATATTTTGTATGGTTGAAATATTTTTAGACGTTGGATATAAAAATTAGATATGTATGAAGATATGATATAATTGATAGAAGAATAAGGATATGAAGTTCTATGAAAATGTATGGAAAATTATGTATAATATGTAAGAATGTACATGTACATGTAATATGAAGACAAGATGTTTTAACTACGAGATTTTATTTAATAAAAAGAATTAAAAATACTTTAATTGTTTTAAATGTTTTTATATTTTAACTTATTGTTGGAAGCCACCTTGGGTCTCATTGTGGGAGAAAAGTAGCATACAAATACAACAAACAAACAAACAAATGATTTTATAAAATAGAGTGATACAGGTTCAACTCAAAGCTTGAGTGATTGAGTATTTTGTTCAACCGAAATTTTGTAACACTTGGCACAAACCTTATTAAAAGTGAGGAGAATTCTAGATTTGGGATACTTAGATTTGGGATACTAACAATACCCTCTTGAATACTGAAGGGGAGAATCCAGCACCAGTTTTGTGATTAACTTATTTTATTGTTTTGTTTATTTTATTAAGAGCTTTTATGGATATCAATCTACTTCTCTAATGCACTGCTGGAGTGGTAGTTTTGAACCCTGGGAAACTGACTTTTGGTAAGCAGATTTATTGATTTCAAACATGAACCCTCACTGACCACTGTAAAAATCTGAAAGACCTTATCACCTTATGTAACCCTTTGAAAATTTAATGTAGGAGTAATGACTTGCATCTTTCTGGATCCTATTACATTCTATTCCACTCCCACAATTGTATGAATATGCTTTATAACTGAGGTCTTAATATCACTCCGTCCTGCATCTGAAGAAGTGGGTTAATATCCACAAAAACTCATATGAAGATAAAAATAAGTTAGTCTTACAGGTGCTGCCACATTTCCCTTCCCTCCCCCTTTTTATACTAAGTCCTAGTTTCCTAGCTGGGCATAATATTTTGTCTTATTTTGTTTATTTTCTCAATATGTACTAAGAAACAATTACTAGCCACATTACTTTTTTGTTAATGAGAGCTGGAAAATGAGGTAGAACACCTACAAGTAACTACAGTTGGTCAGACTAGCAGCCAGACAAACAGTCAGGGGTGAGAGAAATTCAACTATACCAGCACCATGCCTGAGCACCAAAGAGCATGGCACAACACAGCAGACTGACACATTAGGTGATATACCTTCTGACAGAAGAGCACTACATCCCAGCCTACCCACTGGGGGAACCAGTGGAACCATAAATGGTATCCACATAAGCAAAACCCAACTGCATGTTAACTCTGCCATCTGGAAGAGAAGTGGTCAGTGACTTCCAAGCTCAACCCACCATACCTTATTCCACCTACTGATCCCATACGAGGATCCTCAAAGCAGAGGAGATAGTTATATAAGTTCTGTTTTCCTCCAAAAATGGATCTGGCTCAGTGTTCAATTGTCACAAAAGGTGAACAGATCAGTGAGGCAGTTTTCATGCTCTTCAGATGGACTACAAGCTTCCATTTCCTTGGGTGTTCTGATGAATGCTGTTCCCAGTCAGGCAATCTGATAGCTAACTGGTTTGCCATATACAGGGAGCTTGCACAAAACTTTTGGCAGTGCTGGATGCAAGAGGGTTCCCACCTGCATCACTAGCAAATGGGGCTCTAGTAAGTCTAGAACCCGTATTTCCAGTTTTATACCAGAGCGGTAAAGTATGACCAATGGTTTCTGAACAAACCTAGAAATGAATCCATAGTTTAAAGCTGGTTTCACATCTTCCACTTTTGGGAAACTAATGGAAAAGCTGCAAACCTCCTTACATATTTTCCATGCTCATATGAAGGGATGAGTGAAATGACTGTTTGCAGTGCTACAAGGCTTGTTCACATTTATCTAACAAATATATGGCAATGAAAAAATTCAGCATTCTCAATCCACTCCATGGTATCAATTTATAGGAGGAAAATCAGAAACAGTAAGAAAGGCTTTATCATTCATTGCACTTCAGTATAAGGCACTTTCCTGGAGTAGGCACAATTTGGACAGTATAATACTTGGAGGCTGCTTAAGTCACTAGCCCTCATGCTTTTCTTTAAAAATTGAAGCAGATTCACTTGAGAGGGCTGTAAGATGGAGCAGAGGACCACTTGATTCTACACTCCTTTCCTTATGAGGAATCATCCTTTCCCTGCCTGCATATACCCTTGCAGGGTATACATACAGGGACTCTACATCCCTTTCCCACATAAAAAGTAGTATGGAAGAAGTAATTTTTCAGGGGAAGTATCATTGTGAATTAGGCCAACATCTCTCTTTCCCACCTTACAGCCTGCACATTTTGCTGATAAAAACCAACACTGGGGTAGGTGGGTGGGTGGGTGGGTGCACAAAGCTCCACATGAAGTGTGACTTGACCCTTAATATACCCTTGTTTTCAACTACTTGGCTGGTTTCCACTGCCTGCCAGAAGAAGCATCACTTGACGGATTCTCTCTTCTAGCACAGAAACTGAGTAGGCTTCCAGAGGACACATGGACACATCCTCTTCACTCTTCCACATCTATCAAAGGAAGCAAGAGGACTGCCAACAGAGAGCTCCTTCTCTCCTGGGACATTCAGATGTGTTTCTATGCTAGATGTGTAACAGACAAAACTCTTACACATCTAGCACAGAAACATGGCAGACTGGAGGTGAAACAACTGAGCGCTCTGTGCTTCCGCTGCCACTTCTGCTTGGTTTTTATGCTAGATGCAAAGGAAAGAGTTTTATCTCCTGTATGTTCACCACAGAAATGCACAGGCTGGCAGCAGTGGAGGGGCAAAATGTCCCTTTGCAATTAGCCTATGTGATTTTATGCTGGACATGAAGTCAGGCTAGCATAACAATATGAAGGGGGACTATCAGTGAAGGTACAGAGGTGATTTGTGCTGTTAGTAGCATTCTGAGTTTCTATGCCTGGAAGTAGGGGGTGAACTTGTTTGCTGCTTGCAAAATGTTTTTCTTACCAGTTTTTAAGAGGAGAGCAGCTACAGAGATACAGAGTGGTCCTTCCAAACAGACAACTATTATTGTTCCAGGCTAGTAACTTCTGAAGGGTAATTTAAAGGGCTGCCACAGTCTCCTCAAGTCTCTCACAGGATTAATTACCTTAGCATTACCGACTGTACAGATAATCACATCTGCACCACAAGTAACTGTAAATACAGAGTAAAGCGATGAAATGATACACTGAATTTTTAGGACATCTGAAAATATTGCTTGGGATACTTCCAGGAGTGATTCTTTTCAGAGAGGGTCACAGACTGCTTTGACTATCTGAGGTACACTGGGTATGCTCTCCCTGAAAAAAAAAGCACTTGAACAGAATTTTCAAAGTTACAAGAAGGAAACAGATGGGGGAAAAAATAGATAAGACATTGCCCTATCCTCACTTTTTAAAATTAACATTGCTGGGGATTCTTGGATTGGTTTTAGGCTTAACCCTTTCCCTCACCAATATTTCACCAATCTAAATTGCCCCTCCTGAGGTTGCTTAATGCCAGTGGGATATCCACTGAAACCTACAAATTCCAGCTCACAGCAAATAAGAAAATGACGTGGGGGAAAAGATAAGCCTCAGCTTTCCTCATCATGGCTTTATTGCTCCACTGCACACAACAAATTAGCAATTAAGGAAGCTGGAAGCAATCCAGTCATGGATCTCCTGTTACTTAGCTTGGACCACAGAAAGTTCAGCTAGAATCCAAAGGACTGTGCTCAGTGTTATGTGCATATCCCCTGACTTTTCTGAATCCCTCTCACCTGTCTTCCCTGTGGATCTCAACAGTGGATTTCAACACTACATGAGGGGTGCAGATGCAGATGGGAATTAGGGAGTTCTGTGACAGATGAAACACTTTCTGCTCACAGTCAATTTCTTTTTTCATCACAGTATTTTGAGTTTCAAGATCACAAGGTTTCAAGAACAAAGCACCATATCTTATATACAACTACTTCTTCCAGCTCAGAGACTGGAAACAAATCTCTGTCAATGCCATGAATGAAGCCAGCATTATACTTTGGTTCCCTCTAAAGTATTTTGCTCTTTTTCACTTTTGTTACTATGCTTGACTGTGGGAGGGAGACACCATCCCACCTGTTTGAATAAGGTTCTTCCATATCCCATTTTACTGGTGTCTAGCTATTTTTACATCGTGCTCTTAGCCAGTATTTCTAGCATAATCACTACATTTTAAAGTTTGCATACATTCTGGAATACACAAAACAGCAAGCCGTTAGAGCCAACTGACATTTGAGAAACGCCTTTGGAGACTGTTCCTACCAGTGACACAAATGTATCTGTCCATGGTGACACATTCCCTACTTCCACCCTACTTGGATTATTACAACATGCTCTATGAGTTGATTAAAACAACAAACAAAAATAAAACAAAACAAAAATGGAAGTGCATGATGTGGCCAGATTGTCAACCAAACTCTATTATGAAGTTTGTACAACTCTCTTTTTGTGACAACTTGTGACTCTCTCCAGTCACAGTTCAAAGTGCTACTTATATCCTATTAAAGACTTTACAACTCGGAAACAGGCTGTTTGAAAGATCCTTGGTCCCACTGCCCTTGGAGACACATTTAATGAGAGTGCAAAAGAGGGTTTTCTTGGTGGAAGACGCCAGTACCTTGAACTTTGTGCCTATCAGAGATTATACTGCCCTTCTGCTGGCCGTCCTCAAGTCTCAGGTTTCAAAAGATATTTATGTATCTACAGTACTTTTGTGGGTCTCCACAATGATGTACAATAAATTATACTAAAACAACATTTAAAAGCAAATTATAAACCATTTTATAAACCAAGTTTAAAAACCAAAGGCCACACAGAGCACTACAGTTATCCCTCCACATTCATTAGGATTAGGGTTAAGGGTGAAGAACCCCCACAAAAGTAGAAAAACCACAAATACCAAAATATATGTTTGTGTCTCTGGGAAGGGGGCTAAAGCATGGTGGGGAGAACAGACACCCAGGTGTTCAAACCTGGTCAGGAAAGGAGCAGGAAAGGTGTGAGTTGACATGGTGGTCCTATATGACTTCTCTCTTGCCCATCTCCTTCCTTGGGTGTGTGTGTGGGCAATGGGAGAGGGTTTCTGGTATTGAGAAATTGGGTTGTAAGGCATCCTTAGCTGGCCAGGCAGTTGCTAGTGGTGGTGGTGATGGTGGAGGAGGAGGAGGGCCAGAGGTGGGTTTTTAAAGGGTGGCTGGCCTGACCAGAGCTGCTGAGAAGGAAGGCTCCTTTGGAAAAGGAGTGCCTGGGATGTGGAGGCAGGGGCTGGAGAAACTCACAAATAACCAAATCTGTCAAAGTAAAACCTGTAAATGTGGAGAACCTATTGTAATGGTAAACACAAAAGATCTGCTGGAGGCTTTGTACTGCAGGTAGATTCATTGGGACGCAGCTGGTCATTCAGATATCCTAGCCCTAGGCCTCTTGATTCCTGAACTAGGTTGTAGTTGAAGGGAGCTGTTTTGTCCTTTCTGATGTGTTTTAATGGAGGTTTCAACCTGTTCTTAAGTGTAGTTATTTTTATTTGAATGTTACCACTGTTAGCCACCTTGACTGCTGATTTTTGGCAGACAGAAAGGACAAAAATTAATAAAAAGAAAATTACATTTGAATTTAAAATCAGAGAAGCAACAGCAACATTTTTATTAGTTTCAGGGTTCTGCTAACCAGCGCAAGCATTAAGTCAAATGCAGTGTGCAAAGCAGCTGAAATTTCTTTCTTCTTTTCTTTTTACACTGCACCTCAGAGATGTTGGCAATGAAAATAAAAAAGGCTGAAAACACCTATATGATTGGCAATGATTAAATGCACAACTGTGACCAAAATCAATTTATCCTCTAGAGCCAATAGTCCCATCCCTCTAAAATCAGACATCTGTAACAAACAAAACCCTTTATTTATTTACTTATTTAATTAATATCACACCTTTCTTATACAATGGGTGCCACAGCACCTTACAAAATTATTAAAGCAAAGGACAACTTACACACATAATACAACAAAATCTTATTCATCAACGAACTGTCTGGAGGAAAGGATGACCACACCACCATACAAAACAGGGATGACCACAACACAAAAAGTGGTTCCTTTACAGCTAACCTAATTATTATTATTATTTAAGTAAATCTATCCCTGCTTCATTTAACTCCTGTCTTCATTTATTGCTCCTCTTCCATTTTCTCTGTGTGAGGCTTTAATTTATAAGATCATTGGGAACAGGGACCTGTAGTCAAATCCAGGATTCAAATCTACATTCACTTTTGTAAGAGGTAACAACAGCATTAATAATAACAGCCACAACTGCAAACAGCCACAAATATGAGGGTTATTAAGAATTAGCTGTTGTTGCAGACAAGAAATGAACTGAGCTGTTTTTTTTCATCTCTTCGTAGTTTTCATTAAAATTATAAAATAGTTAACATAATTTCAGCATAATATTGCCAGCCTTACAATACTACTGTCACCCTATCTTGATTATTTAGTTGAATGAAGTTCCATATTTGATATACATGACAGCACAAAGTAGATAACATCAAGATGTGGGATGAAACTTGAGGCAAGACAGGCTGACACGGTGCAAAGGTCAAACTAGAGTTCATTTTGACAGCAACTAATTGACAATTTTTAGTCAAACTTACAATCTGAGCCCCTTGGATAAAATAAGAAAAAGACATACAAACATGAAAGAAAGGAAATATTCCAGAGTACTTTTTTCACTGCAGAAAAATTTCATTAGTTATTCTAAAAAAAAATCAGCAAAACTTTCATGTTGCTTAGTTACCGGTCCTGGGCCATTTTTCCAAACATATCTTCCGGCTAATTACCATCCACAGCCTTATTCTGCTTTTTATTTGAAATCTCATTCACAGTGCTACGACACTGAGTACGGCTATCAAATGAAGAAAGCTTCTACCTGGAACAAAAGGTGGGGTGGGTGGGAAGAGTGCTGTTTAAATATGTACAGACTGCCACTGAGACCCAAAACCAAGAGTTGCAAATGTACTGGCTACTGAAAGCCAATCACAGCTTTGCCTGGAAACAACTGGGGAGGTTCAGCCATGATTTCGAAGTCACAGTAAATAGTATGAATATGCATCTAAATAAAAGAATTGGCCCTTTAGGTTTTTAAAAAACCTACATATGACAAGAAGTGACAATAGTTAGAATCCCATAAAAACACATCATATACTATGAAACACTATGCAAATGATATGTTATGGGATGGAGGAATGATCTTGCAACTGCAAGTTTGTGTCTGTCATGCAATGGTTTGTACACAAATAAGCACAGATCTGTTTCAAAAGGCAAAACTACTAACACTAAATAGACTGGAGAAAACTATGGATCCTTCAGCCGAGGACTAGTAGGATATATTAAATGTGTAAATAAATCTCTTAAACCATAAATTGAAAAGAGGAACACCAATTTATTTAACAGAAAGAGGGGGCATGGTTAATTCAAACAGAAATCTCTGTTTTCTCACTGTTTTGATAACTGTGCCATATTATAACTTTTAGTAATATGAGCACTCAAATTTGCCTTGTTTTATCAACCAGGAAAACAACACTTATCTCCATGCACATTCCACTTCTCTTACATAGCTATAATAAGGTGTACAGACTTATTTTTGCCACTTGTATAGCTATTTCTGGACTATTCTCCTTGACAGTAACAAGCTAAGGTTGCAATACTGTACATGCTTGCTAAGGACTAGCACTGAAATCAGTCAATCTTCCTGCTGAGTAAACATGCTCTGAATATCTGCATCCAATAATTCAAAAAGGATTACAGATTCTCCTTGAGAAACCATATGATACTGCAACAAGGTGACTACAATATGCCTAAAATATACAGAGAAAATTATGAAAATGAAACAAGCCTGGGAAGTCTATGATTATGACCACAAGGAGTGGACAGTCGAATACTTTAACTGCTAGAATCTTGCCAGATGTTAACTATTTTTGTTCTTATTATATCTTGAGAGAAAGGAATACAATGCAAGTTATTTAACACTGAACGAAATAAGAAGATAAATGAAGCTGTGCTGTGGTGCATGCAACTAAACAGTTCTCTCAATAAATTAACTCTGGGCTTAAAAAACTGGTGAAACCACTATCCTGCGACAAGATTTTGGACATTAGAAACAGACCGGCCAACTTATAGTACAAGATGTCAGAATATATATAATAACTGAAAATAGGCTCTCTTTGCTTTATCTGAATGTAACTGTGGGTCACACAGGTTAAGGCTGCATTTTCAGTGGGAGTTCTCCTTTTTGGGACACTTCTGCCATTATCCTTAAATCCTCTATAAGCATCTCAGTCAGTTTTAGGTACCACTTGATGGAACAAGCAACAAGCTATCGGCTATAAAACACAGACAGCTTTTAAAAAGAAGGTTTGAAGGGAAGCTTTCTTTTCATCACATCCTGCGCTGGCTTACACAGAAACCTACAGCTAGACAGATATAAAGATTTAAAAGGGTTTTACCTATTTACTTGTTTTTAAGCTAAAATGAAAATAGCCCCCAAACAGAAGACATTCTAGGGGAGGAAAAGGCAATACATTATGGACACTTCAACAGTAAATGGAACAAAAATAGTACAGAGTTAATACTCACACAAACCTAAACAAAAAGAGCCATACAGATGTCATTAAGAAATGACAAAACTAAACACTAAGCAGTGGAATTCCTATTAAATACTACATAAACGAGTAAGACATTTACTCATTTGTAAGACATTTACATTGGGGCAAAAGTAAACAAAATATAGAGAGTGCAAAGGCAAAAGTAAACATAAGGTAAGCTCCTGGTATGCGATCCTAAAGGCTCCACCTGAGCAGGTAGGCTGACAGTAGGAAGCAGAAACAGAAGCTAAATAATAGCATGAAGTGTGAACAAGAACAGGAGGAGGAACCTGTCAGCTCCAAGCTGCCTTTTCCTCAAATGTCTGTTTTCTTAGGAATGGGTGGGGAAGGGAAGATTCCTTCTCCCATCTCTGCTGCTTTCTCCCTGTGCAAGCCCATAGAAATTGCAACCACTTGCATAACAGACTGCTATGTTAGCACACTGACTGAATCCTGGCCATGTTCCTCTTGAATATGATAGAACTAGATGTAACCTAATCAGTTCAGTGCTATATTTTAACAGAATCCCTGGTAATCTATTGAATTTAAAACTTTATTCTTCACTAAAATTCAGGCAAGCTTCCTTGTATGTGAACATAATACAATACAGTAAAGTGTTTGTACACTGATACAGTATCTGTTCCCAAACCGAAAGAATTCATCAGCAAGAAATTTCACACCTCTAATCCAGCTAGGACCATAGGCATATTCCATGATAAAAAGTTAACAACCAGTTCAAACACTAGAGCTAAAATAATCTCATGTTGTTTCATGATCATAAATCCAAGATGCCAAAGGTGATAACAGGCAGGCCCTGTGATCAGTAATCATATTAATTAATATCACAAAATTGTGCTTGCTTACAACTTACTATCTATCCAAACATATTTTCTTAGTCTTTGACTGACAACCAGCCCGGGACAAGAAAGCATGCCTCAACTTGTCTTGCTCCTGATACTTCCTTATGAATCATCTCAATCCTATGGTACTACTAGAAAGATTCTCCTTCGAATGTATTTGTTTATAATTCTCACAAGGATGGAGCAAACTGTGAGAGGGGACTTTCTTCTAGCACCCTCCACCAGCAAACAGAATTTGCGAAACCGACCCTAACTTGGGGTCTTAAATCAGAAGGTTTTTTTGGTCATTCAGTCTTCCTAATTTACAAAAGGGAAAGGCTTGATTACATTGTTCTAGAAACACAAACATTAATACACAAATACAAGTTACTGTCAGCCTTCCACATTCATGGGTTTACCTTTCATTGATTTATTTGCAAGTTTCTCCAACTGTTGCCCTCCCATCTTAAGTGCTCCTTTTCTAGGGAACCTTCCCTCTCAGTGACTCCAATCAGGCCACACAGTCCTTTAAAATCCCACTTTTGGTCCCCCTCCACCAGTAGCTGCTTGGTCAGCTAAGGATGGCTCACAGCCTATTTCTTAGCACCACAAACCCTCTCCAAATGTCCCCCATACACACCCAAGGAATAAGATGGGCAAGAAAGAAGAAGCAGAGGAACACAATGTCAATCCACCCATTTTCCCTGATCTGGCATGATCCCGGGTGCCCACTTTACCCATCATGCCTTGTCCCCCCTTCTGCCCCCACATTTTGATATTTGTGATTTTACCACTTTTGCAGGAGTCTTGTGTCTCCATCCCTAGTGCATGTAGATGACCAGCTGTACCAGCTCGATAGATATGTGCAAGTAAGTAAGTAAGTAAGTAAATAAATAAATAAAGACCCTTCATGCTCAGAAGGTGTAGCTCCCATTAAGTCTGCACATAATTCCAGCACACCTTCTTTGCTTCCCTTCTTCTCTTCATCAGTGATATATCTGTCAGGGAAACAGACTCCCACAGCTCTCAAAACTACCTCACTCTTATCTTGGTTGGCAGTTACCCATTGTCTCTCCCCATTGTCAGAACACTGACAGAAGAAAAGCACTGGGCATGTTTGACTTGTATGATAAGTAGATCCTACTGACTTAACATGAGTCAGGGTAACTAAAACTTCTCTGCCTCAATGAAGGTTAAAAAGTGCTCAGCACGCACTCTCAGTGCAGAGTCTGCTATTTTGAACAAAGTATTAGAATATTCTAATTTACTCTAAAAATTTTGTTTTTAGGAATTAGCACAAACCTATGTAAAACAAGTACACAGTTTATTTTCAATCACTCACCTCATTAAATTAAGGCCAACTTACCCAATGTTAACTGTACTCACAGAAAAAATGTCCCTTATGGGGAAGATATCTACACAAGCAGAGTTCTGTCTTGGCTTCTGCTGTAACACAGCAGATACTTCTTCAGTTTTGTTCAAACTGGTAAATTCAAGAATTATTAAAGTACTTCAGGATATTTATTTTACTGCACATGGTCATCTGAAAACCTTCACTATATTTCAAATAACCAAAGAAGGCAGTAAGATGCAAAATTGAAAATTTTAAATGATTTAGAATGGGACTTTTTTTTTTTAAAAAAAAAATCAGTTCAGAAACATTCTTGACCTGTTCAGTCCATTCTGAAGGAAGCTGCAATGACAACTTAGTAAAGGATCTCATATTTCAAGAATACATTTTAAAAAAATGTAAATTAAAATCCGAAATTGTTCAAAATAAGAAATAAGAATCCATTAAAACCTCTCACTCACACAAATAACATACGAAACAGTTCATCAAGTAATCAGTGCATTTTCGATTGTAAAAATCTGTCCCCAAAACTTCAGCAAGAAGGAAGAAAAATCAATTTCAAGTATTTTATTTAAATAGCACCTTTAGGCAGCTTTCCTTAAACTGATAATCTCCAGATATGTTGGACTACAGTCCTCCTTCCATATTTGTGGGTTTGACCTTTGCAAATCTGATTATTCTCAAGGCATATGCATGCCTCCCATGCAATTCTTTTCCTCCCATTCCCTTGTGTTTTGCAGGACATGGAGAAGGAAGGCAAGCATCCGGACAAAAGGCAAGGTGGGGGTGGCACACACGAACCTTCCTTCTTTCCTCTGGAGCACCCCTTTCCAGTCCCTTGCCTCTGGCCCCCGTGCTGAGAACACACAGAGGCAAAAGGCAAGGGAACCGGGAGGGGGAGGTTTGCACAAGCATTCCTTCTCCCCTCTGGAGCCCCCCTTCTCATTTCCTTGTGTCTGGTTTTGGCACGCAAAAGGCAAAGGAACGGCAGGGGGTGAGCCCCAGAAAGGAATGGGAAAGGGATAGGGGGGAGTGATTAGCAGTTTCTGCACCCTGAACCCTCACAAAAGTGTAGGGGGCACTGTAAAATGCCTATTGTACTTGGCTCACCATGAAAAACACAACCAATTTTGCAAATTTTGGGAAAGTTGATAAAGGGCGTAATTTCAGAGCACTTGTGACTACCCAGTTAATTAAGTCACATTCCTAGTTTATCCTACCAACTGCAAGTACCTCAGACCAGCATGTTGTCTTCAGTGGCAATTGCTACCAAGCAACTGCCAAAAAGCAATTGTTATCAAGTACAGTTGGCCCTCCACATTAGCACGTCTGACTTTCACAGATCTGATCATCTGTGAATTTCCACAACCTCACCCATGCCCTACCTCATGCATTTCTTTTCTGGGGGAACGTTCCCTTTCGGTGGCTCCAATCAGGCTGCTAGCCCTTTAAAAACTTGCCTCAGATCTTCCTCCTCCTCTACCAGCTGCAGCCTGTCCAGCTAAAGATGGCTCCCAGCCTGATTTTTCATCACCATAACCCCCTCAATGCCCCACACACCCAACTAAGGAGATGGGTGAGAGAGAGGAAGTATAGGGACACCATGCCAATCCCTCTTCCTTCTCCTTTCCCTGACCTGGTTTGAAACCTGAGTCTTTATTCTCCTCATCATGTCTTGGCCCCCTCCCCACAGACACAGCATCCCAATTAGGACTTCAGCTGGGGGAAAGAATGATAGGTCCATGGGAGAGAAGAAAAGGCCACCACCCCTATGAATTACATTCATGATCTGATATTTCCCAGTTTGGTTCAAACTAGAACAGGGACACAGAAGCAAGCAAGCAAGTAAACACAAATAAGATATAAACAATAATTTACTGAAACAGGTTAAGCTTATTAACTGGCCAGAATTTTCTGCCCTGATAGGTATATTACTATCTTATGTATTTACTAGAATGGGAGGACATAAGATGAGATCCAGTTTTGTGCATACAGTTCCATAAAGCTCTGTCCCTCAATGAGAATACTAAGATAGTAGCTTCTTCTACTATCTATCTGGTACGTCTGTGTGTTAATAAGCCAGCTGTGAACAGATACCCCAGGATGCTGAAAGCAGTACTGCAACATATGCTCCTGAATCAAATGACTTTCTTCTATCCCATTTCACTTTTCAGGCAGAGCAGAAGCCATCTGTAATTGAGCCATGGTAGGAAAATGCTTTGGGTCTCAGAGTATCATCCCACTGCAGCATGTTATTAAATTTATTTTATTTAAAATAATTTTCCAAGCTGTGCTTTCAGGCAATATCTGTGGAGCAACTGCAACTCTAGATAGGAAGGTTCCAGCAGAGAACATAAAATTCAAGTGTTTGCAATAGGTACTCTACATACATACCCAGAAGCATGCTTCCCCATGAGCTCAAAGGTACTTAGCTTTAGTGTCAGGCCTGTGAACAAATGCATCACACAGACTATTTCTCCACTCCTCTAAATATGTGCTAAACATATTTTCTAGTTCAGTGGTTCTTAACCTGGGGTCCACAAAGCCCTGCTGCTGGACACCAACAGCAGTGGCAGCAATAGGGACACGCAAGTGGAGGGCAAGCAGATGCTCACTCATTCATACAGTTTGGGCATGCACATATACCTCTTGCTGTGTCCCTCCATGCCCACACCCCCTGTTGCTGCATTCCTGATAAAAGTGACATGGCAGCAAGTATGTGTGCACACCCAAACTATGACTCTAGAAATCAGGGTCTGAATCCCCACTCAGCCATGGAAACCCTCTAGGTGACCTTGGGCAAGTCACATTCTCTCAGTCTCAGAGAAAGGCAAAGGCAACAAATCTTGTCAAGAAAACCACCATATAGGTTTTACCTTAGGGTTGCCATAAGTCAGTTCTCAAAGGGGAGAGGATAAGAGGGCCAGAAAGAACCTCCCTCTGTCACTTTGTTGTTGTGTGCCTTCAAATCACTTCTGACTTAATAGTAAGCCTAAGGTGAACCTATCACAGGGCTTTTTGGGGGGCCAAGATTTGTTCAGGGGGGGTTGCCTTTGCTTTCCTCTAAGGCTGAGAAAATGATTTGTCAAAGATAACCCAGTGTCTGAGTGCAAATCTGAATCCTAGTCTCTAGAAGCCTTTAATAAATAAATCTAAATTTAAATATGTAAATCTTAAGTCTCAGGGGACCCTGCCAACAAATTTTATTTGCACGGGGTCTCTGGTAAAGGAAAGGTTAAGAACCACTGGTATAGTTTAATCTTTACAGTGGGGTTCATTTTGCTGTTATTTTCAAACAATAAAGAATCGAAAACCCTTGCTAATTTACTGTACTCACTTAGTCATCTTTTTTTCATTCCACATTTTCTTTGGTTTGACACAGTACAGTATAGTAAAGTAGAGAAGTTTCTGATGTACTGTAACCCTCATAGTTCTTTGTGACTATTTCAGAAAAGGAAAGCTTTAAATATTCTTCTATTATTTAGCATCACTTCATCAAGTTTTGTTGAACTGGTTAACGTTAGTCACAGTACGTTAAGACCATATGGAGCTGGTGCTAATGCAAATGACAAGACAAACAAATAGCAAATGACAAGACAAACAAATAAAGTTGGATGTTTTTATATTTCTGAGCCCCCCCTTTTTAGAACACACATTATTCTTGTGAATGCACCAGAGCTATATTTAATTACGTTCCTGAAAAGGTGAGTATTTATAATTTTCAGCAAGTGTGTATTGTAAAAAACAAAACAAAAAAATTCCCTGAGTATTTATAGAAATCTCATTTACAAAACTGAGAAGGGAGGCATGCATGTGCTAGGCATAATTGTGATCCATCTGAAATAGATTCAAGTTTGTGTTTTCTAATTAGTCCCCAAAAAGAAAATAGTATGAGAGCTTACCGTCTTTATTACAAAATTATATTTATTGCAAAATAACAAATTTTTTACTCATTCATATGAAATATCCTGTGAAGGGAAGAGCTGGGCAAGGCAATGCCATGAGAGGTGTGAGCTAAGGGGCAAGAAAGGATACAAAACTGGATCTTGTCTCTGACAGAAGGCAGACAGGAAGAAATGGCACAGGGTCAGCAAAAAGCTGTAATAGAGATAGGACAGTCAGTTGGGGCAAGAACTGAACAGGGTTTTGGGAAGCTGTGAATGATTAAAGAGTTAAAGGTTAATGTGTGATCTAATTGTGTATTAATCAACTTCTACTTGATTGTTCTTTTTTACAACTGTGTCTGGCTGTTCCTATTAAGTTTTGATAGAGTCCAGTCACACTTACCACAGTGAACGCAAGTGAACAACACATCCATTGGCTCATAAAGAGACCACCTTGAGGCTGACGCTGAGGGGAAAAGGGGGAAGTTGAGTGACAGGAAACCCGGGGTTTGTAACAGTGGCTAAAGTCCGCATGGGGGGAATATAGCCATTTGAGGCCTCAACCATCTTGTCTTTAAAAAGCTGACCAGCTAAAACAGCTGTCAAAGGAACAACAGAGTGCATGCACAGATCACTAAGGGAAAGGAGATTCCACTTGAACCTCCGGAAGAACTTCCTGACAGTCAGAGCTGTCCAGCAGTGGAATATGCTGCCTCGGAGTGTGGTGGAGTCTCCTTCTTTGGGGGGTTTTAAGCAGAGGCTGGATGGCCATCTGTTGGGAATGCTTTGATGGGTTTTCCTGCATAGCAGGGGGTTGGACTATGGCCCCTGGGGTCTCTTCCAACTCTATCACTCTCTTTCTCTTCCTTTCTAGATCCCAGAGAAAACAAGACAAGATCCTCCAGAAGTCAAACAGAAGAATACGTTATGTGAAGAGTGAAGAAAGTGAGGTCTGTAGGACTCATTTTTGTAGCCCAAAGCCTCTGGAGCTCCCACCCTCATCAGAATTCAATCAGTTTGGAGCACAGGCAGCACCAAAAATGTTAATTAGTGTTCTGCACCAAGTTGTAACAACACAAATAAGCTTCCTTTCCCTGCTGTATGCTGGGTACCGTGGATCCTTTTACTTAACTCAAGCAAGATAGCTCAAAAGCAAATAAGCAAAAAAGTGGACTGATCTTGTGTGTAAGCAGATGAATCCATACATTCAGAAGAGGAGGTGGATGGGAGCAGAAGGACAAGCAAAGGACAATTATCCAGGACTGCAACTGATTTTTTAAGAAGCAGAGGAGAGGAAAAAGAAATACTAAGACAAAAATGTCCACGCTCCAGTAGTGGTATGGCACATATGGCAGCATTTTTCAAAGATAAGAATATACGGACCACTGCCATATCCTATCAGTGGAAAAGGTTAGGAATGAGTCAATCAGTGAACAGGCTAATGCGCTGAGTACAACCTTGTTGATTATCCCTAACTTTTTAATATTAATTGAAATCTTAAATGCTCCTTTGTCTCAATTATCCCATCTGGGTGAGGGGAGACCAACCAATCAACCTGGTAACTCTGGAAGGAAGTCCCTTCCCATAATTTACAGAGGGCGCTGCAGCAGAGAAAAGGAACCATTGAAAATCCACCTGATTTTCAGATTCTGGTGCTAGCTTGATAAGACCCCTCAAGACCCTGCAGTGTTTCTCTCATGGGGGTAGGGACTCTTACATCTCACCAGATATTATTTGCACATCCTGTGATACATGACTTTGAGAAGCTGCTTATAAGGGCCAGGGAGAGCAAGCATGATGTAGTGGTTTGAGTGCTGGAAGTAGGACTTTGGGAAGAACAAGGCTCAAATTCCCACATAGCCATGGAAATCCAGTGGTTGGCCTTGGGCAAGTTACACTCACTCAGCTTCACAGGAAAGGAAAGACAAACCCCTCTGAATAAATCTGGCTAAGAAAACCCTGATAGATTCTTCTTAGAGTCACCATAAGTTGGAAATGACTTCAAGGGACATAGCATACATACAAAAGCCAGATCGTAAGGGTCATTGTCACCCACAGGCAGCATGATCCTCCCTTCCTGTTCCTGGTTACTCTGGGCTTTGGCTTGTCACTCTTTCGAAGCCTAGGAAAGACTTCTTTTTCATGCTGACTGAATTAAGCAGTTGGCATGTTGTGTGAGGGGATGTCTTTGCTTGGGGGTAGCAACCAATTCTTTTGATCACTATGGGGCTTTGACAGGGTTCAGGATGAAGATGCCTCGGTCACAGACCTATTTCTGGTCAATTTCAACTGAGGGACCAGCTGTCTGGATTTGTGCAACAAGGTTATCAATTCACATACTTCAGGAATGTCAGAAACCAAAATGCTGGATTTTCAGAGACATAAACAAGGTGCCTTCTTATCCTCTAAGTGATTAACTTCTGTCTTCATTCATTGTTATATCATTAGTGAACAGCTGAAGTTATCCTAAAATGGATGCAGTTATATAAACCTTTTATATACTCAAACAAGGTATCAGCTCCTTCCTTTCTCTGCCATAAGCTAACTTCCCCAAAGCCTCAGAAACCAATCTGTGCTTACTTCAACACAAAGAATGAACGTGAATCTTCTATGAAGAAGTGATAGAAATATACAGATAAAGAAAGTTTCCTTTTTGATGAAATTAAGGAGGACTGCACTGCTTCTTTCTTAGTGAGGAGGCTATATGGCCTTACATACTCCAAACACAAGGGAAAATTCAACCGACAAGGCAACGTAAGTGCTAAAATAGCATTTATAAGATTTCATAGTAAGGAACTGAAATTGCAGAACGCAAGTTCTTAATTTAACTGGGGTGTTGTCGTGTTTAACTGTCATTTAAAAAAAAAATTGTTCTAACATTTTTAATTGTAGGGTTTTACATTCTTTTTAGTGTTATTAATATTTTAATTCTACTTTAATATTGATTTTTTTGCATTTTTATACATATTGTACTCATTTTAATTTGCAAGCCACCTTGAGTGCCAGTTTTGAGGAAAAGGCTGAGCATAAATTATGATGGCAGCGGTAACACAGTCATTACTGTTAATACACCACCATCACCACTGTTCTCTTTATCACTCACCTACACCCTATAAGTCTCTTCCTGTATGCTAATAAGTTCTTTCTGTAATAAAGGCTTTCCCACCAATCTCCAGAGTGAAACGGGGTGGGAGGGATAAAATACCCTATAACAAGCAGAATCTCAAATTCTGACTAACAACCTAAATGTGTAGTTTGGATTTTTTTTAAGCAATAGCAAGACTGACCTCCCCCTCCTTTTTTAATCAGGCCATGTAGGATTCCTTCTTTCACCCTGTTTTTTATGCAAACTAAATACCCCTTTCTCCAACAGAAAATGCCTGTCTGAAAAAATTAAAGTGGAATGCCTTGATCACAGCATGAGCACACACAAAATAGTGTCTGCATTAACAGTATCAAATGGAATATCAAAATACCTAGATCTTTGTCAGGACCCTGATAGCTAGAGCCAGACTAACAGGGTTCAACGTATTAAGGATGATAAATCTTAATTTCTCCAAGTCCTGACTTCTACATAAAAAACAGCAACGTTGTACACTAATAGCACTGCACAACAAAAATGTTACACAACTAAAATGTGTAAAATACAGCAATATTATACAGCGAATCCACATATGGCTGCAATTTCAGCCAGCCCAAGTTTCTTTTCCTGCTGCATACCATTTGGACTGCACAACTGTTAAAGTAGCAAAGGAAATCAATCACTTCAACATGTTGTTTGTATAGGGATAGTGTGTGCAATTTAGTTTTGCATTTACTGTGCTTTCTAAAAGTTATAGCAAAAAAAGATACAAGTGGCTGAACACATTTTTTTGTGGGAGGCTGTGCAGTTTTCTGTGTAGTAAAAAAGCCCTGAGTGTAGGTTCTGGCTGCAAAACTGGACAGTTTCTCAAACCCTTGCCCAGCTCTCAAAAACTGCAGTTTATGTTGTGCTGAGAACAAAAAGTTCCTGCAATTTGCCAGAACTTCTGAAATGCAAGTTTCCCCCCCACCTAATTTTCTTAAGGGGTCAGGAACCAAATATGACACCAGTTGGAAAACTGCTGAACTTCCATCACTGTTACAGATAAGCTTCAGACATTAAGATAATAAAATAAATAACATCGTTAAAAAAATAATAATCACAGATGACTTAGCCATACGAAGTTTGCCTTGATAAAAAGAAAATCCTCCTGGTTCAAGCTGTTTAGAACAGAACATAAATTTGTTCATCTGAATATTTTCTTAACTAAGAACTTCCTCATTTCCTTCAGATCCAAGATCAAGAAAGGCACTCTAATAACAGTTTATCTCCTGTTCTTTAACTGGCATCTCCAGAAGAGTTGCATGGCACTGGGGATCTTAGAGTGCTCTTCTAGATTGCTTGAACCGAGAGAGGAGAAACACTATTCAAGAGAATGTGGGGAAACTCTACTCTCTAAGAGCTTTCCCTCGCCATCTGCAGGATCTACTGATCTGAAACAGACTCCTTCGAAAAGTCTGCAAATATTGAAAGCCTTTTCCTTACTGACGGTGAAAAGTCAGAAGGAAAAAAAACACATACAGGTAGCGAAGGACAAATAGATTCTTATTTCTGTCTTGTCCTTCTTCTAGCGCTGGGACCTTGTGCTGCTTAAAAATCAGTATAACTAAAATGGAGGTAGGACACAAAAGCAGAGCATCATTAAAATACAATTAAAATTTATTATTAACAGCAATTTAAAAGTACAACACTATCCATTAAAAAGCTCTTTCCTCAGTAGCTCAGATTTCTCTTTTAAGTATGGTTGTCCCTTCTTCTAGAGTAGGAATGGACTATTTTGCATGCTCACTACTGTAAAAAAATTAGAAAAAAAAGTATAAAATAAAATAAATGTATACTATATTTTTCTATTGCAATATTCTATTAAAACACTTTGTTTCATAAAGTAAATTAGCTCTACAATTACTGCCACAGTAGCCAAACAGGGTGTTTTCAAAATCGCAGTTAACTTTCTTTGGGTGACTATTTCCAGGAAGGATATAGATTTAGTATCAGATACACTATATCATTGGTTTGCAAAGGCATAGAAAGGTGCAGGTAAATTTAAATGAAATTTACATATTGCCCAGATATACAAAATTGATCAGAACCTATATATGTCTACTCAGAAGTAACTCTTGCTGAGTTAGAAAAATGGCTATAGGATCACAGGTTATTATCTCATATTTTTTCCAAAATGAAAAGCCCAGTCCTTTTGCTTTTCGTTGTAGGACACTTGGCCCAATCCTAATAGCTTTTATTGTGCTCTTTCACACTAATTCCTTTCTACTTCTAAAAACTTTCTTATCATCCAACCTCAAAAGAAAAATTTCACATGTGAAGACAGTAGAAAATCCCCCTCCCCCAGTAAGATACCCTACATATAGAATATAGTTGGCCCTCCAAATTTGCAGGTTTGACTCTCACGGATTTGATTATTAGCGAGTTTCTCCAATCCGTGCCCCTCTACCAGAAATACTTCTTTTCTTGGGGACCCTTCCCTCTGCAACTCCAATCAGGCCATCTACTCCTTTAAAAAACTGCCTCTGGTCCTCCTCTTCCACCAGTCACTGCCTGGCCACCTGAGTGTGGTTCATAGCCCAGTTTCTCAGCACCACAAGCCTTCTTCCAATGCGCCCCTACACCCAAGGAAGGAGATGGGAAAGAAAGAAATATAGGGCCACCATGCCAACCCACCCATTTCCCTCTCCATTCCCTGACCTGATTTGGACCCTGGATGCCCACTCTCCCCACCATGTTTTGCCTCTTTTGCAGATATACATGCACATTTTGACATTTGCGGTTTTTCCACTTTTGTGAGGATTCTGTGACCTTAACTCTAGCGAATGCAGAGGGCCACTTGTACATCAGAGAGAGAAGAGTGCCCTCCACTCCCTTAAGCAGCATTGGAAACTATATCAGTTGGCATTTTAATACATCGTCCTCTACCTCTTTTAGTTTTAAAAATGATTTTGAGACAGGAAATATGGGAACATTTTATTCATCTTTCTAAAAGAAAATATTTTATAATCCATTTCCTTCATTTTTCTGGGGAAAAAAGACTTGGGAAACGAATAGGCAAACATTTTTCCCCCTCAGCCTTCACATCTCTAAGTATTATTTTCAAACTATTTCTTGATAATCCCTAACATGAAAGTTGCCCTTTCCATCTCAAGTGCACAGTGAGTTGATACCATGATTGTAAGGTATCTTTATGAGGAACACAACCCATTCAGATTCCACCCATGTTTATATGTGAGGCTGGGATTGTTTGTTCAATGAGCACTTGACACTTAATACATATTTTTGTCAAACTCCTGCTCTCCACTTGGAAAACTATCCTTTTATTCTTCCTTCCTCTTATCCCATGGCTGCTAAGTTTTTGAACATTTTCTGTCTTTTTGAAAGCTTTCTGTCTTCTTCTGAATATTTAACTATACAATACCTACTGGGATTTACAAGGCACTTTCAAAAGAACTTCCATTTAAAGGCTCCAGAGTAAATCTAGTGATTAGGGGAGAAGAAGAAAGTCCTCTTAAGTAAACATACCCTTTATATATGATTGGTTTCAAACGGAGAAGTAAAAGCACATGACATCTTTACTGTTAGTCTAAGTAATCAAAGAAAGAAATTACTGCATTTTCTTGGCCCAGTTCCCCCACTCCAGATTTGTGTTTATTTCAGGATCTGTTCTCTTCTATACAATTATTTATCGATAGTAATACAAATGTATCAATCCCCTTTAACAATTTTTCATAGAATTCTAACATCCAATTAGACAATGGAAAATTAAAGGGGCAGACTGTACTTGTACAACTCTACAGGAGGACTAGACATGCTGCCCAGAAAACTAGACCATTTAGAATTTTCTCCATCCACAGCTATATGGAAGTTTTTTTCATTATATACACCAGGATCAAATAGCGTATTTCCCTCAGTGGAAGAAAACAGATACAAATCACAATATTTGTATTAACTGATCCACAAGAAATGGAGATAATGTGAAATAGCCTTGTAGTGCAGATTACTCTGTCCATACTTGCTCTAAAATCCTCTGTAGGGGATAATGTAGGAGAAAAGATACCTGGCTGACAGGGCAATTCTGCTGGTGGCGACTGGGAGACACAAAGCGTAAGACCTTTCTTCAAAACCCTGCATGTGGTAGTGTGGCAGGAAGGGAGGAAGTGACATTTGTCCACAACTGTCTTATACACACACGCACACACACTTTATCATTTATATAGTAGCTCCATCGGAAGGGCTTTGGGTTCTGGAGATCCATTGGATCCACTGTCTGTCCACAGCATTTCCCTGATTCATCTGCTCACCACACTCTTCCCCATACTGCTGGTGAAACTCTCGTATAATTTTTTGTGGGACCTGAGAAGGAACATCCTCCGTCTTTGGAGGTGGGTAAGAGACATAGCCTTTCCATAAGCCCCCAGACTACAAGGATGGACATTAAATAGACAAACATTTATAGTTTTACAATTGCTGAACTAACAGCTCCTAACATCCAAAGTGTGACTCTGTACTTTAAAAAAAGTATTAATAAAAGAAACATAGCATGCTTGAAAGAAACTTAATAGCCTAAGTCCATGACAATTACACTGAAACAAGCAACATTTTTAAAAATCCTGTTACATTTTAAACAAATATATAATTGCTGAACATTTTAAAGAAAAGAGCAGCATTATGTACTGTACGCTTTCCCACCTGACGTATTTCTAGGGAATGTCCAGAAAATTAGAAAACTAGCTTTTATTCAAAGCACGATTCCAAGTATCAAAACAACAATAATGATAGTTTACTCAAAATTCTGCAACCAAACTACTCAAATCTAGTCTGGCTAGCACTACTGGCAGCAAGATACAGAACAAGACTAACAGAGCTCAGACACACAATTTTATCTAACACTGACTTATTTTTAAGTCACTGGTTTCAGGCTCTCATTCTAAATAATAATCCTGTCTTCCAGCACTCTTCTGCCCAAGACAGTTCTTAAGCTAAGGATTTTGTTTGTTTGTTTCTGTTTTGGGAGAGCAGCTGATTAAAACTCACAACTGGGTTATTGGACGAAATATGCTGTAGCTATGAAATGATACAGCAGGGACCAGTTTCACTGTTAATTTAAAATGCTAGAATTAATTAGGTAGTGTAAATGAAGAATTTAATAAGCGCACTTTACAACTAGAAGTTTTGCTTTTATTAAACATCCCTGCCAAATGAAGCTAAATATCACTGGTTTGTCTTATCTTCCTTTTTCTCCTTTGAATTTTTCTCTATAAAAACTCTACAGTTAGCCATTTTTAAACAACAAACTTTTGAATGCAATTAAAATTTAACCAGTTTATACATAGTAAGTAAATCAGTTGGATTTTCTACCTGTTCTTGGATTTGAGAAAATTAAAGTTTAATTTTTTGTTTCTGAAGTCCAAATTAAAGGCTGTCTCAGAAACTGTCATTTCCAGTCAACTTGGTTTGATATACTATGAAATTAGCATCCTCTCCTATAAAAGAATGTGCTTATTTAATAAACTTGTATCTCTGTGTATCAGTGTTATGAATCAGCTGATAAGAAAACTACCATCTAAAAATCAGACTGTGAATGTTATTATTTAACTAAAGTCTGGAAAAATATTTTAAAATTCTAGTATCTAAGCATCATCTCAATTTTAGGTACTCAGGAAAATAGTTATCTGAGATTTATTCAACTTGAATAAATGCTTATCTGGAGTATCAAAACTGAAGATTTTATAATTCAAAACAAAATTTACTTCTGAATATCTTGGTTTTGAGGTTGAGTGCCATTCTACTAAAATTTAAGCACTTCTCAGTACGAGAAGTACTGTGGTTCTCATTACGTCAGTCGATTTTAGAATCTCAGCTACAAATATTAACAATCTGATATTATGCAATCGTGTCAGCTGCAGTATTTATTCTCCGACATGAAGATGCATGGGTGTTCTGACACAAAGAAATCAACTGCTACAAGTCCGAAGTCATATGAATAACTCCAGGACAACATCTATCAATACATTACGAAAAAGTCTAACTGTGGAGACTAATCCAAGTTTACCAAAATTTATGGGCAAGTCCAATTAGAATTCATCTTCAAGGCAGAATTTTTTTTTCAAGGTATAGGAATCTGGGTCATTACATGTGCTGTAATGTCCCAGTCTCCAAACATTGCAAACAATAATTCTGAGGCAGAAAGTTTCTACCAACATGGGTCAGCAGGCTCCCCCCCACAGGAAACCAGAAGGCTAAGTCAGCTTGAGGTCCAGCCAAATACAGAACAGATTCTTTACTTTGTTATGGTCTGGGTATAGACCAAAGCTTCACGAAAGCAAAGGCCACCTCACTACCTGGCTGCTCAGAAGGAAAAAGGTGCACCTGCTTCTAGTTAACAAGACAAAAGTTCTACCTGATTAGATTCCTAATGGGTCCCAGTTAAGAAGAGCGGTTAGGATCCCTGTAAGCTTGCTTGCTAGCTATTCAGTAGGCCAGGGCCAAATAAGCCATACCACATTTGCCAGATCTTCACTCCTCTTGAAGGAGCGGATGGATTTCTGTAATGTTTGGGTGGAGGCAGGACACTAAGCAACACTTTTGAGTCTGAGGGAGTCTTACGAGCCAAGAGGGTGGCCCTCTCTTACTTCTCTTAATACAAAGGTGAAGCTTGGCAATCACACATTTTTAAAACATGAATTTCAAGAGCACCTGGGAATGACAGCAGCCATAACTCTGGCTCCAGAATCATGGGATTCTTCATCACCTTGAGGCTTGTTACTTGATGCTATCTAACTGTACACAATGCTTCCAACCAAAGCAGGACCGTAACATCCAAACCCATAAGTGTATCAGCCCTCCTATTAAGGCATGCAGTGGACAACTTTCTGAGAGCAGGGAACTGACTGGCAGTCATATCACCATGGCTTCAACAGACTGTCATGACTGTAGTGTTAGTAGCAACTAGTGAAACCTGCAATGTTTCCTTATGGTTGCAGGAGGGACCCTACGAAGCAGTATTTTCCCTTCCTCTACAGAAAAAAGGGAATGAAAAGTAGTAAGACTGTTCTTTCGTACTCCTACATTTTTCAGCAACATAGGGGTTAGTGATTTAGGCAGAGGGAAATGGGAGTTGACAGCCCACAAAAAGGGTTCTGGGAAAGTGGGCTGCAATCAGCTTGTGCCCTATCCAGGTTTAAATTTTCAGTGAAACTCTTAACACAACCCAAGCAATTCTTCCTAGCTCTCCAAAGTCCTGATTTTTCCGTATCACTTCTTATCTGTCATTTCTATGCTGCCAACTTGAGATCCAGTCATACTTTCACTGGTTTACCACAAACCCTCAGCTCAAAAGAGTTATACATGGGCCAATGAAGACAAATGTTCAGATTCTTTAAGTTGGCTTCCCCATTGCCTGTGGTGTACTATCCCCTTAAAGCTGATCTCTTTTCAGCACAACTGAAGAGTATTTAGTGGTCTGAGCCTCCTTTGTTGGTTTGCCTTTCTCCATGATACTCTTGCTACTGTCTGTCATGGTACTACCAAACAAGAAAAGTAACTTCTGCTGTGTTGCAATCTTATCAGTATGTGTGCCTGCTTTATAGAAACTGTTATGATTACAAGGCATTACACTGTCTCCTCACCAATTATTTAAAATACACTAACTAGAGTTTAACTGCCATTTCCCATATTTATTCTGTTGGTAGCTCCATTACTCCTAATGCCATTTGTCTTGCAACAGGAATATAGCTTAATAGCAGATCACATACACTGCACAGAAAAGGTTCCAGATTTAATATCTGGCATTTCTGGTTTAAACTGGAAAAGTCAGCTGCCTCAACTCCAAAGTACTCAACTAGATCAACCAACAGTTTAAGACAGCTTGGTGTAAGATAGCTTCCTTCCTATGATACTATGACTATACATTTGAAATTTCAGATATACTTCTGCACGACCAAAGTCAACTGGACCTACCCTGCACCCTCAAGAGAGATTATAATGTTGAAAGCAACAGCTGTTTCCTAAGCCATCTATTGGTCAACTAAACCCCCCAGTGAGTAATGCATGCAGTTCTTTCTAACAGATACTGGGGAGGCCAGCTGTGTTAACACCTTAAACCTCTCTTCAATGCAACACATTACTCAACTTGTTTACTAAGATATTAATAAGCAACTCAACAACAACAATGGTATTGACCAACTAACAAAAATGTCACCTAGTTCACAAACTAAGCCCAAAATTTCTATGTTTACCGAAACTTAAGATTTCACCTAATCTTCTATGGTTTCCTCAGCCCCATAGTCTCGTGCTTTCTTATTTGTTTTCATTCCTTTATAATGCTCCTGTTTTGTACCTTCCACACATCTCCCAGCATATACTGTACTGTCTATATGGTTGATGTTCACTGTTATCATCTTCCTTGCAAGTTTTGCTCAGATGTTTCAGCACTGTGAGAAACACCATCCCCTCCCATATACAATAAACTGTGATGTCTAGACACCTTGTTTTTTTACTTTAGATATACTCTGTAAATCTCTTTTGTATACCCCTGAAAACAAAGGTAGGCAAAGTGTGGCCTTGGCCTGCATGTGTCCCCCTGGGATGTTAATTTTTTCCCCATGCACATGCTGTTGTAAAAAAAAGCCACTCTCAGGCCTAAAATGGCCCAGAACGGCCCACAAACATGGTAGACATGCCTATCTTGTCCCCGGAGGGAATGTAGGGACAAAAAAGGTATTTTCTTTTGTAGGAATGGGTGTGGTGAGGGTGGGGGAATATGGCCTTCCTGGGGGCTAATGTGGCCCCCACCCTTCCACAGTTGTCCACCCCTGCCCTAAAACACAGTATTTCCTTTCATCTGGTAGGAACAAGAGATTCCAAACATATTTATAGTTTTCCCTTACTTTTCTTCATGATGATAGCAAATGCCACTCTGTTTGGAGGGTCCTCAACAATCGGAAATGCATTTTGGGATGATGTAAGTTAGTGAAGTGAAGTTGGAGAAAGGCAGTTAAACCACATTACATTCAGCAGTAGCCTGCATGCACAGTGCTCCTAGCCTATGTTTGATGATAAACAGTTGCCTATATTCTGGTCATCTGTCTTCTAGAAAACCAACCTCTTCCCTTGCCTATCTTCTACCCACCTGTGCCTTGTTAGTCATTTTTTTTTAAAAAAAGTCTTTCTCTCTGAGTCCTATCATATTTCCCAAACACTTTTTGTCCTTCTTTTAAAAGTTCTTCATCCTGAAATCCATTTTCTTGCCCTTTCCTTCTCTACACTCACTCAATACATCAGTATTCCCTCTTAGTTTCATCACAGTGCCCTGACAATTTTCTTCAAACTAAAAACAATTGTCCCTTCCATATTCATTGAGCCACATCAGTTTTTGCTTTCATTGCCTCTATGACCCACTTCTTATCAAATCCTTTCCTGAATCAACTCATGTGCCTGAATTACCTAACGCACCTGTGGTGACACCAAACAAGGCATCTTTTTTGACACTGAGAAGCCAATGGAGAGACAACAGGCCATTATCCCAAATCAAGCTAAACTATCACAAGATTGAGATCTGCACTTATAAAGCTGTAGAAGGCCAAAAGATTAGAAACAGATATCCACAACAGACAGTCGCTTAGAAGAAAATAGACATCCTGATCCGATTAGAAGAGAAAAATTAAATTAATTTAAAATGGTGCTCATTTTGAGGAGGAGATGAAATCAAAAATCGAATGTATGATCTTGGACATATCATTTCCTTTTTGCAACAGGGCTTGTCTTCAAGCTTCCAACGTCTCTTCACCAAAGAACGCAAGCACACAACAGTCCCTATTTTGATTTTGTGGGATAAAAATTCACTATCCAGCCTACATGGTAGTCTCCTTAACATTTAAGTGTTTGACACCTCATTATGTGCATGATTACTACCTACAAACCTATCTGGATGATATACTTTCATCCAAGTCCACAGTTCCTATACTAAGCCAAGAACCTGCCTTCAGTTCACTCTGCCATCCCTTTCATGTACACAGGCATGTATAATTTGATCTATTTCAAGATAGGCAATTTCACATGACTGATTGTTGAACAAACAAGAAAGGGGTTGTAGGAAAAGACAGCTATCATATTTCTATAATAACAGTTAATGTAAACTGTTGTATAAATAGGTCTAGTAAATTTTTGATAAATTATAACAATGTTGTAAATGGAACAAGCAAGTGGAAGCTCAAAGCATGTGAACTTCAATCTTGAGGAACAAGGGAAGGGAAAAACACCAGTGAAGGCGTGTACCTGTAATCTTGTCTCTCACAAGCTTGCAGGATTCTATTTCACCAATGCTCCCAAAAAGGCTCCTGAACTCTTCCTGCGTCATGTTCTGGGGCAAGTAGTTGACTATGAGGTTGGTTTTGCTGTCATCTGTAGCAGCCCCTGTCTGCATAGGGGAAGGGCAGTTCCGACTGTTGCTGGCAGGTCCATTGGTTGTATTGGATGTAGGGCCATTGGACACCTGAGGCTCCATGGTGCTAATTATCTAAACAGAAAAGGAAAGAGCAAAAAGACCACCTTAAGACTTAGACACAGTTGCTATTTTTAAAAAGATACTTACAAACAGACATGTAGGTAGCATTCATGGCCAATTTAAGACAGTTAACAAAAAACAAAACCCATCCTACCCAGCTTCATTCTTTTGCTATTGTTGTAAAGTAGGTCATGCTAGTCTTTGGCAGAGAGCACATAAAATGTAGAGACAAATAAAACTCCCCTCTTTTTTCTTTTTAATGCTAATGCAAAGATTTCTTTTTCCATGATGTAATCATTTCCATAAATGTATATTTACACCATACAAATTTAATTATGATCAAAGGTATAATAACTATACTTAAAATTATAGTTTCATTTAAGTGGACAAATCCCATGTAGAGGTAGAAACTGAAACGGTAAAAATACATTAGCTACTTAATTACTTCAACACCCAGTGCTGTGACAGGTTTATCTAGGCCAGTCATGCTATAGAAAGCTGTGACTGTGATCCGCTTGAAGCAATAACCTCTCAGTCTTACCAAGCATACTTACTTGCATCACTGAAAGGCCTATATTCCTCAGCTACATTTGTCACCAAGGGCTTCTTTTGATTTTTTACTAAATAAAGCTCAAAAACTGCAAATACTTCTACATGAGCCAACACTGCACAAGTAAATAGCCCAATTTCTGCTAAATGTTGCACAGCCTGGCTTTAAAATAAAAAAGAATACAAAACAGGCAATGGAATCTCTGGCTTAAATCTAATCACTAGTCTGCTTAGACTAGACCCACTGAATCAATGGGAACTAGGTAAGTCAACACTTATGGAAGTCCCATTGATTTAATGGGCTTACTCTAATTGAGATTTGCAACCACATTTATGTCTCTGATTGAACAAACTATTGCTCTTGGAAGCTTCAACATAATACATAATTTTTAACATGGTTCCAAAGATAAGGCTTATCAAACACTTCATCTTTTCAAAGAAGCTATGTTTAGTCTCTTGCAGCACAAAAAGTTGGGAGGAAGGGGGGAAATGTGGCAATGCGTTTTAGACTAACTGGTTTTTATCCTGGCATGAACTTTTGTGGACATAAAACCACTTCTTCAGATGTCAGTCATGGTCCTCAAAAAGGAAATTACAAAGGAAGACTGGGAAGAGAAACAGTTGAATTGAATTATATAAACGAATTCCAATCCATTAGCAGAGATATAAACAAAAATAATGGCTTCATGGCACATTACATATATTTAAACAACAGTCCTTATTACCAAACATAACAAAAGGAATCTTCTCAGTTCTGAATCAGGAAAACTAACTTAAAAAGGAGAGTTATTGTTTTTGCACATCAACACTAAGTGACTGTAAAGAGCTGAAAGACCTCATCTAGGCCTTTGAAAATTGAGGGCAAGGGACATGATTTGTATCTTTCTTGATCCTAGTTCAGTCTGATTCCCACAACTATATAAACATGTTTTTTATAGAGGTTTTAGTATCATTCTGCACTGTATCTGAAGAAGTGGGTTTATATCCTCAAAAAAGAAGCAGCTAATCTTAAAGATGCTGTCACATTTCTGGTTTTGCTCCTTCCTTGCCTGTTTTTTATCTGTTAACACACCTTACAGTACACAGACATGGGTGTCCACTGGAGGAGGGGCAGATGCCCTGACTGTAGAAGCTACAGTCCCAAATCCCAGCTTTGCTTTTTTTTTTTTAAAGAGAGCATTTGTTCCATACTTGCAGCACTCAAGATATGAGACAAACGTTCTTCAATTGTTCTGCCCCTTTATCTTGTAAGCAACTTCCTTGCTTACATTGCTTGTTTTTTTAAATCAAGTTATAGCAATGACCAATGCATCCACTGTTTGGGGAAGGATGTTCCTAATTCATTTTAAAGTCTTATTTTTTTGTCCTCCCTGGTTGGAAGCAATAGGTATTCCATTAAAAATAAATAAATCAGAACCCACAATTTTAGTGTAGCTTGACTGGGCAGCAATATATGTAACCTCCAACCTTCACTCCATGTGGAATCTTAAATAAAAGGTCTTTCTAACTTACGTCTTATTTAAAAGGAAATAGGAAGTTTTTTTCCTGAGTTCATACACGCTACAAAATTATTTTACCAACAGATGAGAGAGATATCACTATTATACTCATATTACAGGGCAGGGGAAAGAATATAACTGAAAGACTGGAAATAACTGTCGCAGGAAGAACTACCACTACAGAGATAATACTTTTGTTTCCTAAAATTAATAGAAGACCATTTTCACAGGGTTCAGTATGAGTAGTCTAGGATCCGTTTTGGGCAAGACTTGAAAATCTAGAAGGGAAAACACATATCTCTAAGGAAAAAATACCAATAAATAAGAAGCTTCAAAGTCTGTACACCATCATGCATGCTAACTCCCAAATCACTGTCCATGTGCCTAGCTTTAATCTTTGCACAATGTCACAATATACAGACAAAAGAGAGCAGGGCTTCTTATAACCCTAAGGTTTATACAGCTCCTCAATTTAATGATGAAACCTCTCTTTGGACCAAGGGATGTCCTCTGATATTAAGAGTATATCATAGCTTGATTTCTACATGCTCTTCCACTTAGTTGAAATTATATGTGAATTCCAGAGGCTTCTACAGCCTCCTTTTAAATAACATCTTCCTGAAACATGCAGAGTCACAAGTAATTGTTTCCTCCTATACCATATTTAATAAGTACAAAGATCCAAATCTGTTTGATTCAGGAAATCATTTGGTTCTGTTTTTCCTCTTCAAATATATGTTCATGAACACACTCTAAGGAAAATACAAGCACCATCTACTGCACCCCAAATTTCAAATATTCTGAAAACTGAACACTGAATTTGTATCCTGGAGTTCTAGAGTTCAGATTTCAGTGAATCTAATTTTCATCCAATTGCATCAAGGAGATTAAAATTTATAATAATTACTTCTGTTTCTTATTAGCAAAATAATTTAAGAAACAAAAATCCACATTCCTTCAAGTCAGAATTTATTTGCATTTCAGAGAACCAATATGGTGTAGTGGTTTGAGCATTGGACTACAACTCTGGAGAACAAGGTTCAATCCCTGCTCAGCCATGGTAACTCACTGCATAACCTGGGGCAAGATACATTCTCTCAGCCTCAGAGGAAAGCAAGAATATTTTTCTCTTTGTACAAATCTTGCCAAGAAAACTCTGTGATAAATTCTGTTAGGCTTGCCATAAGCCAGAAACAACTTGAAGGCACATGACAACAAGCTATGCATTTCACAGAAATGGGAATGTCTGTAAGTAATACAGTATATGCTCCATTATGACTGTTACACGATACAATATAATTGTACAGCTGGGACCATCAGGATAAGAGTGGCTTGAAAAGATGACCTTGAGGTTTGTATAATGACATGTAGGCAAGTAGCTTCTGCTGCTTCAGCACTCTTACCCTGTTACCTTTGTTACCCTCTCTCTTCCTTCTACTTTCCATTCTGTTGTCTCTTCCAGTGTTGAAACATCAATTATAAATTCATGAAGGTAGAGAATGGACTTTGGTCTGGGTTTTTGCTTACGTTATGCTGTAACTCACTATGTATATGAATGATACCTGAAGTGACAGTAATGAAAAGTTATAATAACCTTCACAGCTTCTAAAGCTCAAACTTTCAGTTCCCATTAAAGAACGCAGGGTAATATCTGAAGGACACTATATTTTGTCTGCAGTTCTATCAGCGCAATTAAAATGCATAACCACTTGGAAAAATCAAGGTACCTACAAACAACCAAAATTTTCCATGGTTATGGAGCTTGCAAACTACTTCATTAGTAAAATAAAGTAGTGTTGCTACCATAGTGATACACAATTCTTCTGTTTTTCTCAATATTTCATTCAGACTGCAGTGTGGGATTAGCTTGAGAGTTTGTTTTCTTTCTTTATATTCAGATAGCCAATGCACGTGTAAGAAGATTTTTTCCTATGCATGTGTGTGTTTATGTGCACTAGTAGACTCTAAGAAAGCATTCTGTTATTTCAAAATTTATTTAGACATTCTTATAGAAACAAAAAGAACAATGTGGGAGACACCCACTGTATAACCACTACCATAAACTGGGACTGACAATCAAATCTAGCCCCTTTACATATATCCAGGAGTTCCTGTTTTTCTCCTAGATAAATTTTCCTGTATCTTTATTCCACCCACTCTTTTCATGCCCTTCAGATTTCTTTAATTACAAGACATTTCTCTTGACATAATTTGAAAAACATGTTGATTAAACAGCAGAATCACTATGGCGATAATATCATTTCCTACAAATGTCTTGCATGTGGAAAATGTCTTGCATGAACATGTGATCTTACAGCAAAAACTACCTCCCAAAAGGAAAGAGTATTTTAATCTCAAGCTTCCTTTTGTGTATCATATTTTTTGCAGAACGTACACTTCAGCTTTTTGTAATCTAATAAGATAACCAACACTTCTTACTAAAATAAAGGACATGTCATATGAAATCAGAATAACAGTATTTGTTTTTCAATTATTTGCCTAACACACAGTACTGTCAGTGTCTTCAGCATCTGACACGCTAGAACTATTCTAAGAATGCCCCTGTAGTACACACAGCCACACACACACACACACACTAGTGTATATTCCCGAAGAGTCCTTTTGAGGAAAATGGGAAGAAATAGTGGAATTTGGGGGAATTGCTGCTTACCAAAGAAATAATACTTTTTCCATCTTCTGTTACTAAAAAGTAGACATTTACAAAGTGTCCTGTACATTTTTGAATCTTAAATTTCACAGGTTTCCTTTTGGGGGAGAGGGGGTAAGCTTGGTATTACTCCTCCAAAGGAGAAAGAAGAGAAGAGAGGAAAGGAAATCACTAGTTAATCTGAGTATCAGCGTTGTTGCCTATCCACAAGGATGAAAATATTAAAGAACCAAAACAAAAATCCAAAGGGGACTGCCTCCTCCATCAGACATCCGATTTACTAATTTTACTGCAGTAATTCACGAACTCTTATCTTTTTCAAACTGCATAGTAGATAAATTGCTACACCGGTGGTGCCTTCCTGAACTCACAATGTAATCTGAGACTGACATAAATTAGGGGAGCCAGCCTGATAGGGAACCACTGGAGACTGTAGGATGTGTTCCAACCGTGTTAGTTAGAGATTTTATTCTATCTACTACCAATTTTAAAAAGGGTTAAAACAGAAACCTTTTTCAGGCTTGAGAAATCTCTTTCTTCCAGATGATAAAGACTTCAATTGCACATCAACCAAACAAGAAAGCAGAGGAAACCCCTACAAACACCCCAAAACTTAAAGTTTCTAGTTTCTTCATTCCCTCATGCCCCCCCGCCGCCATTTTTAAGCAGGCAAAGGAAATCCCTTCCTCTGATGAAAGATTTCAATTTCTTTCTCTCCCTCACTCCCCCTTCAAAATAGGCAAGGGAAGCCATTCCCCCAAATTACAGTATGACAAATTCAGGTACTTTCCTTGCCCTCACATTTTTTTTTCTAAGTAGGTAAACGAAACCCCTTCCCTTAAGGAATGCCAAGATGGCAGTTGCTTTCTTATACATCTAAACTACACAGGGTAGCTGGTGAGGCAGGCTAGTCTGCTTTTCCCTTTTGTGTTTTGCTCTTCACACATACTCCGTAAGTGATTCTAGAGGCAGCCGTTTACCTTGCCCGTTGTACATAAGAACGCACAGCTACAGTAGGATCACCTAGAGTAGAATCCCATTCCCAGGTCAAGCTTTATTGCATTCTTTACTCTATGCTGCAGCAACCCAACACTGAAAGTCTGTCTTCCTCTAGCCCTCCTCCACCAGAAAACTTCTAGCTAGACAGAAGACAAGAAAAGGGCTAGGCTGGACTGGATTCCCATAAAAAAGACTTCGTAAAAAGGAGCTTTTTTGGAAGAGGCTTTGTTAATTGAGGCATGCATGTACATTTGAAATGCTGTAAGCTGAGGCACTGTAACTAGGACAGATATCCATGTAAGAGGCATTGAAAAGGTATGTATAAAGTGGATCTACATATGTGTGAAACATATTTAAAAATATAGTGGGTAATGGTTGAGGGCATAAAGATCTATAAAGTCTGCACTGAAAGACTTCCTCACTTTCTCATATCTATGTCTGATCTGTTTCTGGTTTCTCATTTTTCCCTTTTTTTCATTTTTTTGATACCTTTTCCCACATTTTTTAAGTGTACATAACTTCTTTGCAATTCTGCCTCTATTGGCTAGCAAGATATATAAAATTATTATTTTTAAAAAAATAAAATTTGGATTTTATAATTAAATTAAACCTTTAAAAACCCACAAGCACTAGATTCTGATCACAAATGAGTTTACTAAACCAGTATTTACAGTCACATACAAATGAACTAATGTTAGTCATATACACACAGAAGTAACATCTGAAAAAAGGAAAACTTGTATTTCTGCTTCAGAATAAGAATAAAAGAGTAAGAATAAAAATGACAGCAACAGTGTGGAACATGAGATCTAGTAGCAGAAGTTTTAAAAAGCAATGTATACTTATCTACTGTTAAAAAACCGAAAAAGTATTTTAAAAAAAGAAAAGAAATGAGAATGGTGCCCAAGTTGTCTAAGCTCCAGCTAAAGACCCACCGCCATCTAGTGCTGTAGTGGCTTCTGTGTCTGTTGTCCTGTAGGATTTCCCACATACAATACCAGTGCAAACGGTGCCCACTTCAGCACACAATGGTTTAAGAAAGATGTTAGGAAACTGAAATGTGCCCATGAAAGGGAGACCAAGACGGTAAACAGTCAGGAAATAAAGCCATAAGCACCCCTGGGAGAAAGGTGGGGATAAATTCAAAAATAAATAAATAAGAAATTAGTGGTTGCAGCAGTTGGGTATATTTAATCTGGAGAGGACTGATTTGTGATATACACTAGAGCCACCTTAAAATAGATTAAGGGCTTTCATGCAGAAGACAGGGCAAACCAGATTTGTGCTCTTTTTGAAAATAGATCTGCACCTTTTCCCCAGATACTTCCAATATCATCCATTAGGGCAAGGATTTGGGAGCCCAAACTGCATCTGGCCTGCAAACAATACAGGAAGTGTTGACTGAGGTAAGTTTATTAAACCTTGGACGGAAGTCAGATTCCCAATACTTCTCTGGCAATGGTTGGCACACTGCTGTACACATGGGACCAATAACAGCTGAAAATAGAGGAGCAAGAGGTCTACAGAATCCTTTTGTTCAAGCATACTGTATAGGTAGAACAAATCAGTCACCCTCCCCACCACCATACTGCCATGTTTGAGATAAAAATGTGCAATAGTGCCTTAAAAAGGTTAGTACAAGGAGTTAGAATTCTGAAAAAAGGCAGCTAAAATAAGAAAATTTTGATACAGTCCTTTTCCACCTTCCAGAAAAACACATACTGGACAGATTAGCACACACAAAAAAGAGATACGCTACCCTTCCATTTTTTTTTTTAAAAAAAATAGCATGTTAGTATTTTACCCTAAATCTTATGACTAGGTGTAAATAATGAATGTCTTGTATAAAATTCATTTTTACAGTAAAGCACAAGGCGTGTAAAGCATAAAAACTGTAGTGATTAAAAAGACCAAATTAGCACTCAATGCTATTTTTCTATGGCTCCCATAATATATTGCTTCTATCTAGTATTATGAAAAAAGCAAACTACTAAAAAAATTTCCCACATATAGTTTATGAAAAATTGATTTTTTAAAAATCATCTATTTTCAAACTTAGGGAAACTGAACTGTAGAAAACTTCAGGCTTGTATTTTATAAATATTAATGCACAGAGAATAAAAACCAATAAAATTCTAATCTTATACGTACACATTAATATACCTTTCTGCTGAGCATAATATACAGAAAAATAAAGGAGTCACTTCAGTTATTATAGTATGTCTGAGCCCCAATAATGAACATGCAATTTCTAAACAAGTAAGCAAACAGAAAGGAAAATAATTTTCAAGTTGGATGGACAGACAGTGATTCTTAAAAAGCATACAGGGAAAATTACTGTGGCATGATGGTAACAATGAAATATTTCATAATTTTAAGACAAGAACAAAATTAGAAGAAAATGCCTTCTACAAATAATGTTGAGAAACAATGCAGATTCCTGATATCGAAAGGTATTTTCACGTACTACCATTGTACTATAATCTGTTTTTCCACACCACAACAAAAGCATCAGACAGGGCACCCAACTGAAAACTTAAATTTGACTGGCGGACATGTAAAGATACACTTTTAAAACAGAATATTTTAAAAACAATATGGTTAGTTACGATATAGCTGCTAACTGAAGGTCACATACAAATACCAGGTTTCCGGTGGTTCTTAATGGCTCATAAATCAGGATGACTAGTCTACATATAAAACACATTACACAGACTACAGTTTTCTAGATCATCTAAATTCAGTCTGTATCCCTGCATATCTAATTTCAAACTATATCAGACTTGACTGACAGATAACCTACTTCCAATTAGTCACATATTCCGAACACCCACTCTGTAATTCAGATAATATTCTCAACCTAATCCTTGTAGTTTCATCCATCAAGAGTTAGGTGAACATGTAATTCCAGACAAGTAGTCTCCTGCAGGCTTCTCGTGCATTGATTCCCCCCCCCCGTCTGTTTCTACAACACCTGCCATCACAGGTCTGACTATTACTAAATAGCCATTTGCCAACCATGGGGCAATTCATCAGTTATGTGGTCAGGTATTTACTCGAACTTGCTATTAGTTAAAACATTTTTACTATTTCTCAATTCTTCCTTTCTTATTGATTTAACAACGCTAGTCCAGGGAAAGGAAGGATTTTGAACAAGCATCTTAGAAGCTTTTACCCTTTGCTGACATAAAAAAGCTATCTCTCTCACACTAGCCTAAAGAGTCAAAGCAGTATTGTTAAGAAAGCAGAAGTATACAAATGTGGAATCAAATCGTGGCAGATCAGGAATCAAATCATTCCTTTTCATTTACCTCCAACCTACCACTCGCTTCACATCTGACCAGCAAACCTCCTTCCTCATAAGAAAAATACGAGAGGTTAGCTCATGAGGCAATCTCAATGACTTGAAAGGGCGAGTCTGTACTCCTATAATCACATGATGGGGAGTAAGGCCCACTGAATTCAAGGCATCTTATTTCTGAATAGATTTGTACAGAATTGCACTGTTAAGAACATGATTCAGCAGTGGGTGGTGTGGACTGCAAAACGTGTCATTGGACTGAAAGGGATTTCCAATCCCTCTCCAATGGCTCTCCTTGTCAGGGCTGATGAGAGTTCCAGTCCAGAGCTAGAATGCCACATGATAATTAATCCCTTCTACTGAAATTACCTGCAAAGTACTTCTCACTGACATTAATTTATCTTCTTTTTATGTACTAGATTTTTTGCATATTATTTTTTTTAAAAAAAATTGTCCTAGGCATTTTAGAGTAAACCATTCTGAGAACGTGCTTATAGGGTGTCATACAGTGGTGGTTATAAATATGGCTAGATGAATAAAATAACAAACCCTTGTTCCTAAACTAGGGTGACATCTGAAAAAGGCAATCCAGAAGGAGTGGAAACAGCTTGTTTGTGGGACTTCTGAAAGCACATTTTTTTCTCAGTATAACTCGACTGCCAGGCTTCAGTGTCAATTACTATTTTTTTATTAAAGCTTCTACACTGCACAACTAGAAATGTTATTATTTATTTAATAAATACATCATGAACACAACATAAAATGAGAAAACTAAGTTTCAGAGCAGCTCTGCCTCCAGGCAAATCCAATATCCTAGAATAAATCTTTAACCCTCTGCATTTTGACATAACAACCTGCAAAAAGAAATGTATGTTTGTACAAAGGTATCTTCTACATTTTTCAAAAACAAAAACAAAACCAACCCTCTATGCTCTGGATTACAGTTCTTTATTTGCCAAAATAATTTGTAAAGGAAAAGAAAAATGATTTGAACTAACAGAGATTAATGGGAGATAAAACCTTGAAAATTTGGGAGTCCCTAACACAAAGATGATGATGATAATGATTATGATGATGATGATGATGATGATGATGGTAATAATAATAACAATTTTTATTTGTTACCCGCCTCTTCCCAAGGATTGAGGTGGGGTACAGAACAGATGGAGTTACAAGTCATATTAAAATACACATAGAATAATTAATGCAAATCTACTATAATTAAATCATAGGTAAAAGTACAATTAAAATACAGTTAAAAGTACGATTAAAAATTAAATTAAAGGTACAATTAAAATTTGACTGGGTAGGCCTGTCGGAAATGGGCACTTATATGTTATGTTTTTTTTCTTTTACACAACCGTGACTAGATAACTGAAATATAAAACAAGAAAACATATTACACTTGCAATTGTCTGTCCAAGTTACCTGGAACTATGATTTGCTTCTGGCTAAATGTGTACAGGACAGCGTTGTTAACATTCAGCTAGTTGGCTGTGAGTCCCAGTAATGGGGAAAAGACGAGATGGTGACGTGCAACATATAGCAGTAATGTGCAAAGAGGTGCTTGTCTCCAGAAAGGGATGCAACCTGGTATGCTAGCTGTACTTGTAGAAAGGCACACTGAGATATAACTAATTAATCATCCAGAAGAAATGTTGGGAACAAGTGCCCACAACACGAACAGACTGTATTTCCAGTACTGCATGAGTTTTTTTTTATTGATCAGTAACATTTCTGTTGTCAGGGTATAGTTCAGTGTTGAATGGTATGAGAGAACACTCTTTAAATTTTAAAAACTCCTTACGATTTAACCATAAGTGTAATGGTTTGAGTGTTGAACTATGACCCTGGAGACCAGGATTTGATTTCCTGCTCAGCCATGGAAACCACTGGGTGACCCTGGGTGCGTTACACATTCAGCTCCAAAAAACTCTGTGACAGGGTTGCCTTAGGGTTGCCCTAGGTCAGAAATGGCTTTGAAGGCATTCCACCACCACCATCACCACCACAACAATAACATAACATGCCCTGGTACAATCTCAGGGTCAAGTTAGCCTTGACAAGGTAAATAAGATATTTACTTGTTACTTGTTATGGTGTGTTTCCAGTGAGTTCAAGACAAGGCTCTACTCCTTCCTGTTTTATCCTCACAATAGCCCGGTAAGGTGGCTCAGGCTGAGGTCACTTGAGTTTCAGTGGGAACTAGAACCTGGATTTTCTAATTTCCCTTGTAACACCCTAATTACTACACCTCACTGCTTCCTTTGAGACAAGCCATGGAAAAGAGAATCTGATCAGAGGGCCAGTTACTCAACCTTTGCTTTCCATGAAGAAGGTCTAGGTCAAAGTCTGTGTAGCAGAGTTTTTTGGAGCCCTACGGTGCTGCAAGAAATTGCCAGGGAATCTGAGAGGCTGTGATTGGGGAAACAAAACAAAACCCTGAACTTGGTTTTAGCTGTCGATACAGTAATTTTTATGTTAGGGGTTTCTTGAGACCTAGAAAGTGTTCCTTTCAATGGTTCCTCTATGGCAGAGCTTTCCAAATTTTTCATGTTGGTGACACATTTTAGATATGCATCATTTTGCAACACAGTAATTCAGTAAGTGGATACAGCCCCTCCACCCAATCCTGGCCTGCTGCCACTCTTGCCGGGGTCTTTCTCAGCCAGAGGCGAGGTAGTGACACACCTATACACTGCAACTGACACACTAACGTGTCATGACACATAGTTTGGAAAGCTCTTCTCTGTGGTAAAAAGGTTGAGAAAGGTTGGTCTAGGTTAAATTCCTGTCATCCTCATGTACTGGAAGAAGGAAAACATCCTGTTTGAAAACTCGGAGAGCTGCTTCTAACTGGTATAGATGATATTGAGACAGAAGGACCACTGTCTTAGTATTAGGCCATCTCCAGCTTTCATAGGATAGCAACAGGTATGTCATGGGTGGGTAAACAACAGTCTGCAGCCTCTAGGTTGCTTTCTTGGGACACTCATATTTTAAAACAAAACAGAAAAAGTGTTGGAAGTTCCCTATTAAAATCTGACAGCAAATCACTAGCCACTGCGGAAAAAATTAAATCAGTATCATATTCAATTTATTTTTATTAGATTAATATAAATTAAATAAACAGTATCTCAATAAATATGAAAGAAACATTGCTTTTTGTAACCTACCATTTTAGGTAGCACTAAGGCATTTTATACTATATAGAGAAGACGACATAAAAAGATTTCACAACCTAATTTGCTAGAAAATTGTGAATGTGATACGAAATATAACCGAGGCCATGGCAATAATAATATAAATAATGAAGAACACTTTTTTCCCCAGAAAGGTACAAAATCACAAATAGTACTTGGATGACTAACAACACAATGGTATGTGTGACTACAAACATTCCTACAATCCTACAAACTTGCCCTGGTGAATGCAAGAGATTGCACTGTTGCATTCCCATTCTATTTATTGAGTTTAATCACTCTGTTCTAACAAGTGCTATTAAATTATTATTGCTCATCTAGAGCATTAACCACAAAAATATTAAGTAGAAAATACACATACACAAAAGAGCAAAGACAGATGTCAAAGAGATTTAAAAACCCAAGAGTTTTAGAGAGCACAGGATTTTTTTAAAAAGCATTTTCAATGTAACAAAAGCTTAGAGCTTGGAAGTGTAACTTTTTGGACTAAAACTCCAAGAACCTCCAGCACAGCCAATGACTCTGCAGTCTCTGCAAGCCTATCTCCCATGTGATTTCTTTCCATATTACTTAAGAAGTCTTCCACCCATTGCTGCTCTAACCAATACCTGTAGCTTTCAAAGACTGACAGCCCTGAAGCAAGTTCCCTTATATGTTAAGGACACGGTCATTTCATACAGGTTTGTTTACAAACTGAACTATCACCATCAGCATTACTATTAAGAATGGTCATGTTGGCATGGACCTAGAATACTGCATCCCAAGCTGTCTGGTGTAGGGGACCAGTAATTTTTTTCACCAACATACAGGAACAGGCTTCATATATGTGCCCACTGGCTACAACTGCTTCTTCCTTGGAAACCTGCTAGGACGATCCTAGACCATCAATCTGAACTGACCTGAAAAACCCAAAGAACAGCAAAGCACAAGAGGGGTACAACAGAACTCTTGTTTCCCAGCAAAAATACACAGCTGAACTCGCATGGGAATAGAAATAGATTTACAAATATTAGTTGGTGCAGCAGCTCTGGTGTCACTGTTGTCTCCACATGGTTGCTCTGCCTACTTCTACATGTATTAAACACTGCACAGATTATGTATAGTGTGAACTTTCTTTGCTAATCATATGCTATTCCATTTTGATCTAGCTTGCATTTGAAGTAAACCTGCTCCCTTGAACAAAATACTAACAGATTTTTCTCCATTTAAAATTATTATGAAACAGTAGTATATTTTCTCTTGGCTGTTTCTGCACAGATGAATGGCAGTATACCTCGTACTTCAGCATCCACCTGAAAAAATGAGAGCTCTGAAGAAAGCCATATACAATTATCAACAGCATCAAAATGAGAAGAATTTATTTTTAAAATATGAGTTTTGCTTTGATCCCTCTTTTTTCCTCCTGGAATCTTTCCAATCAATTGTACATCTGTTTAAAATTTTATAAAGTACCTGAGAAGATATGCAGAGCGTTCCATTTTTTGAATCTAACTAAACTTCAGAAACACATGAATACACAAGACCACCTTTGCCCAAGCATTTCATAATATATTTAACAATGACATTCACAGGATTTTCTAAAATCAGCATGTGAACAAAGAATGTCCAACGAGCAAGAAGTATCTCTCTAAATTTTAGGAATGCTGTAGCACAACCACGCATGTTTCTATGTAAGAAATTTTCATTTCCAAGTGCTTGGAATATTTATGTTACATGTCTAATTTCCCCACAATTTTGATTGAATGAATTAGACTTTAGGAGAAAAAACACAACTCTAATGCTAGAGATTTTATTGTCAAAGAATATTGTGATAACCTCTAGGATAAGCAGCTTTGAAAAGAACTGCTCAGATCAAGGAGACATGATCCAATAACTCTCAGAAATACAAATGTGTGCAAAAGCAGCTTCTACTATTAGGTGCTGGGGACAAATAAGAGGGTGGCAACTACTGTGCCTTGCCTTTGAGGTTTTTTTCCTTGCCTGACATTACCTACCACCAGATACAGAACACTAGATAAAATGTACCATTGGTTCAATCTAGAGTTATTGTGTACGTGTTATTTTCACCACAGTCAAATATGCATGGCTAGTAAGCCTAAAATTGAGCTCCATCCAATCACAGCAAAATAGGCAATGTTAGTTTTCTATTCTTGCATTGCACTGCACCCAATTCTGAAGCAGATTTCCATTCCACGCCACTGGAAGAAAAGTAATTAATAAGAGTTCCTCCTACAGGAGTTATGGTATTATCTTTGAAGAAGAAAAGGTAGCACAGAACTATACTAGAAGTGAATTTTGGGGGGAAAATGTAGCTAGGAGAAGAAATGAAACAGTACAGGCAGATGTCCTCTCTACCTGCACACATCTAGCTGTATTTTACTTACTCCTTCAGTGAGAACTTAATTAGATTACAGTAAAGTCTGAAATGAAAAATATATCACCATCTTTCATCAAATTCTCTCTAAAATATTCATCAAACATTAAACCAGACTTACCAAGCACACTGAACAGTGCAAACAAACACTGGATCCTTCCTTGGATCCATTCCTGGGAGAAAGGCAGGGTATAAATTCAACAGATAAATAAACAAACATTCATGGAAATGTATTTGCAAGGAATTAGGAGCTTCTCTCCTTCAGACTGAGTAAGACAAAGAATCATTATTTGTGAAAATATTTGAAATTAATTTATTGAACAAATCTAAGCTGAACTCAGTATTTTTTTTTATTTTTTTAAAAATTTGGCTACAGAAGAGATGTGGCTGCTGTTAATTTTAATGATGTTATTTTCTATTAAATTTTCACAATCGTTAAATGGAATATCACATCTAGAAGCATGGCTATGGTCGAAAGGCAACAATATAGCAACTTGGTTGAAACAAACTAAGCAGGCTATGAATACTACCAGTTCCAAGAGGAAAGAAAGGCAGGAGGAATATAAATATGAAACTTTTAAAATGTTTTTTAAACAACATCAACAACAACAACAACAACAACAACAACATGATAATAGATTGTTCTGAAATATTTATTTTGGATATTCCTCTCCTCTTCCCTCCACCAAACAGGCCTTGTATTCTGGGTATGACATATGTTCATTCTGCAAGCATACTTCCAAAAACATTAATAAGACAACTGGAAAAAGGTGGAAAATATCAAATTATGTTTAATAAAAGATGGAGAGCTGATACAAAAAGGAAGGAAAATAAATGTTATGAATTAAATCAAACATAAAAAGAAACAGGAAGTCCTTTAATCTACAGACACTAAAAAGGCTTTTGATAGGCTGGAAAGGCTCTAACATGTCGAATGTAAAATCAGTAACCAGCAACCTGACACCCTCTAATGTTTCAGACTAGAACTCCCACTGGCCTCAGCCAGCACTACTACTGATCAGAGATGTTGCATGGCTTTACTCAAAACATCTGGCAGGCATAAGATTATTATCAGATAAATATGAGACAGGTCAATCTTTTAAAGAGTAGCTCAATACTATGCATACAAATCCTATGGCTGCAATATTTATTAATGGGGCTTAAAACTGGTTTTAACTTGTCTATCTCATGCACTACTCTTACAGAATGAAATGATGCAAATAACTTGGAAATAATCCAAAGTATCAATGACGTCGCAATAATCTATAGGTCCAATAGAAGCCAGGCTTTATATTATTCATTTATTACAGATTTAGAGTGCAATACAAAGTAGCCAATATGGCCAAGGCCAAGTCACCTGCAGGCAAATTGAACCTATACGAAATTCAAATCCAGTAAGAAACATTAAAAATCACTTAGGACTACCCTTGCCCTTGCTTAACTTTGAGCTGGCATAGTGGCTGCGCCTCAAGGCTGGAATAGGTTTAGCACTGGCATAACTCAGCTTCTCCCTCCTCTTCTTCCTTTTCGCACTTCTGCTGAACCACTTCATCTGACAGAGAAGTTGTGCCAGCAGATCCTTTTGCCAGCTGATCTCTAAGATCAGCCAACAGAAGTAGATTATGTTGACATAAGGGCAGTTCAGATGACAAAGGAACCTTCAGTCTGTTCTTAATCCCCAACCATCTTTTGATTATGGATTAGGATTGCACTGTTACACGGTTGTCTCAGGTCAAAAAGGAAAATGTACAAAAATTTACATGGATATATAAACAACAATTAATTAAACCTAAGAAATAAAACTGAAACATCCAGGGAAATGATGTGATATTAAATACCTAGAAATACAGCTTTCACATACATAATCTGCATATAGAAAAAAAAGCTGCTGTTCTCAATCATAAAATGCTACACCAGTCTTTAATGGTGGGCATGGACTGATGATCTAAATGTGAAACGAATGAATGTACTCCCAAGAATTTTTTTTTAGCTAATAAATATTTACCTAACTTTTTAAAATGCTATATTAAAAGTCTGGAAAGAACTATTGAATATGGGGGCAGTGGGATCTTAAAAATAGCCCTGACAAGTGTGATCAATTCCTTGGAAGAAAACTGTCAAGTTACTGCATGACATTATGAGGGGTATGGATCTTGAATTGGAATAATAGCACTAAAATAAAATACTATGTAAAAAATATGCTACAAAAAGTCACCTAAAAACAAATTTTGTAAAACATATTTTTGAGACTTAAGTCAGATAAAAGGATTAAAAATTAGACTTTTCCTGCTGACTACTTGCCAATACAATAATAATAAGGAACATCACTGGGAATAACGAAACATTAAAGTGTTTTACAAATCTGTGTTTTTCCAACAGGTGAGAAGGGAAACACACAAGGCCCACTCTTCTCTATCATTCCTGCGCCCACATGAATAGTTTGATGAAGAGAGACCGTCTATTCATGTGGGCTACCCACACAAGCGACAGTCTCAATTTTCCTGTGTAGAGAATGTTTGCGGACAGAAAAATCTCCCTCTTCAGATTGGTCACTCTTACAGGAGCAAGGCAACAACAGAGGAGGGGGAAGAGGGAAATCCACTCCCTCATATGTTGAATAAATATGCAGAAGAAAACCAAATAAATGCTTAAATGCTTATATAGCCCCAGTTTTCCCCATTTCCTAAAGATCTCATATTCTAACATCACAGAAATGTAGAAACGTCTCAATTCATCAGTTAACAAACCTTATTATCCCACCACATGATACTTGTCATGTTGATGTCTAACTTCTTAGATGTTCTGAACAAAAGAAGAATACTGGCACTGCATAATATGACTCTTGCTAGGTTTAAACATCGAAACTTGCCACCCTCTGGTAAGTTTGATCCTGTTGTCCAGTCACCCTGTTTAGACAGACACTGCTGAAAACTTAAATAATTTGCTCAAAATTTTACACTCCTGTTTAACAAGCAAATTCGTCCATCTCATTTTTACTCTGAATCCAGGTAATTTGTGTTAAATACTAAATACCATAATATTAATGCATATAATAAGTACAACTTGGGATGTAGGCTATCTATTGTGTTCATGCTTTAAAGACTGATCAAACACACACATAAATTTTAATATATGATGAAATCAATACCGACTACCAAATGTAACTTAAAATGGGGCTCAGTGCACCATCAGCCTAACAGGACAAATGCTGCAAGAATAAAGGTATTTTCAGCAGGTGGTAGAAGGCAAAGACGCTTAATGGCTCTCTTGAAGTAGCAAATTTCACAATTTAGGGGTAGGTACAGAAATCCTCCTCCCATGCCCAAACCAAGTGTAATTCAGCACTGCTGAGATCCACATAAGTGCTTCCTCAGCCTATCTTTAGAATCACGCAGGATGGTATGGGAGGAAGGAGTTGTTCAGGTAACACAGATTTACTATTATAAAAGGGGAGACACAGCATTTTCAGAGAAAAACACTCACTAAAAATTTAGTTTCCACAAGCTGAACAAACTGGCATTTCTGCAGACCCCTCAAAGGCAGACCCAGTAGAACATATTTCTGTTACTGGAACAAAAGTGGCTCAAGGGATGAGATGGGACAAATATTGTTTAAATGATGATGACCTCAGCACAACTTTAAATAGAAAAAGTCCAAATCCAAGGACAAAGAATGCACAAGATCCAGAAATAACAAAAATCTGACAATACTACTTTGCTATTATTTTGAAGTTTCTCAAAGACAAACTATATAGTAACTTGTAAGTAAGTTTGGCTAATATGAGCTTATGAAGCTTGTATATGAGCAAAAGATGCAATTGGTGTAAAATGCAAGCACTTTTAGTAACGGAACTACCGTAGATGACAACAACAACAAATAGAAGACAACATATTACAGTCACAGACTTTAAAAAACTCAGTTACAGTCAGACAAATGTTTAACTTAGCAATAAAGTCTTCCAGTCAATCTTTTGGCAGAGGAAAACATATTGTTATGTAAGGTTTCATAACTGTGAACAAGTTAAGTCAGTTTGTGACTGTGTACTTTACAGGTCAAAAATCTGTATACTAATTGCCATTACAAACAAACAAAAAACACATACACATTCACACTGAGCATTGTAAAATCAGCAAAATTTGTACACTAACTGCCATTTTGTTAAAAAAAAAAATCCTCATACTGAGAATTCCAACATTGCTAAAATTCACTACAATCATTAAAGCTGCTGTACAATTCCCAAGGGCTACTGTAATTATCTCGAACGGGTAAATTTGGAATAAATGTCATGTACTAATGTAGTAAACTACAAGAGTATCCAATGTAACTATATGGTTCAGTTTTCCAAATTGTTTAAGTCATCCAGTACAGAAGTCTAAGACTGAGCTGGCAAATACAGGAGACACCTTCACCCAGAAAGTACCCTAAAATGTTTACAAATTCTGAACAATCTGTCAGTGCATTATAGTCACGTGAAATAACTGAATGATGTGAGAATACAGGGCCATTACCACGTCATTTGCCATCTCTGCTTCAGCAGGGTAAACCCTTGTGTATACATGCACTAAAAAGAGACAGCAGTAGGGTGACAGAGACAGAAGTTGAGCTGGTACAAAGCCCTGTATCATTCTGGATTGCATGTGGGTGATAAAAACAATTCCTTGCATGTAGAAAATTCATACCACAAGAATGTGATTAACTAGAACTTTCTCCTTAATGTAATACTTAATCCTTTCAGAACTTACGTACATATGCAGCAAAAAGAAGTGCTGCTTTCTCCATTCTATTGCATATATGTATCAGACCTTAATATGCTAACACTGAAAATATGTGGTGAAAATATAATTCCTCCTTGTTGACAAAAATGCATTTAATATATTTCTACCTCAGAATTCCAAACTAAGTAACCCTTTAAAATAACTGCATAAAAGAAACATAGTGTTCATTTCAGTTTTATTTTCCACTTTACATTATTGACGTTCAAATACCAGTACTCATAATGAAAAAATGCTAAAACCACATGCATTTTCCAGGACTAACATTTCTACTATTAAATATATAGCATGCTTCTTAGCCAAGCAAACATCATGTCAACTCATTAGCCACATCCATGATTTTCATTCAGAGCAGAGAAAACTTGCAGTGACATTTTTTGTGTTCCAGAAACATATGCTACAATGTAGGACTACTCAATCAGTTCCTTCAACAGTCACATTCAAGGCTGCTTCAATTACTATTCTATGTTAGTTCTAAAACTGCTTCTGTCTATAGCTAGTTAATTCTCTTGAACAGCTGCTGTTGTAGGAAGAAAACATAATACTGCAACCCCACATCCACTTACCTAACAGTTAACCTCCTGGAACTCAATGGGACTGTACTGTAAAAGCAATATTCTCTTATACAGCTGGCATATTAGAAAGGTCTGCATATATATATACACACACACACACACACACATATACAATCAAAAGTCAGGAACGAATCTATATTTATTTCTTTACCAACAGCAAAACAGAGATGTAGACCTCCCCCCCCAAAAAAGACCAATTACTATACTGATTATAATTTATACAAATTTAATGTTGACAATTGGTTAAAACTGAGATTAAGCTTTCCAGAGACAGCTAATCAAACTGCTCTGAAACCAATATGATTGTATGTATTACAGAAGCAGAAACCAGCTTTCGAATAAAAGCTGCTTGTGTGCCAACTAGATGAGGGTAGTATCAAAACTAAAACCAGTAAGTGAACTATCTTCTGTTCAACAATTCAGTACTGAGCAGTACTATCTCCTCAGCAATGGATTCAGGGGAATTACATTCCAGATTCTAGTTTGATATGCCAATAGAAAAATATCATTCATTTGTCTTTAGGTTCAACCTTGGACGGAATCCTGCAGTTAGGCTTACATTTCATCAAGGTCAATGAGATTTAAGTAGCTTCTATACAGATCTGCAGCCTGTCTTCTGAGAATGTGCTATACACCAAACTGATTCCCAGTTTGATATGTATTGATAGGAAGCTTTCAAGGCCAAGTGCATGTTAACACAGTGCCCATAGAGAAAGCTATCTAATCTTAATTATCAGTGCAGCTTGGTGATAATAACAAACAGAACAAAATAAGAATACCATTTTGTTTCATGAACACTTGAACAGAGGTGTAATTTTCTTTGTGGAAAAGCTGCTTTGGAAAGAGTTTAATCTTAAAATGAACAACATGATTTTATAATTTTAACAAAAGTAGGACTCCTGTGAGAAAGCAGACGTGGTTCCTAGCCAAAGGAAACCAGAACTAGAGCAAAATAAGGGGAATATTACCCCTTTGCTCCTTTACTATCTTCATTGGCAGAGAAGGTAAGAAAGATAGTTGTATTTATTATTTGTAATTTCAATTGTATTTGTTACTTGTTAAGTCAGCTTGAGGAACTTTTAAAGATGACTGACTCCTATAGACCTTTCACAGCTCTTTCCCAGTGCTTAGCCTGCTAACACAGGGCACTTGGTACAGATGGAGCCAGTCTGCTAATTCTCAGGTGCAAAACAGAAAATAACATGCTAGGAATCTTCAGAGTGAATATCAATTAGGACAATACTTCTACATCATCGGGCAGAGTGAAGTACAGATGAACTGATTGTTTTGTCTATAGAATGTACAGCTACCAACACCAGAGTATTTTAGATTAATATTCTGACCTAATGGGAGTAAAACATAAGGTAAAGTGTTGTAAGTTATCATGTCAATCATAAAACAAATATGCCTAAGGCATTACAAAAGTGAGTGGAATTTCAAGACTCTGAGCACTGGAAAGGTTCCAGTGGTATTGCAGTCCAACGCCAATACTCAGAAACACTTAAGTGCACACAGAAGCACTTTGCATGGATTTTCCTTGAAGCGTTACAAATTATTGTACAACTTCCACATTCATTTGCATCAGGTGCAAAGCAAAACAAGCAAAACAGAACTCCTCTTTATAATCAAGATTTAGGACCACTGAAATGCCCCTCCTTAAATACTCTGCATTAATAATACTAAATCCAGTGTTCCTGGCATGTGTAGATAATCACATCTGCTCTTGGCATCCTTCTGATGGTTTCAGCGATATAAGATCATTACAAATCAAAGTACTTCTTAAGGGGACAGGCCAAGGACATCTTATTCATCCACCACAGTATTGGTGAACACCACAATCATGTTCACCATCTTAGTAACACAGTGCTTCAGCATTTAATATATGTTCCCAATCCCAAATACAGTCAAAGCCTAGAGCATCTCTAATAGCACGTTCAGCCTTTATCTGAACTTATTTCTTCAATGTTCTTGCTCTCTTTTTATCTAATGTAATTAGGAGTTTCTTGCTCTTTCCCAGTATTTCCCACCTTTTCTAGGTTACTACTTTTACTAAAAAAGGCAGAGTTAATTGAAGAACAATGGATGGGAAATACTCTGAGTTCACTCTTTACTTCTTCAAGACCCCACAGACTTAAAAGCCATGCAATGGCTAAAGTAAGCTAGCATGATTATTACACATAATAAAAGGTGCAACCCCCATAGAGGTAAATCACAATGAATTTACCAATGATCTTTCAAGTTGTGATAAGAAAACATAAATTATGAATATTAAATATGTTTGTTGTATATAGCAATATGGTTTTTAAAAAACATTTTCAAACCAGGCTGTTAAAATCCTTAACAGGATTTTTTTCCTGTCTCAAGCTATGAAATAAAAGTAGGTGGGAGAAGACAATAACTTAAGTCAATATAGGACCTACTACAAAAATCAAGGCCTTATATTTCTATACCAAATCAAAATTCATCCTTCATATCTCTCATACTAGATTCGTACAGTCCCTCATTTTTATCTTCTCGTCCCACCTCCACTGGCTATGTTTACTTAATTTGTGCCATGACTTTAAATTTACTCTCTCTATTTTCTTTGCTTTTACAATATAGCTAGTGACCTATAAAAATCAGTACCTGAGAGTCTCTGAAGTCTATTACAAGTAAATGAACATGCAGAAATATAAGCAGAATATGTGAACTGCTACTGATAGCTATCTAGCATGTAGCATATAAGTGTTCAACATTAAGTTAATTCCTCCTTGTTATAACAAACCAAGAATATACTATTAGTTTAGCATCATCACCTTTTTATTCAAAAAATTACATCATCACCACTCTTTTTAGAAAACTGGTGATGATGTGATTATTTTATTCCATTTCATTTTTTCTGATCACCAAATTAGGTACAACTCATACACTCTTGCCTATTCTCACAAAAGACACAGTATATCTGGGTTTACTATACCAAAGTGACAGAAACACTAGCGTGCACATGCTCACACATACAAACGTACACTCTACTCATTCTTCATCTGTCTCTGGAAAAAAGAGAAGTAGCAGAACATGGATAATTGCTTCTCCAGATAGTATTCCTCAATTCTACAAAATTCTGATCCTTTCAGCCCTGAATATAATTTCTTGAAACTCTTTTCTCTCCCAAACTCCAATGACATTGAAAAAAATACTGCATTGCAGTATTTGCCAGTGTATCAGAGGGTATTCTGTCAGATGCCCCAAAGTCAAACAGTAAAAATTCAAAGGCATATATAATCATATATAGTAAACATCAGATAATAAGTGAAGTGGCACGTGCCACATTGTGCATGTGTGTTGTTCATGACTGAAAGTGTATTCAAGATAATGTCCCATTATATTGCTTAAGTCTTTGGTTGTGCATAAACCATCAAGAATCATCACAAACATCCCATGTTACTTTATGGGGTAATCATGAACAGTCTAGAACCATGATCAATCCACAAGGATAAGTACAAGTAAGACTTATTGCTACATATGTGTTAGCAAGAACTCCCAGCAGCATTCTTAGTATTAAAAGTATGAAAAACTCAGTGAAGCCAAGAAAATGGAAGATAAAAATAAACCCCAGAAATCATCCAATAACAATATACTAAGATTACTGAACAATGAATATCTTCCATTTAAATTTAAGCTAGATGCTCAAAACTATTCTATGTCTATTAAGAACAGACTATAACTACATTAATACACTGAAGCCATTAATTCTTAGAAATCTTTTGTTCCAGTTCTCTGATACAGCATTTTGGCTCTTGCTTGATTAAACAAGCCAAAAGAAATAACATTAAGAAAAAGAACAGAAAGTAATGAAAGAAAGGATGTCCATACAACAGGAAGAACACCTCCCTCTGTAACTTGTCAACTTGAATAGTTAAGTGCAAAGTATTAGGAATTGCATTTAAGAATGGTGTCATATTTATACCTCAGACTATTTATCCATGTTATATATATGTAATACAGCAAACTTCTGAAAGGATACTCTTCATTTCCTTTAGTTTTTTGATAAATAACTCAGTGTAGTAGCAATTTTACATAATCCCTCAGTTCTACACAATTTTTCATCTACATATTAAGGTCCTAGGCATACAGCGTTATGCTCCCAAGAAAATCCTGCATGTGTAAGCTTTTAGTAAATATGGATTCACACACACATACAGAAGCTTTGGGTTTTGCAACTCTTTCTGAAAACTAAAAATGTGCAAGGTCAGTATCACAATACCTATAGGTGCAAAGAAGAATTGAACAGTGTATTCTTTCAGCAACTAACATTATGCATAATAAATAAATTAAAGAAAAAACATATGGGAAAACAATAGAGCTGACATTATTCAAGGGCTGGGATGGAGAGGGAGACGTTGGTAGTTTGTACGCAGAATGAAGATTAGAACAAACAAAATGTTTCTGTACTTCTCTTTGAAAAAAATCTCAGACATCGCATATATATGAACCCCTACAACTTTTCGTTTGTACACAAAGAGTAACTGCTTCCAGCCAGAAATCTGCATGAGCATTATCAATTAACTGAATTATAATCAGACTTGATTTCTCATATATTAAGTCTTCCAAATGCACTTATTTTTGAACTGAACATTCAAATTAAACAAGTACCAAATCAGTAGAATGTGAACTCTGCCAGGCACAAATGGTGTGCTCTCTCTCTAATGTGCTTCTCGTACCCTATCTAGTATCCTTGCCACACACACACACTATGAGCATCTTCAGCCCTTTTGCATTATATTTTCCATCACTTGTCAACCACCGCCTTCTAACACTTTACATACCCCATCACCTTCTCTGGATGCATACTATTTCATGCTACTTTTTGTGGCCAACAACACAGAGTGCTCTAAAAATTAGTGTAAAATACTTCAGTTTATATTTAGTACATAGTTTATATCTTAAGGCAATAATGTTTTTCGGAAGATAAATAATGTACAGTTTTTGATAGGATTTGATAGAATTTAAGTTGGATTGGTATGTTCTCATTCTTTTTGGGAAATACTATACTGCACATAAAAGTGTAGTTGTCTAAATTGGATAATTCTGCTAGAGAATCTTGACACTTCATTAAATATACAACTGACAGGACTTAAACACAAAAAATTGTCACTTTGGTTTAAGTTTGTGTACAGTTCTTACTCTTACGTTTGATAAATTCGATGAGAATCTGCAAATCCGCCAGCCCAATTCAACACCATGAATCTTTTATACTGTACTTCTTCCTTCTACTTTTTTGTACTCAGAGGTTTACATCAGAAATAAAATGGTTAAAAGAACCCCCACCCAACCTATACAGAAAAAGAACAGATGCAAAAAAAAAAAAAGAGAGAGAGAGATTGAGAGAGACAGAAAAGATTCCAGAAATCACGGTCAGCTTCAGCCAGAAATGTAATTAACACTTATTTATATAGAATAATTAGAGTTGTGACTGCCACAAAGAACAGCAAAGATAATTGAGGTAGCCCCAGAATTTTTTCCACTGTTTGCAGTATTCCCACATGACTGCCACCTGCTCCCCCACTCAGCTTCCCCTATGCTCGTTTCCCCGGCAACCTTTCATTGGCTTTTCCTCCCAGCTATCGCTTTCAGTTCGGCTGCTCAGTCTAATCTTATTTGTTTTACACCCATCAAAACAAGCAGCTAGACAAAGAAAATCCTATAAGAATGGGGAAAATACCATTGCTTTGTTTCCCAGTTTATAATAAATATCCAGAGAGAAAGGGGGAGGGAGAGAGTGAGTAAGGAGGGAGTGTCTGCTAAATGTTTAATTGAAACAAAAGTAGGAAGAAGGATGTGAATGTTAATGCCTTTTTTCCTCCTGCTGCCCTCCACCCCCATGATGTGCTCCGTTCTCGAAGATTTAGAAGTCCGTATTTGATCTAGCCATTTTGCATAATCTATATATAAGGAAAGCACAAAAAGGAGGAAAGGGGATGGGGGCAGGGAATAAGTCATGTAGTTTGATTTTTTTGCCAGAAGAACACACTAAAAATAGAAATACTACTTTCAGATCAACTGATTTAACTTCTTTCTGCATAAAAGAAAGCATTCTTGTTTCATTGCAGCATCAAGACGCTAAAGAAACAGCACATGCAGTCATTAGATTTCTATACAACTTAGCACCCGTGCAACACAAATGAAGATTAAAAGGCATCATGTACTGAGCACACAGTACAAAGACTGTCAGCGGAGATCATCCAAATGCATGTTTGCTGGATGAAGCACTCAGTGCCATGACACTTGTCTATATTTATATAATAGTTGAACATACACATTACATACATAGGTGCCCCCATTAAAAAGCAAAACGACCTAGAATTTTATTTATAGCTCACAATCCGCCATCCTAAACAAGCATAATTCACAAGGCACACGAGCCATAGGAAGCCTAATAGCAGTTTGTTGCCAGCATTCACTTACCATTTTCAAGCCATTCCACTCCATCTGTGATCAGAAAGATGGACCCTTACAGCCCCTCACAGTGTCAAAAGCAAAAAGAACGTTATGTAAAAGCTGACATTCCTTCTTACAGAACTGCTGCCCAACGATGCAACAAATCGGCATATACTAGGCGCTGGTACACATACAAGCCGCCTCCTCTTTTTTGAGGTCATGACAGGAAACTCTTTGAAATACAATATGCAGCATTTACTGAAGCTCCTATAAATCACTCTCTTAAAAAAAAAATACCATGCCTACTGCGCAATACACCAAACCATAAAGTATCAGTCCCAAGGCATTGCCTTCTTATCTTATTTTTTTTCCTAAGGATTCCATTTTGCATATGTGTTGCCTGCATGTGAATGTGGGAAATTTAACCATCCCACCCCACCTTTTAGCAGTTCTATTGGCCACACGCAGCCTTGCATTAAAAAGTCAGCCTTCTCTTTATTCCAAAAGAGAAATTAGAATGACCTAAAAATGGCAAAGTAAACCCCTGCAGCCTTTTATTAAAACATAGGCAAGTATATACATGAGAGGGGGAGAAAGAGAAAGAGAGAAGGAAGAGAAAAGAAAGAAGACATTTAACAAGCGAGACAGCGGGAGAAAACTAAACTCATGTGACAACACAGACTGATCAAAATGCAGACTTGGGGAAAGCTATATGTTCTACACACAGACTATGAAAGACTGCTGCCACAAACAGATTTTAAAAACTACTAATACCTACCATAACCATTCTTAATGGTAAATAATGGGTCTTGCAAGGCTTCAATTCCTCTAAGATTTGATAGGGTTTCAGGGAATGAAATGTTTTATTATATCTTTTTTTCAAAAATCCACAAAATATACAGTGCAGATGTATGCTGCAGCAAAAGAAGAAAAAAACAAAAGAAAAACCACGCACTGTGTTGAAGCCCCCTGATTTTAGAATGTAGATAACAACTGAATAGAGCCTTGATGAAATGGGCTAGCAGCTTCTCCTTTTTACATCCATTTATGGGACCATCTGTCAGCTGAAAGCAAGATCCGATTGGCTAGGGAAACTAAAGGAGGCGTTGCAACATCAGGTGCTATTGAAATTAGCTCCTGCCAGATTGACAATGTTAATGATTTGGTGACCTCTACAACAACAGAGACCAGATTTCTGAACTGCTGCTTATGTCTAGTAATTAAGGGCCAGTTTAAGAACATCACACATGCATGGATTTTACCCACACTTTCCTCCTCATCTCTCTCTCTCTCTCTCTCTCTCTCACACACACACACAGCTGGTTCAGGCCACACCTAGAGTTTCCTACACATGGACATACAAGTCTTATACCTCAGTCATGCTTCCCTAACTGTATCTTCTCACCTCTTCCATGTAGGGCTCTGTAGTCTAGAGTATTTTAGCTACCTTATCTTTCTCAACAGTTGCTTTCCAGAGAAATGCATATTTAATTATCTGCCTCTAGGCTTAAAAGATATGACAAAAACACTTTAATGTGCATTTTAACTATATTTATGCAATAGTTGGTATAGTTTTTAATCTTAACATAATTCTTAGATTCTCATCTCTAACAAAGGATGCTGACACATAAAAATGTAGTTGTACTCGTATTTTTCAGCTGGTTTTTATATAATATTATCATGTATTTCTTAAACCAGTAATTTAGCTAAAATAATGAGAATGACAAATACTATTTTTAGTGAATCATACCACTGTTCTATTCTTGCTTAAGACAAGGGAAAATAATGACAATACATGTGATAAGATTCTGAAGTCCTGCTATGACTAGAATTTGAAATAGCTTTGTTATTTCCACCTGATGAGACCACAAAACTCCAATTAAAACTACAAGATAAACTTTTCACTGTCAACCATTTTTGATGTGGAACTTTTATTATTTTTATTTGTCATAAAAAGGTATCTCTTGGTAACTGCATTTATCACAGAAAAATTTATTCCAAGCAACTTAGCCAATATACTATTAGCTGTCGATCTTAACTGGGTTTAAGAATTTTACGCAGAAATTATTCTACGTATTCTATGTACTACTAAATATATTTTTCATTCCATCCAAGATTTAACACATTTTCAATACTTGGCAAGTCTGCCCATTTCCCATTGCATTATAACACAGTGTAAAACACTAGGATGGGCCACAATGCACGTTTATCTTCCACTGAAGCCATAATATTACCACACAATGAACAAACATAAACTTCAAAGAAAATAAGAAAGTGAAACAAGAGACAAAGCACAGTTTTAGAAGACAATCGCATCAGTCCACTGAAAAATATAAAATGTAATGCAAACTTGTGAAGTGTTTAAATGACTGCAAAATCAAGCTCGCTTTTTGCATCCAGATACGACTATTCTCCAGTAGAAGCTAACTGACTGAGCCATACAGTTTCAAAGCAGAAAACATCCGTAAGTATGAGACTAGAGTAAATGCAGAAGAATGATGCCAACGACGATACATCCAAACTATAGCACAATATGCTCACTGAAAAAGTTTCATTTGTAATGCTAATTCTGTTTCAATGTCTCACTGACGGTTAAAAAATTAAACACTGTATGAAGAAATCTTTTATCCATCCTTTTCCCTGTATGAACACACTTCACTGGGTTCTGCTTTAGTGATTTCGGACATCAAAAAGATTCGGCTCTTTGTCTTTAAAAAAAGACAAACAGCATCTGTAGATACTACAGCAAACTAGCTACACAGCCAATCTTAAATAAATAAATAAATAAATAAATAAATAAAATCCATGCATTTTGTATAGGATGGAGAAATATCGAGAGCTGCACAATGAAAACATTTAAGAGAACAGCAAAAATAAATAAATAAACAAGGCATACGAAATCCACAAGACAAATATACAAATGTCCACAGAGGCCTCTCTCCAAAGACAAAGGCAGAAACCTATTGTTGCAAAAGAGTGGAGAGAATCAGTCTTATTATCACATTTCCAGTAGATCATTAATCAAGGTGGGGGCTGACCAAAGCATCACCAAAAGTGACATAATTTATAAAGGATCAACATTTTCTATAAAGTGTCTCTATCATCCACCTGGAAGACTCCAAGTAAAGGTGTTATTTTCATGCAAGCCCTCCCCCCAAACTTGACTCAAAATACAGCTAATCCAATCTCAAAATGAAAGCACAGGACTGCTTTTTCCCTCCCTCTTCTTCCTTACCATAAATGAGCAGTTTCTTGACTCATTAATGACAGTTTCCCTTAAAAGAAGTGATCTCATAGCACTGTGTCCCTCTCCACCATGCATACATCCCAAAGGTTGCGGGTATCTTAGCATCAGGAACCGTCAGCAAGCTTTCTCATACAGAGCCCAGATGGACTATACTTGAAGCCAATTCAGCGTTAATAACTACCTACTCTGTGCAGTTAAGAAGCCTTACGTGGCATCATGTCCTAGGCAACAGCAGCTGATTAAAACCACAAATAAAAGACAACCCTGTTATCCAAAATGATTGAGGGAGGGGGGTTGTGTTCAAAACAAAGCGAAGGATTCCTAATTTCTCCTTTTCTTTTAAATCTCTCACTTTGATGGAATCTTTTCTAAGCATATAGAGGAGGAGAAGAAGAAAAACCGAATACTGCCCAGAAGATGTGACAAAATATTACCTCATTATTTAACAAAGCAGCACTAAGCGTCCTGGTGATTTCAAACATCTTGCCACAGATTTTGGTTTCTCAGAAACAGAAAGAGAATCCTTTGCAAATCCAGTCCTCTATCTGCACAGGGGATGCCAATTTTCCTGCACACAACAATGTTTTCTCCCTAGAGTTAACACATTAAAACATCTAGTCAGTGAGCTGCATTTTCTCTCTTAGCATACGCAGTAGACTCACTCCTGTAACATGTACCGCTCTCTTCTTGCTAGAATAGCCTGCTGCCCCAAACATGGTTGTTACTTAAACTATTCTTTAAAGTAACAGTTCGCTCTCTAACCGCCAGGTGGGCAATGTGGAATGATTGAAAATGAACATCTTGAGATTGCTGTAGAATAGATTGTTGCTATGATTCTTGATACACACAAAATCCAAAGTGTCATAAGAGACAAAGGTGTAGCTTGCACTTTTAACTCCTGTCTTGTCAAAATAGAAATAAACCACGCATCTCTCAAAAAGGGATGTTCAATCAATATTAAAATGTATATTTACAAAATGTTCTCCTCCTCAGAGAAAACAAGCCATCTAAATGGGAAATCCCAAAATTATCATTTTTGGACATTTAGTAAAACTGTCATTCAACCTCAGTTATGTCTGATTCACTCAAAATAGGATATTTCTATAATAATCCCATGTAGCCCAAACAAAAGGAATGCTGATTAACATTTGGATGAAGCGGACTGCAAAAACTGATTACAGAAAACTTGAATACCCAGGTTTCTTTAATGCTACCTGCAAGTTCTCGCTTGACATTTATAATCCATCATGGCTTAAAATGACACATGAAGCCACCAGCTAAATTTTATGAATCTATGAATAAAATAAAAAATAATTCCTATGAATAAAATAAAAATAATTCCTATCCATTTATTTGTTGAGATGCTAAATGTGAAACAAATATACGAAAAAACAAAAATCTTTGTATTTTAGCCTACAGCAGCTGTGGGGGAAATGTTACCTCTCTGAGCAACTGACAGGTTCTATTTAGAGATCTGTGTTCAAATCTTAGGGATGACAGTTCAAGAATATAAGCAAGATTCAGTAGATTTAATGTTATGATAAAGGTGGTGATCATGATGACAGTGTTAGTCCATGATAATGATGCATGAAACCTTAAAGAGCATAAAAGTTGTTTCTGTCTAAAGATATTAAAAAATCTGACTTTTGACCCAGGGAAGTATACAGGGTGAAAGAAAGCATATAAAACAAGTATATGCATTCATTCAGCTGCATGTATGTAAAGCCAATTTCATCAGAAAATAGGGATTAATGGGTTCTGTCAAAAGCTGTAAAGAAAACGTGCCTTGAAAGAAGTTTCATTAGAAAAAGGTCACATAACAGATCAAAGACAAGACTTGCCCCAATGGGATCAATGCTGCATGTAGACCCCTAAACGAAGACTGTTTTTGAACCCAGTGATGACTACAATAGTCTAGCATGCCTCAATCTGGTACCTCTATATTGCTTGCTAAGTCTAAAGTTCTAGTGTGGGTGACACAGTGAAAGCACACTCTACCACAACAAAATTTTCCATTTCTCATTCAGATAATATCCTTAGAGAGTATCAAATATATTAAAGACCAAATGCAACACACTGAACAGCTGCAATTTATCCAGTGGGATTTTTGAAAAGTATGAAATGCATGTTACATACAACTAAACATGACCTGCCTAAAATTATGGAAAACAGGATGGGGGATCTCCTCCCAAGAGATCTGAAAGGCTTTAATGTAAACTGTAAAACTACCACTGTCCATAGGACTATGTGATGTTTAATACACAGCCAAAGCAAGTATCTTCTCTTCTCTCACAACAGACATGACTGAAAAACTATAGCAGTTTTCTCTCCTGACCAGTTAAGAGTATCCACGAACATTCCACACCATCACATCAGTGAACACAAGTGTGTGAGATACAGTATTCCACTGTTAAATGTGAAATAAATATACCCATGTACACCACTTAATCTGAGTTTTATCCAATACAATCTACTGGATTCAAAGGTAGATTGGTGCGGTGTGTTAAAGCGAGATTACATATACTAAGGTGATCCCTGCTGAAACTAAGCAAAGGCCGTCTAGTCTCACATTCTGTCTTCAACAATAGCAAAAGAGACACTTCTAGAAAGTTCAAAGGAAGCCATGAGGTTAATGTTCTCATGTCCTTCAACCACCTACATACCATATTCAACTGCTGTTGTTGCTGTGTGCCTTCAAGTAACTTCTGACTTATGGTGAACCTAAGAGTGAACCTATCAAAGGATCTTCTGGGGCTGAGAGTATATGATGCACCCAAGGTCACACAGTAGGTTTCCATGGTCAAGTGGGGAATTAAACCCTGATCTCCAGGGTCATAGTTCATACATTCAGACTACTACACCTGACAGCAGGACTATTACACTGGCCTTGAAAGCCAAACTGGCAGAAGTGTGAGGTATACAAGCTTTAAATTAATTAATGCCTTCAGAAACTTCAGCTTGGCCAGAATGCTACAGTTACACTTAAAGAGAATATGTAACCCCCTTTTTAGGACAGCTTCACTATCTGCCAGTTTGATTTTGGGCACAATTGCTAGAGCTGCTTATGACTTTTTTTTCCAAACCACATACACCTTGTGAACAGGCTATTTGAAGTATAGTACTCTTCCATATCATCATGACCAGATTTTAGGATCTTTGGAGAAAGAATACCCCTTCTTTTTAATGCAGGAGATAATTTTTCTTGGTGGTTGCTCCAAGCTCTATAACTCCCTGCTAATGGAAGATAGAGCAGCTCTCTCCAGAATGTCCTTTCAGCAAATAAAGACTTTTTATTCATGCAGGTCTCTTGACATCAAATTGATGTGTTGTTGGAGTCTGTTTACCTGTTCAAGTGGTTCTATCTTTTATTGTTGTGTTTTCCCTTGGCTTTTACTGGGTGAAAAGGTGAAGTAATAAATTTAATACATAAATCTGCAATTTGGAACAGATTTTTTTAATTGTTGCAGTGCCAGCCATGACACCAAGAGCTTGCTTCTGGTTAGCTGCTGAAACCTGAGCCCCCACCAGTTCATGTGTGATTTTTCTGTCCCAATTTCCATTACCATACACTAAAGTCTGAAGTCTGTTTCATTTTCTTGGTAGCTCACCTACAGTAGGGATGAGAATTACATATCCCTCAGACATCACGAAACCCTGGGGTGACTCTGCAGCTAATAGACCCACCCACTCTCCTCCTTCAGTAGAAAAAGAGTTGAAAAGGGACCTGCTGCTCCTGGAACCATCTAGAGGCAGTAATTAACAAGAAGTAGTTCCTGCATCCCCCCACCCTTACATAAAAATACAAGCAGACTTTCGGTTCCTTTTGATTCATTTCCTTACAGCTGGCACTTGATTACAAGGTTGGAAAAATGGTCCCTAGCACCCTGCCTCAGGACCCCAATCTATGACCTATGTGGACATGTCCACTTGGATCACATAGCAATTTGCTTACTTGCTTGTTTTCTTGAATTACTATGCATCACCTGCAAACTACCATACCATACTGCCAATCTATTATAAATATATTAAACAGAGCATGGAGGAAGCTCACTACATACAGCCTTTCCTCCACATAAGAACTTTTAACTTTTGTGGATTCGATTATTCATGGATTATTTGCTGCCACCTCCACTGCTGCCTTATATCATTTTTAACAGGGACTTGTAAGTCTCACCTTGCATTCACAATTTCTCTGAAAGCCTAGTGAGACTGTGAATGTGAGGCAAGGCTTGTAAGTTCCTGTTAAGAATGTGGAACAATGGAGACAGCATCCCCCAGGGAGGGCAATTTTCCAGCTTGTTTGAGAGAAGCGATGATACAGCCGCTTCTAAAAAAGCCCTCCCTAGATCCCCTGGATATGAATAATTATAGACCAGTCTCCCATCTTCCATTTTTAAGCAAGGTGATTGAGAGGGCTGTTGGTCTTCAGCTCCAAGCTGTCTTGGATGAAACAGATTATCTAGATCCATTTCAAACTGGCTTCAGGGCAGGATATGGAGTCGAGACTGCCATGGTCACCTTAGTGGATGATCTTCGTCTAGGTATCGACAGGGGAAGTGTGACCCTGCTGGTACTCTCTCAGCGGCTTTTGATACCATAGACCATGGTATCCTTCTGGAACGCCTGAGAGGGCTGGGGATCGGGGGCACTGCACTTAAGTGGTTCCGGTCCTATCTCTCAGGTAGATACCAGATGGTGATGCGTGTGGACAGCTGCTCCTCGAAAAAGGAGCTTAGATCTGGCATCCCTCAGGGCGCTGTCCTGTCCCCAATGCTATTTAACATCTACATGAAACCGCTGGGAGAGATCATCAGGAGGCATGGAGCAAGGTGCTATCAGTATGCTGATGACACCCAGATATATCTCTCCATGCCTCGGATAACAGCATCAACTAAGGGTGGCATCTCGCTTCTGAACGAATGTCTTGAAGCAGTAATGGACTAGATGAGGAAAAACAGACTGAAGCTGAATCCAGATAAGACGGGGGTACTCGCTGTTAAGGGCCCTAGCCCAGGTATGGAAGTTTGTCAATCTGTTCTAGACGGGATCACACTTCCCCTGAAAGACTGTGTCCGCAGCTTGGGGGTGCTCCTAGACTCGCCACTTCAGATGGCAGCTCAAATAGATGCGGCGGCCAGGAGTGCCTGCTATCAGCTTCGGCTGATATGCCAGCTGCACCCCTTCCTGGAGCTGGAACACCCAAAAACAGTAGTGCATGCGCTGGTAACTTCACGGCTTGACTTCTGCAATGTGCTCTACATAGGGCTACCCATGTGCTTAGTCCAGAAACTTCAATTAGTTCAGAATATGGCAGCCAGGTTGGTCACTGGTAGACCTAAAACTGACCACATAACACCAATTCTGAAGTCGTTACAATGGCTGCCTATTAGTTTCCGGGCACAGTACAAAGTGTTGGTTATTACCTTTAAAGCCCTTTATGGCTTGGGGCCAGCCTACCTGCGGGATCGCCTTCTCCCATGTAATCCGCCCCGCACATTAGGGTCCTCTGGGAAGAACTTACTGCAGCCAGTCGGAACTAGGAGGACCTTTTCTTCTATCACTCCCAAGCTATGGAATGGCCTGCCAGAGGAGATCCGGCATATTACCAGTCTTGACAGCTTTAAAAGAGCAGTCAAGACTGATCTCTTCTGACAGGCCTTCCCAGACTACCATTTCCATCGCCTCCCATCTATTGTCTTGCTGCTTTGCTAATAGTAATTGATGGATTGTTGTTAATTGCTGTGTATTTTAAGGGGTTGGTGGGTGGGGAGGATTGGGTATGTTTTTAATGTCTTTTAATGTATTTAAATGTATAATGTATTTTATGTTGTTCGCCGCTTCGATCCGTGTGGAGAGGCGGGATACAAATAAATTTTATTATTAATAATAATAACAACAACAACAACAACAACAACTGCCAGCTGCCTGCTTTTGCCTTGTGAAGGATCCTGAACCTCAAGAGCAGAATGAGGCAGCTAACATGCTCCCACCACAGATTCAAATGTATTGTGTACTGTACATCTGAATCAGTGGTGGCTTGAATCTGTAGATCACACTTTTTTGTGTGCATTAAATATGGTTTATGGGGGAGGGACTAGAGGTATTTTTGGTTTTCCTGGGGATCCTGAATCCCAAACCCAGCAGATCTGGAGGGACAACTGTATATACTTTTGCTCCATTATAAAAACTATCAATTTATTCCTGCCTGCTGCTCTATAAGAACAGGCTACAAAATAAGTGAGGTTTTTACTTGATTCAATTACAAATCCCAAAAAGAGACCTTCCTATTTCACACCAGTTATTCTTTACATTTACTGAGGAACCTTAAAAAATATTTCCTGAAATCCCAGACCCAACTATGATAAGGAAGATCCATCTACTAAAATTGTCAAAATTCAATGCTATTTCACTTGTAAAGCATACCTTTCACTTGGCATACTACAGATATTATCTTTATTTTCCAACTGAAATACATACACTCACCCCAATAATTTCTGTTTCTTCATAATTCTTCTGCATAATTGTGGGCAGTATTTACTCCATATTCAGGTGTAGAAGAAACATGTGTGTTTTTCTTGGGGAACAAAGATACCTGCACTTTCTTAAGTTTGGCTTTTCTCTTCTCTCTTAAGATTGTGGTACCAATTAAAAGTACAATTATCACTGTAAATCAAATATTTGCAACTTCTGGTTTGGCAACAATGCATTTAAAGAAATCAGAAAGCACTGGGGAAAATTTCTCTTTATTATCCTGTTTACTAAGAGAGCTGTCTCATATAACTAAATAATAAATGGAGACTGGAGGTGGAAAAGCACAAAATATACACTTTAAAGAACCCCGCCCCCGCAAGACAACCAGACAACCAATATCTACTCAATGATGTGCCACCATATGTCATATTATATAAAAGAACAATGCAAATGTAAATGCTCTCTTAACAAAAGGGCAGCATTCCCATTTTCAATCTTTTGGTAGCAACATAAAGAGGAAGCTGCTAGAACTGATCAAAGCCACCTGTAGTCTACCATTTTGCTCTTGGAATATTCAGTCAGATGCCTCTAGGAAGCCCATAAGCATAACAGGAGCACGGTATCACGATCCTCCATGAGCTCCCACCAACTGACATTCAGAGACTTACAATTCTGATACTGGGTATAATATACAGCCATTATAACAAGAAATTCTTGATAACCTTACATTCCAGATTTCTGTCTAATCCACTTTTACAGCCATTAAATTTGGTAACTGTTACTACATCTTGGGATATCAAAATTCAGAGCCTGACTATGTGCTTAGTGAAGCAGTACTCCCTTTTAACTACCCAGAATCTCGAACCATTCCATTTCACTGGATGCCTCTCAGGATTTACTATTATGAAGAAGTGAAAAAGACTTCCCCCATCCACTTCCTCCATTATCACAGATAATTGTATACCTCTCGATCGTGTTGCAGCAAAACCTCTTTTTTCTAAGCTAAAAGCACTAATATTTTGTATAAACGCATTACTATATTGGCAACTTTTGATTCCTTTCCTAACAATCCCCCAAACAGACCAGCCATTTCCACAGGAAGCACATCAGACACCACCTATATCAATGTTTTCACTGATCTACACAACACAGCCTTGAGATTCCTTTCTGAGTCAGTCACAACCAGTTCTGGGCCTATCAGCAGATAAAACTAGAAACTTCTGTATCTGTCACTTTATACTTCTTTAAACTCAACTACATTTAGAAATTTGATGCCCACCTCTTCCAAGGCATTTTTAACCATTCTGTGCCATCAGTCAGTTTGACAACCTCACTGTTTACTTCTACATCCCAACAGTTTATGAAAAACATAAAAAAATGAATAGCCTCATCAAAAACCTTTGGGACACGTCAGTGCTTATTATCTCTTCATTGAGAGCTGTCTCTTTTTCCTACTTTTAATACAAGAGAATGCCTGTAAAACAGTCAAACTTATGTGCAAAGAGGCAAAAGAATATTGTCACAAGACTTTGTGAAATGCAAATATTACACAGACCCAAATGTCATATTCCAAGATATGGTTAATTCTTTGGTGGATACTATGTGGACTCCATCACTTACACTAGTTAAAATAAGTACAAAAATTGCATAAAATGTGAGTATCCATTAAAGGAATACTGCAAATAGTGTATTTCATTAAAACACACAAATCCTATTTATAGTAAACTAACAGGAAATTATTAATCTGCTTAAGATATTCTGTCTCCAGCTTCATGTCTTTCTAAAGATTTACTTTAGATCTCTTTTCAAAGTATTTTTCCTACATATGGAAGAAGCAGTTACAGAACCCTACTCTCTGACAGTGTTCTGGAAGATATATATTTTAGAAATTTTCAAAGCAATACCGGTCCAAGTCTGTTTCTCCATCAAAAGTTTGGTAGGAGAAGAGTCTTTTGGCACTTTTAAGACTTATTTATTTCAGTATTTTTTTTCATGATTACATCATCTGAAGAAAACAGCATCTGAGAAAATAGACTGTAACCCACAAAAATTCATGTAAAATATATAAGTTATATCTTTAAGGTGACAGAAGACTCTCCTCCCCTCCCTATTCCTCATTTTAAGTGATCTCTATATCATAAGACCAAACTAACTATTGGCCTATAGGGCTACATGTGGTAAGAAACTGGTCGTATATTTTCAACAGTAATTGTATATCAAAGCGGCCCATTTACAACAAACTTGCAAGGCTTCTTTCTTTTCCTGTTTCAAGCATCATTAAGGACCATGAACAGCAGACTGACCACATGACCAAAATCATAATGCAGTAAACCAGCGGTTCTCAACCTGTGGGTCGCGACCCCTTTGGGGGTCGTACGACCCTTTCACAGGGTTCGCCTAAGATAATTGGAAAATACGTATTTCCGATGGTCTTAGGCTCTATTCCCTCCTCAGTGGTGGTGCGCAAGTGCGAGCCATGCGCTCACGTCCTCCTGCCCCCTTTAGCTGGAGTGCGTGTGGCCACATGCACTCCCACCAAAGGAGGCAGGAGGACCCGAATGCATGGCTCGCGCTTGCGCACCACCACTCCTGGGTCTTTTCTGCACACTACCTTATTGCGGAGGTGGGGGGTGCCATTTGCGCAAGCAGGTTCTTGCACGAGGCGCTCTCTTCGCTGCTCCTTCGTCCCGCAGCTGGCTTCCTGGTCACGCAACTACCTTCCTTCCGCAGTGCAGCCTTTGCTGGGGGGGGGCATTATAAATAATAAATAAATAATTTTATGGTTGGGGGTCACCACAGCATGAGGAACTGTATTAAAGGGTCACGGCATTAGGAAGATTGAGAACCACTGCAGTAAACTGCTAAATGTTCTTACTCTGCAACACACTGTCTTACAGGAGGGCCACGGCTTGTTTTTGTCAGGCAGTAATAATGTAAAGGATTTCACACTTAGACTGCAGTTCTATACAAATTCATATCAGAGTAAGTCCTATTAAAAACAGGTGATTGTATCTCTCATTAGAAATGACCAAGATTCCACTGTACATCATGTATAATCAACAGGACTTACATCATTTAATAAGGAACAGAAGTCTCCTCTGGTAGCCTTGGCAAGGCTCAGCCTTTACGTTCCATGTAAGAACACCACAATATCCAAAGACAGGACATGGTCTTTGTTTTTTGTTATTTTCTGTCTTATTAAAATAAATATTTCAAAGATCTCATCTTAAAAAATACAGTTTATTCAAACCACCTTGCACAACTGAAATGCAAAACAGTGATTAAGTGACAATTAAAAAAATCAAGAACATTTAAAGAAGAATTTAAACATAAAAATTACACACAATCTTCTGAAAGTGGGGAAAAGAAGGGGCATAGCAAAACTCTCTACAACTATACTTTCGTCCCCTCCATTCCAACCAAAGAGAAAAAAAAATGTAAGACTTGTTGAATCTGGTTTTCATAATTTGAATATAATTTTATAGCAAATTATCTGATTAACACATTAAACTGTAGGAAAATTAGCCATTATTTTAGAACAGCTGAACAGAAACCTAAACTACATGTTACTAAATTATATTTGAACATTTCTGTTGCTGAAATAGATTTACAGTTTTTTCCTCATGCTTTATATGGATTCATCAATGCAAGAAGCAGCTCTTTTTCCTAGCAGTATAACTACATGCTTTGTTACCTGTGTCTAGAGATGTCCTGTTCCATTCAGATAAAACTTAATTGTTCTTCTGACACCTGAACAATAAGAGACCTTTAAACTCACCTAATAAACTACAAGTACTTTATTTCTAGCATTATTTCAGAACGAACACAATGGCAATAGAACAGATACTGCATCAGGTTAAAAAGCCATTTTATCTTTCAAAAATATCCTGCTCAGTTATAACAGTGCCAATATTGGTAAAATAAAACTGTACTGCTTGCAAAGAAATCCTAGGTATACTTTCCTTAGAAGCCCCACTGAGTACCATGGAAATTACTCCTTAGTAGATATTAGGACTGTACTGCTACATCATAATTTTCTCTGAAGTAGAATTGCAATATTTTATCAAGTCTCATAGTTATATAAAACAAAGGGAATTCTTAAACCAATGTTTTTTTTAAAAAAATGATTCTAATTTGTAGCAAAAATCCACATCTATAGTTCTTCCATTCATTTTTATAGCTCCTGCTGAAATGCAAACCAATCCGTTTTGAATCTGGTATATCACATACCCTTTAGTGAGGGTAGCCCAAGTGAAGTAAAATTTACAACAATCATTTAAGACAGCCAAATATACTAAACTATCATCCTAATGGCTGCAAAGTGTGAGTGAGCTATCAATTATTTCCTCAATGATACAATCCTAAAATCTAATTAATCCACTGAAAGGTTCCCACCTGGTATGAAGAAAGGCAAATTATGTGAAAATTAGCTGCAACACATGGGATCAGCTGTAAAAGTTGCAACATGTTGGAAGTATCTGTACTTCTACAAACCAGGATATTGCCACCAAGCTGATAGCTTCTTCTCACGTGTGTGGATGGTAATATTTGGGCTGTATGATAATGGTTACTTGGAAAAAATGAACTTGGAAAAGTTACATTGGTACTATAGCTCTTCCAACTTGACCATCAGTGCTAGAAATGGAGGAATTAACAGGAAAAAGATAGCTTTTTAAAGCTTGGATACATACATACATGCAATTATCTCTCCTATTTTTTTATTGTAATGATGGGGTGGTGTCTAAAACAGAAAGATTCGTTTAATATTGCACAGCTAGACTGATACCTACTTCTCTAGTCCCACTTCCCAAAACAATCTGACAAAGAAGTAATTTGCAACACAGAAACAATGTACGTATTGGGGAGAAGCTAGTTAACTTTTTCTCAGTTTTTCTTCTCTTTAAACTGCTCTCCCACTCCAGTTATAGAACCATTTTTTTAATCACATAACAATAGAATCCATCCTCCTGCTGCTTCCCTATGGAATATTTTCTACTCCAAAGAAGTAGATATTAGACAATTTTTTTAAAAAAAATTATATTCCAAAGAGTTCTCAGTTACATACAATAATGCTTTAGTGTTAAAAGCAGGAAAATAAAAAAATAAAAGGAGGAAAATTAACATTAGTCTTAAGTTTCTATAAAAGCAAATATAAGTAACTTCATAACATTTGTCTATATATCATCCTCTCAGATTTTGCAAGCACTGTTAGGTCTTCTGCAGAGGAAAATTATTTTTCATCAGTCTAAAGGGCTAATATTAGCATACAACTAAAATACATCATATGCCATGATCCTAAGCTTTCCTCCACCCCCAAGACACGGAATACAGTCAACTGAGATTCTGATCAGGCGTTATACACTGGGCACTGTAACAAGAGAATTAAACCCATCATTCTGCTGGTTCTCACAGCAGAGATTTCATCCCTTCCTCTCCCACCTTCAGTCTTCTGTGTCATCCATGCCCTGGTTTGGAAGGGTGTCCCAGTCTTCTAGAGCCAGTGTAGTGTAGTGGTCTGAGCACTGGACAGTAGCCCTGGAGACCAGGGTTCAATTCCCCGCTTGGCCATAGAAACCCACTGAGTGACCTTGGGCACACCACATACTCTCAACCTCAGAAAATCCCATGACAGGTTTTGCCTTAGAGTCACCATGAGTTGGAAATAACTTGAAGGCGCACAGAACAGAACAACAACACCCAGCCTTTTGGAAGCATCTCTGGAGTTGCACAGGTGCTGTACTAGAAAGCAGCAATTGTCCCTTATCAGTTCCACTGGATCCTGTGATTCTACCAACAGACTGCCAATGCTGTATACTGCTCAAAGAGAAAGATAAGTAACTAAAAAAATGTTCCAGAAGATTTAAAACACTGAAACATTTATTTAGAAAATTAAAAATGTAACATGGGGACAGTAGTGAATCAAATTAATTTCAGAAAGCCTTTAAGATACCCAGTATTTATAAAGTATTAGCCTCCTAATTTTGGAAACCAGAAATATCCTAATGCTATTTTATTTTGCTTATTTTTAAAAGAATAAGTTTGCTGTTTCCAAAATAAAATTTCTTTCTTCTGGAATGAAGTTCTCAAGACTAAGGAAATATGCCAGTTACTATCCAGAGTTTTATAAATAATTTAACCTGGTAAATTTTCCTATACTCCTGACAATATTCCCAAAAAGACAAAAATGTGTTTCTCATGGAACATAAGCAAACTGAACTTGAAAGGACTTTTCTCAATCAACTTTTCAACAACAGTCATTATCATGTTTCAACACTCTACATAAAACGTGGCCACGTGACAATCATTCAGCTTGATTTCTTTAAAAGATGGGTTCTAAAACTTTTTTTGTGCCAGAGGCCCCTTTTGCAGTCTGCTAAAACCTAGCACTCTTTCTCAAAACAGTGGCAGGTTCAAGGGGTTCACCACCTTCCCTGGCAGTGGGTCTAATAATTACAGTAACCTTGAAACACTAATGAGCTTAAAGAATATTTCAAGATATCTGCAAAAACTGTAATATATTAAAACATGATTGTCATAATTCATCCTCTGGAGTCGCAAGATTCAGATTCAGACTACCAGGAATCTACTCCTGATGTCAGTGGTCTCTCTGAGTCTGAGGAGCTGGGGGCAGGGAGCCCTACCCTCCAGCTGACTAAAGCTGAAGATACAATCCAGTTATTTGCCAAGAAAGGAGAGGTTATATAGGTCCAAGAGGCTATTGAAGAGGAGATGCTGACTAATTAAGCACCTGTTGCTTTGGGATAGCGGGCTATAAATTTTTCCGGTAGTTCACTGAAGGTTTTGTTGCTTACAACGGTCTCTCTCAATGACTGGATGTATTCTTTGGCATTTTGTGTTTTCTGGACCCTAGACTGGCTACTTTTTGCAACTCTGTTCTACTCCTTGCTGACTCTTTATTTGGACTACTAATCCGCTGTGTGACTTCTGGATTGACTGATGACCAGCCTCTTTCTTCTTCCTTCATCCTGCTAGAAAAACTATGACTGACCTGAACTGGCTCAGATGATTGACAGCTCTTGTATTCCAGCTACCTGTGTCCTGGGACACTTGCTGAATGGAACATAGGGCAGAGATCTAGATTGGTGTAAAGTCACATGTACTGTTAATATTATTGTGGTTTATTGCATACATTCGTAATTAAAGGAAATGCTACATTTCAGTTGGACAGGTTAGTAAAAAAAGAAAGGATTCTCTCCTTCAACCAAGATCATGGACACCCTGAAATTTATCCAGAGGTTTCAATTTAGATCTTTCTTTTATTAAGTTCTCAGACAATTTCATGTCTATTGTTAAGAACCGGAATGCAAACAACAATTTTACAAGGTTTTAAAATTTTACATAGTGACTCATTAGCTCTCTGACCAGCCTGAAGCTTTTCATAAAAAAAGGTGCCAATGGTTTCATTCTGAAACTTTTGTAGAAAGAGTTCATGGTATCTATCTAGCAGCTGTTTTCACAAAAGTCATTTTGAGTTTCATGAATGGCTTTTGAACAGCAGCTTTCACATACCCTACAGGTTTACTGTGTGGAAATTCTGTTTCTTCTACAAGTTTATTGGCACTGTCAAACACAATGATTTCCCTATCAAGACAGCATTCTTGATACTCTCCAAAGAGCTAGTGGAGCATACCTCCTGGGGAAACCTGTGCTGGTAGTCACAGCTATACCAAAGGAACTCTCCCTGCTGTAATACAATCTTTAATTACAAAGGTAGTCATTTATATGGCAGACAGTTCTTTGCACTTTTATTTCTGAAAGTTTCAATGTTTTTAGTCATTCCTCTTTTCTTCTTTTGAGATTTTGCTACTTGTGTTTGGCTTTGACCCAAAACACATCATTACTGGCTGCAAAGAAGTAGAGCCTGAATATTTGCAGATCATTTTTGTAATCACATAGATGTAAACAACTCCATTTGCAAGCTTAACTTTGAAATTTAGCATCAACAAACTCCATCTGCAAGGTTTTCATCTAACTTGGCTCTTGGTTGTTCACTTTACAAGTATGGTCCCATGACATGGAGCCATGTTCTGTCTGTGTATTTGAGGGAGCAGGTTCAGTTCTTTCATTTTAAACCTTGTATAAGGTTAAGTGTTCCAGTGGATAATCTGTACATTACCCCTAATTAGGCAAATATCTTATGCTATAAGCAATGTGTGATCTTAGTAAGTCACAGACTGAATCAGACCGACTGGCAGAGTGGTCCCCTGAATCTATGTCTTTGCACTCAAAACAGCTACTCCAAGTGCCGAAAAATGAAGATTGTCTTTTGGTAGTGGCATGTCAAAAAATCAATTACACAAGGGTATCATGACCAAAATTCCCCTGATTTTCTCTGACCTACTTTCCAAAAAACAAACAAAAAACAAAACAAATAAAACCAAACCAAAAAACAAACTCTCAAATCAAATCTTTCTGCTCAACTACTTCAACATTTAAGGTTTTAAAAAGCATTACTACATATTGTCCAGGTTTTGTTAACTTAATTGCAATCCTGAGGAATAGATTAAGTTCTCCTATGGTCACTAGAGCTTACTTCTGAGTAGACTTGTGTGGAACTTCACTATAAAGAAACAAACTTTATTTATATTTTTGCCAATATGGTATCTAATGGTGCTCAGAACGTACATTAAAACAGAATACAACTACCCCCTCCATCATAATAATAAGTTAAAACAAATTTACACACATTTGAAGCAGCTTAAAGGTAACTAAAACTACAAGCAAGGCGTATAAACAATGAAAAATACAGCATACTCCACATTTTTTTTTAAAAAAAAACACCTTCCGTAATAACCAGTAAAGAGTTAAAAACCAATCTAAGTCAAAACAAATCTGCGCTTGTCAGTGGGAGAACAGACAAGGGGCCAGTCTAATCCCCCCCCCCGGAGCTTCACAACCTGGGAGCACCACTGAGAAGCCCATTTCACATATCCTCACTAAACATGCTAAATGTGATCTAAATCTCTTTTGCAATTTTTTTTTTTTAGCATTTTCATTTGTCTCCCTACTCAATCTCTGAATTCTGGGCTAAAGCTAACATTAATTGTATTGAGGCTTGCCAGAATGAAAATTGGAGAGGGTTCCTGTACCATTACAGTAGAAGAGGAAATTTCAGCAAGTGTTTCTTGTTACCTGAATGCATGACAAGAAACACTTGCTGAAATTCCCTCTTCTACGCAGCCATTAAAGACAGAAGACCCTCTTCAGATTTTATTTTGGCAATCCTGCCTACTGAAATGAGTAAGACTTCTGTTGTGACAAACAAGTCCTATTAATTTCATTGAGCTTAATTTTGGTAGAAATAATTTTGGACTGAACTGCATACTTTTAACTTTCAAATTCAAAACTTTTTGGCCAACTTACAAAACTGTAAAGAGGTATGTCTGCATTTAAGTGATAGATGTGAGGTCTCATCTTATTAACAGGTCTCAAAATCAGTTTTTGGCAAATGCTATCAAACAGAAGGCAACTGCAGCATATGGATAACTCAAATTTCAAATTATATACTATGTTAACTCACTTTTAAAAGAATAAAGAGAGAGAAAAGCTGTTTTATAACAATCTTCATGCTATATTTTTAAAATACTCACACGTTTACCTATTTCTAAAGATAATTTTAAAGTACATTCAAAAATACTAACGTGAATTTTAATACATCCATAGAAAATTAACAAAATACCTGAGACATCTGCAAATGGATGTCTTATTGGAGGCACTGACATTTGAGATTTATGTATCTCTTTATATCAACATTTTAATTATTTTACATTTAGAAAAGGAAGTGTAAACATACAACAAAAGGATAATGCTTTTATACTGTTATTATTTTAAAATTATTTTTTGGAAACATTATACAGCATAGGTATGTTTATGAGCTAAGTGAACAACTGACTCCTATGAATCACACCTCACTACTGACATGCAATGTCCATTCTACTGAGTCATAACAATTTCCTGTAGCTGGCAGGCTGCAATCATAGAGCAGCATAAAATGAAGAGCAATACATTTGTTTGAATAGAGTTTCTGATATAATGGAGGCTATACTAACTACATTCCCTCATAATTCTTCATACTCCCAATCAAATCCATTTTCTTTCAGAAAAGTATCTTAGCAGGAGAATAGATTCATTCATTTTCACTCATTCATAAACACAAACGCATTTCCATACACACAGAAGACTCTGAAAGAAGCATAAATAACTCTATATCATTTAATATTTTTTTAAAAAACAACAACAGTCATTTGGTCTCTTTCTATCAAGGTGTAACAAGCCACAGCAGGCCACAAAACATCTCCTTGTTGAACTATAATTTGTTTGGACCTGGAAACAAATCACAGAGATGGCTATTGACCTGCATAAATTCCAAACAAGGAAAAATCATTCAATAATACCCAAGAGCAGTAAGAATTTTATCTTTTAAAAGCAATATTTTAACAGAGACCAAAACCAGACTACAACTACCAGGTGAACTCAAGTTTTCACTTTAGAACTTTTAAGCAGAGCATATACAGTCAGCCCTCCACATTTACAGGTTTCACTTTCACAGATTTGATTATTTGCAAGCTTCTCCAACTTTTACCTCCCACCTCAGGCAATTCTTTTTCAAAGGAACCTTTTCTCTCAGTTGCTCTGATCAGACTGTGCAGTTCTTTTAAAAATCCACTCTCTGGTCCTCCTACTCTTCCACCAGCAGTTGCTTCTCAGCTCTACAAACCCTCTCCTGATGCTCTCTCCACTCAAGGAAGGAGAAAGGGAAGAGAGAGGAGTATAGGACGACCATGCCAACCCACCCCCTTTCCCTGACCTCTTTTGGACCCTGGGTGTCTGTTCTCCCCACCATACCTCGGCCTCCTTCCCACAGACGCACACACCCATTTTGATATTTGTGATTTCTCCACTTCTGCAGGGGTCCTGAGCCCCAACACTAGTGAAGGTGGACAGCTGACTGTACTCATCTATTATTTGAAGACAAGTTATTTTAAAACCCATGTGATAAGCTTTTTAGAAGACTCTTAGACATAAACACCTATAACTTTATGGTTCCCTAATGGCACAACAGGGCAGATGTAATGATTGTTATTATTAACCCTTCATCCTAACTAAAGGATGAGGGAATGGACTTGTAAGAGTAGGTTTTCATCCCATGCCACGCCTACTTCGTCCAAATTATTTAATCATACTAATTATGGCCAAGATCCTGCATCATCATCATAGTTAAGACTGATGATGCTTTGTCTTCAAAATCTACCTTTGCAGACTGCCAGCACCCACACTGAAATGCTTCTGAAGCACTAGAGATGGGAGCCCTCGGAAATTATGTCCTCAGCACCTCAGGGTCCTGCCACAGCTGCTTGTTCCAAGGCACTCTGCCACTAGAAACATGCTGTAGACCTCATTTCTCAGCATCTCCAGCACCTCAAGAACACTTTGGTTGGAGTACTACCAGGGTGCAAAGGTTTTTGGAATCATGTTCAGTCATTCATGACTATAAACATGAATACTCAGCAGTCAGGATATTGCAAGTCCAGTTCAACAACACCGTGACCACTGATCAGTATGCCACTCCGATTCGTCATTGTACCTGAACAGAAATGAACTACTGTTCACTACTGTTCACCAGAATATGCCCATAAATTAGGAATTCTAACAGGCTTTGTATTCTGGACTAAATCTAAATTCTGCTCCCCAACACAGTATACCTACTGAATAAATTAATAAATTGCCCAAGTCAGCACTTCTGTATGTCCCTCTGACTCACAGTACCTTTGTTTGCTGAGACTAGTAGGTTGATTGAGCACTCTTCCACCATATCAATGTACAAAGACTTAAAAATCAAAGATCTCCCCCAGTAACTTGCTCACTCTAACCTATGCCCCCAGTAAGCATTACTGCAGATTACACAGTAGGCAGAGCTTTTCAGAATATAGATACGCCTTATCTCCAAATATGGCCCTGACCAGTTTCCCTGATTCAAGTAGTACCGAACCACTAGAATGCAAACAAGGAGTCAATGGAGGACAGGCAGAGCCAACAGGCCAAGAGTGTCTGTCATTGTAATATGCAATATATTCATCCTCAGTATACTCCCACGCTATTTTTTGGTAATGTTGCAAATGCATTTCTTTTCTGCAAGCTTTCCCACCACAGTTCAGCCTACCATGTCTTTTACTATAATGGATGATACAGATAGTGCACTCTGATTTCATATGTGTTTACATCATTTGTTTTCAGATTACTTGTGTCTGAAGATTCCAAAGCACTGCACAGCACTTTACAAATACTTGCAAAGAAAACTAACTAAGACAAATAAATAGATGTGGCATGAGTTTGTCTGGGTTACAGCTACTTATTTCAAAGGAAGCAGGTAGCACATATTTCTCTAAAACTGCTTTACTTAATTGTATTACTAGTTACGAGAGTGTATCTTTATCATGGCATTTGTGCCCAGATTTCTGCAAACACCAATTTCCTCCCAAATTTGTTAAATCTTTTCTGTTTTTAAAGAAAACTGCTTTTTCCCCACTTTTTACAAGACTTTGGATACAACTGTGGAAACTGTCCCAGGAGTCTCCTTCCCCCTTGTTATTTACCAGAAGATCCTATTTTAATTTTTTCCCCCAATTTTAAATTTATTTTTTACAATTTGAATCTTAGGAGCAAGGTATGTGGGGGAAGTGTGCCAGTTCCCAGTACCAGTGTCCGTGGTTTTTAAACTTTGTTTAAATTTATTTGTCTGTTTTTAAGCTCTGGCATCTTAGAATCATAGGAACAATCTTCTAAACACATTGCTATTTTTCTCTGTCTCCACCTCCCCACCTTTTTTTAAAAACAACTCTTCAGCTATCTTCTTTTGAAAAGTAGTAACAAGCATTACTGGGGCTTCAGAGAAATTGTAGGGAAAAGGAACCTGGGAGTCTACAACCTTCACTACTTCACCCATTATTTACTTCTTTAAACTCATGCCCCAAGGAATACTATAAAGGCACCAGATCCCATCTTACTTTGGAAGCTAAGCAGGGTCAGTCCTAGTTAGTACTTGGATGGGAGACCACCAACAAAAACCTTGACAGAGGAAGAAACTGTCAAAGCTACCTCTGAGTATTCCTTGCCTTAGAAAACACTATGAAATTCATGAGGTCACCATAACTCATCAGGTGACTTGAATGCAGGCGTACACACACACACACACACACACACACACAGTAAAACTAATTGTGGGAAGTGTCCTATGTTTCTCTAATTTTTTGCTAGATTTTATTGCTATTTTTTGCTAGATTTTATTTATTTACTGTTCATACCTCCCCCTGCCGTTCTCTTGCCTTTTGACCAGGCATGCTTGCCTTCCTTGTCTGCACCCAGCAAAACACAAGGAAATGGGAGGAGGACAATGGGGTGAAGGCATGCATGTGCCTCGTAAATAATCAAATTCATGAAGGTCAAACTCGTGAATGTGGAGGGAGGACCGTACTTACTGACCTCAGTTTGCCTTTTCTTTGCAAATGAATTTCAACTACCCCTAAACCCACAGATTGTAGGTGAACAGTAAACTGCTGGACCAGTGTTGCTCTCCTATGTTGCTTCTTTGGTTTACTCTTGATATTGAACTTCATGTATCGCAGTTTATTCTTTCAGGGCCAAAAGTTGCTGCTTTGTCAGACAAAAGTTCAAAGGACTGATTTCATATTGTTTGATGATCCAGAGACTATTTCTGGGTGCTTGCACCTAGCATCTGCTCCATGTACCACTCTGCCTATATGTCAGATGCCATCAACCAGTAGCAAACCACAGCTAAAGTCAAAAAGGAAGAATGAATGTACACAAGAAAGAAAATGTTGAACAGAAGAAGCACACAGGCCAATTGCTCAATCTCATTAAAAGGTTTAAGAGACAGAAAGAACACTACCACAAATATAGTCTTGAAGTTTAGGGTATATTTTTCTGAACAACAAAGATATTGAAATGTAAAGCAGAAGTTTAAAAAGCTACATTCATGATTAAATTTGCATGATCGACATGTTCTTTCATTACACTTCTTAAGAGTTTTCTTTTCAAATTCATTAAATATCCCTCTGTTAGGAATACAACCTTCTATTATGTCTTATTGATATTATTATTAAGACTTTTACAAAATTAGACATGCAGCTGCAGTTTCTAGAGTCTTCAGGAAGACTCTAAGAAACATAACACAACCAAAAATGTTCAATTCCACATCTTCCACATCATATTTCACAGTAAAAGCAGGTATTCACTAAACATTTGTTTGTATGTATTGGTTCCATACAGAATGTAAGAGTGGCATGGATCTTAACACTATGGATTGGGGGAGCATCCAACATGTCTCCTCTGCACACATATGGTAAAAACATAGATAAGTAGGTGCGCTGGGTGCTTTACATTCTGAAGCCATTTTCATTTAGGTGTTTACAACATGCAGCTATAATACACTCTGCTCTATTTTAAATAGGGATTGGGCTGAGTAATATGTCTACTATATAAAAGAAGGAACAGCTTCTGGGAGGCATTTCTAAAGATCCATGAAACAAATACTTTCTGACATGTTCCGGTCTTGCTAACAAATAAAGAGATCTCAAATAGGGCGGAAGTGTTTTTGTGCTCCCTTTCACAACTTGTTAAGTTCCTCTAAAAATTATTTAATATATTAACAGGCTGAAATCATTCACAACGATTCACCCGATTATCCTACCCTCTGGACAGTTAAAGATTCCTTCAACATGTTACATATTTATTTATTTCATATCTTCATGGTTTGCCTATGTAAGACAAATCTGGACAGTAGTGTTGTTCTTGCACAATTATATGGGTAACCTTATTTTTTCCTGGGATTTTCTTCAAGAATTCCAGGGACTCACATTGGCCCTTCTTTCCGCAATGAAACAATGCAGCAATGCTATGGACAGTGTTCATAAAACAAGCAGGAGAGGTAAAAAGTCAACTTGTATTCGTTTTAAATCCTTCAGGAATCTCTGTTGTTATCAAATACGCACTCTGGGTTATGAGATTTCTGAGGAAATTAAAATTTTGTTTCTAAAATTAATAGTGAACAATATAAAGGGTGAATACCTACTTTTCATAATTTCTTATGAAGTTCAATTGACAGTGAGTAAAGATAAAGATATCTGGCAGACTTTAAGCAAATAAATGCAAAATTATAATAAAAGGATTTGGAAAATGTGTGGAGTATAGATCTGCCACCAGTTTTTAATGAATGCATGGGGCCTCTTTGTTCAGATATAGTACTGCAATGAGTAGATGGTGAGGAAAAGGCTGTTTTCAAGTACGTTTGCTCTGAAAACTGACCAATGATCTTATATAGGCAGCATTTCCATGAAGAGCTCTGTAATTTCTACAGGCGAAGTTATTCTGAAAGCAAGGGCTGGCTATAATAAGCTCCACCTGCTGATTTCTGACGGATATGCTTTAGCCACTAGGCAAACATCCATATTATCAGGTCTCAAGATAAGCTCTGTAATGCAGCATGGGAAAAGGGTAAAACACATGGCATAATGCGTGTGTAGGAAGAGTTGTCATTTTAAGGCATTCAGCACACACCACTTTAATGAAGCTGTAGTTCAACACAGAGGCCATTTCCGCACTACAGTGTTAAAGTGCTGCTATTCCACTTTCAACGCCCTGTGGAATTCTGGGCTTTGTAGTTTACTGAGATCAAAGAGCTCTTTGGCTGAGAATTTGAAGTGCCCTTCCTTAAACTACAAACTCCAGAATTCCATAGGAGGTTGATAGTGGCACAGCAGCACTTTAACACTGTTGTGCGGAAATGGCCAGAGCTACCAGGAACTAAGTCACACTGAATGTGCAATGACTTAACTTCATGCAAAGGACTACCTTCCAACCGTCCTGTAGTGCAGGTCAGGAACATGATGCCATTTTGCAGAGTGGAAGCTACCTTTGATCAAGCAGTTTACCAAACAACACATGAACAGCTACCAGGAGTTATAGTTCGGGCACAGAGTTCCCATTTCAAGTTCTCAGCCACTACATGCACTAAGGCTAATGAAACACCCAGACTTTAAATACGGAAATTAAAAAAAAATTCACCAAAAATGTAGAAGTCAATGCCCCTAAAACTAAGGCTGAGAATAGCGTAAGGAGGAGACCCCAGAAGGGTAAACTGGACTTCAAAAAGGATGGCCTGCACCTATGTTGGTCAAGGGTCATAACAGGAAGTTTGCTTACAAATGGAAAGGGCTGGTGGTAGTGATAAGAGAAAAGCAGATAATGGGACTTCCATATAAAATACTTTTACTAAATTCTTTTGCTATATATATATATATATATATATGCTATATATATATATATATATGCTATATATATATATATATAGCATATATATATGCTATATATATATATATATATATATGCTATATCCATGCATCTACACGTGCAAGAAATGACAAATTCAGCAAAAGCAGCTTATTATGAAAGAACTTGTACCTCTCCATTTCAGACAGTAATACCTACATTTTCTAATTGAAGGTGAACTTCTTAATTCATTACCTGCAAGGAGACCTAGTGAGCTGAACTGCTAGGGGCCATCCCGCCTTCCAGATTTCCCAAATCCACAACCCTGGAATCCTATCCCAACAACCCGGGAATAAACTTCATCAAATTCAACATGCCCTAGTTTGGGTCTGGAAACTGTCTTCGGTGCCCACTGAGTTCTTCACCTCCCTTCACCCACACAAAGACAGTGCTTTTGTGACACAGTACGTTTCCGCATTAGCCTGTTATCGCGCGATGATTCCACTTTCAACCTCCTCTGGAATCCTGGGGTTTGCAGTTTCGGGAGGGGCCGGCCCCTCCCGAAACTGCAAACCCCAGGATTCCAGAGGAGGTTGAAAGTGGAATCATCGCGCTATAGCAGGCTAGTGCGGAAATGGCCACATTCTCTGATTCCACCTTATGTTTCAAGGTGTATTGTCCGTCCACCCCGCCTTCACTCCATCATGAGGAAGATCAGGTGAGATTTTACCGTCAAAGTTTGTTTTTCCAACATGTGCCAGCGAGGCAGCTTCGTAGCTGGAGAAAGGAGACACTGGCCACTTCCGCACTAGACTGCTATAGCGCTATTATTCCACTTTCAACATCCTATGGAATCCCTGCGTTTAGGGAGGGGTCTTGAGTTAAAAGTGGAATAATAATAGCACTGTTAACCATCTAGTCTACACAACTTCACCCCCACATGTGCCTCAGATACATAAACAAATGCTCCCGATTTCTTCTAAGTATCCTTCTCCTCTTTTGGGGAAAATGAACCCTTCCCCACCGGGGGCTGCTGACAAAAGGCGGCCGGGATCCACACAAAAAATACCTGCGCGGACGCGATCCTGGCTGCATTCTGGTTCCGACAGAATCGGCCCTGCTGCGGCGCCAGGCGTGGAGGGGCGGCCGTGGTTCCCCCTCCTTTTAAGCGCATTGTCTGTGACCACCACCCAGGGGGCTTCGCTAAGGTGAAAAGGTGGGGCGGCGGCGCCAACCAGGGAAAGGAAGGGCGGCCAGAGGACGAGGCAGCGGCCGCCGTAACGCCCGCGCAGGACAGAACCTTCCTTCGAAGGCGACCGGTCTTTCTATAGGGCTCGCACGTGACGGGGGGGGGGCAACTCAGCGTTCCAAAGCGTGCGAAACGCGGCCAATCGGAACGAAGCACTTTTCCTGCCGGGGACGAAAAGCGGGAAAATTTCCGCACTAGCCTGTTATAGCGCGCTGATTCCACTTCCAACCTCCTCTGGAATCCTGGGGTTTGCAGTTTCGGGAGGGGCCGGCCGGCCCCTCCCGAAACTGCAAACCCCAGGATTCCAGAGGAGGTTGAAAGTGGAATCAGCGCGCTATAACAGGCTAGTGCGGAAATGACCTAGGAACCTGTACTATGGATGCTAGAGCGACTGCTCTCCCTATCTGCTGTTGGAGAGTTGCCACACCCAAAACGCCTAATAATAGGATGGTTAGGGATTTTGCTGCTGCTACATCGGACATACAGATGCGTGAAAAGGTGCAGCTGAGGCCATTTCCGCACTAGCCTGTTCTAGCGCGATGATTCCACTTTCAACATCCTCTGGAATCCTGGGGTTTGCAGTTTCGGGAGGGGCCTCCGGCCCCTCCCGAAACTGCAAACCCCAGGATCCAGAGGATGTTGAAAGTGGAATCATCGCGCTAGAACAGGCTAGTGCGGAAATGGCCCGAGGCAGAGCAATCGTGCAAGCCAGTCTAGGCCTGTTCAGAAACTCGTTCAAGTCCTCCAAGGACATTATCCTGTGTGCTGGTTGAAGGTCCAGACACATTCATGCAGAATACTCCACAGGATACACTGAAGTTCACTTCCAGCCCATATGCACAGTCGATTTGAATCTTCAAGCATTAGGCGTTAATTTAAAATAAAAATGTGCTTGAGGCTTCTCCCCCCCCACCCCCACACACACACTTTCAGCAAAACAAAAGCTTGGTTTCCAGGTCTGGCAACTCACCTTTTAAAAGTATGCCAGCCCTTGTGCGCTATTTTACATCAAGAACTATTTTTTTTCCAAACCAGAAGTGGATCATACAGCCCCAAAGGATTCTTGGAACAGAAAATTGAAGTAGCCTACCCCTGACTTACATCAGAATGAAGCTTCAGATATCCAATTATCATATAGTTTAGGCTCTAGTGTTTATATAGAAAACATGGCTGCAGTATATAGCCTGTTAGGAAAACAGCATTGCAGAAAACTGGGGAGGGGGGTTAACCTCATCTGTTTCTTGCACTGAACACAACACAAATGTCTCTGTTTAGAAACAGGTTGAAGCCCTCGTGTTTATCCTACAAAAATGGGAATTCAATGCTTTTACAAGAGAAATTGTTTTGTAAAAGCGGAATTCCCAGTTTTTCCTGTGGAAGTTGGCGAGGGAAATGGGAAGAATTAAATCCTATCACCTTCAACATTTCACAGACACATGTGGAGGCGTGTAGCCAAAGAACATCAGACTATGGTCAAAATGGCAAAAGTTATTAAGAACACACAAGCCAGTAGGGACTTTTTGCTTTGGCCTGAGGCTACCGGTAAGGACAGGGCTCTTCCCCATGCTGAGTTAACCCAGTGAAAACTACTTCTGTGCTTTGAAATAAGTTTGCAGCCAGTGAAGGAACCTGGGAGGGGAAAGAGGGAGGAGGAGAGAAAGACTGGGATGTTTTAAAGGTGGGATGACAGAGGATTAATTAGGACAGTTGGAGAGTATGAAATCTCTCTTCATGTCTATCCTGGCTTGTCCAGCAATACACGGCATCCATGTTCTTGTTACAGACTGAAAAGGTGAGATGTGGGAGGTCCGCTCACACCTCAGCAATAGCCAGATACAGAAAGAGTGGTGGCCATGGCAACGGGGGTTCCAAATGAACCTCAGTTCACAACAAAATATATGGCACTTACCTTGTACTGATATGCTTTCATAAAGACAGACTTACTTTAGATCCCTTCACCATCTACAATTACCAGATGCCAATATGATTTTGATTCCTCTGATAGAAGTGGGCAGAAACAACTAGACTCAATTGTTTCATCCATGGCAGTACCTTTAAGGACTTTTTCATGGAATTACCATATTTGTGGTAGTTTATTAGCTGAGACAGGCCTATGGGCAAACTCTGCAGAGCATCATAAGGAACGAACAGCATATTTTGAGGTGTTGCAATAGTGTCAATATTTCTCTAATGCTGAACATGGACAAAATATATTCCGTAATATCTCCAGAGACCTTGTTTCTGACACACCCTCAAAAGCAAATTGCCTTCCCTGGAAACTTCCAGGAAAGACAATTCACCCTTTAAATGGATTGTAGGCCCATCCCTGCACTATTGAACCTTCCTTTTTTCCCAAAACTGGAAGAGAATTTCCAGCAACTTGTAGTTTGCTTTTAGTTAGTTTGTTTGTTTTTAATTAGGTGTTGGGGGTTTGGGCAGTCCATGTCATTCCTATGGGGTCTCAGAGCCAAGCATTGGGTGTTGGATCTGCCACAGTTGCTTATTAGTGCTCTATAGAGGGTTATTGGAAATTATTTAAATACATTTACTTGCAGTTAGGTTGTACAACTGGTTATGAACCTGTTTTTTCCCCCAGTGGAGTTTACTTTGCTCTAAGTGCATATACTGTCTTAGTCTAACATCCCTGTTACTTCAGCCATAAAAATCGGATGAACAGGACACCATTTTTTTAACTTTACAGATCATTTACTGTTTCCATTCACATAGCTCTGCCCCAATGGTACACCATATAAGTAGCACTCCTCTTCCTTGAAGTTATGATTGTCAAAAAACATCTTGGATAATCAGATCAATATAGATAGCTGAAATGGCTCCCCATGGCCTCAAATGGTAAATTCAGAAATTTAATTATATGTAGCTTAATGACGAATAAATAATAGCTTCTTGATCGCTTACTATTAGAATAATTTCACTTTGTGATAGAAATCCCATTAAAATGGAAGCCAGCAACACATAAAGTAGAGACTTACTATTGGTAGAATGCATTTTGCAATACAGTTGGCAATTCATATCAGCAGATTTTGTATCCACAGATCCAATGAAGCTTGAAAATATTTAAAAAAAAATTCCAAAATGCAATTTTTGATTTTGCCATTTTATATAAGGAACACCATTTTACTACACCATTTTACATAATATGACTTGAGCATCCTCAAATTTGGGTATCCACAGGGGGTTATAGAACCAAACCCTGATGCATATCAAGGGCCCACTGTACTAAATTTCTACTTTGTGTGTTGCTAGCATTTATTGTAATGATATTTCTATGACAAAAAGGAATCAATTTTAACACTCAGCGGTTAAGCTATTTGAGATTTATACAGGTAACTTCAACATTGATATGATCCACCTGCATGGGATTAGGTGATGGTACTGACACTTGAGTCGTTTCATCAACTTTCACACTTAGGCAGTGTCACTGAAACTGGGAGAAGATTGGAAGATATCGTTATTCTGTACGTTTTGTACTAGAACAAAGACATGGCTCCAATCAGATGAGCATTAAATTACATTCACTCTGGGTATGGGATTAAAATCCATCTGTTTTTAAGATTAAAATATTCACAGTTGATCTCTCTGGCAAAACTTGTTTAGTCCAACTGTAATTTGTTTTAACGTTTAAAATTTTTGATGTATACTAGTTAGAAGATGCAAAGCAGAAAAACACTTATAATTCAAGAAGTATCTTGTTTCTATTTCATTATTATAGAGATTGCTATGTTAAACTGTGCAATTTATAAGAATAACATATAGTTCAGCTAGTTTAAAATGACTACAAACAGACATGGTGGAAGTCTACATCATAAACAAAGATATCCAGTCATTTAAAACAAGTATGCTGTTTTTATCTTATAATTAATATTTCTCATAATAGAGTGAAAATATATACTAGTACACATTTTTTAAAAAATTCCAAAAGTAAATTAATCATCAAATTTCACAAATGCTAGGCCCCCAGATGTATGAACAGTCCCCATGAAGCAAGTTTAAAATAGTAATGAAAGATGAAAACAAATGACAACATTTAAAAAACAAATTGCAATGTGGAGGAGGGGGGGACCCAAACTTCAAAATCATCAGTAATAGGTCATCAATTATCCGCTTTGAAAAAAAAATCTGAAACAGCTTGGCTTTGACCTTAGAATGAAAAGCAAAGGAAGAAATTGAGGAAATCCACAGACACACTTTGACACATCTCAAAGTGCTCTGAGCATCTTGAGATGCATGTCCATCTTCCTCCTCAAAATGAAAAACCAGCAAGAAAAGATACAAACATGCTTCGGTGTCCAAACTATTTCAGAGCAGAGGCACTACTACTCTTCACTGACTTAATGGCAGGAATTGAAACATTGTGTGCAGTTTTCATGCACCTTTGCCTGTTTTTTAAATTTGTGTTTCTGTTACATTGAAAATTGTTGTTGTGTGGTTTCCAGTCATTTCTGACTTATGTTGCAGCACTACTTATATTTACTTGGGCATATGTAACATTGAACTCAGTGGGACTTTAGTCCATCAAGATGTAGACATGTAGGTTCAGAATGAACTGTACAACTGCCATTACAATCCTAAGAGTATTTACTTTGGAGTAATTCCACTGAGGTCAATGGAATACTTCATAATTTAAAGGTCTGAAAAATCACAGCCTTGGTTTTACAATGTTTACAATGCAAGCATATAATCTTAGGTTTACAGTAATTGTGAAGCATTTTATTTCTGGAATATCCTACATAAAGTCATCAGCATTGCTTCTGGAAATTTCTGCATAATTTAAATATCACAAGGCTAGTACATGGTACCAATGATCTTTACAGCAGATTTAAAAAACACTAATATTCTAATAAGTAAGAAGCCATCAAGCAGTACAACATGGTTGTGATTTGCATTAAAATAATGGGGAAAATGAAAATTGTTGTTCTATAATAAAAAGTTCAAATTTAAGTTAACAGAGTAATTTAATCCTATATGTTCACCCCAGAAATCAAAATGAAATAGTAACTTAAAATTAGTAGAAGAAAGAAAACTTACATTATTTGTTCACAGAAAAAGCTCTTGTATGTGTGGTACTCACTTCAAAGCTATGATGTTCCTAAGCAATCAGAAAGATTTTGATGATATGTATAAATTGAGAAGACACCTGTTTTTCTTTGCTTATATATTGTTATTCTATCTGATCATGTAATTTGAGTTACTCCTCCCATAGTCTACTGTGCTTCTTTGTCAGTAATCCAACAATAATAAGCTTGCAACCTCTGAAAGAAATTGATAATGAATAGAATGGATCCAGATTAAAGCCAGTTGACAGCTTACCTTACTTGTAACAGAAATCCTAAAGCAAAATGTGGAATTTTGCTGCATCTGTCATCTGACAGAGCATTAAATTTCTACTCAAATAGTTAGTTTGAAATTTCATAGCAATATTAAGAGTACAATAGAAAATTATAGATTCATGAATTTATACTGGAAATCATTGTGTCATTTAGACATATGACACAATTTTTTATTGTGGATAGACAATGGTGTCTAAAAATATCTGTTTGGTAGTACTCTGGTAAAAAGAGAAAAGAATATTTTGCATATTTTAAAAAGGTGTGTGTGTTAAATTGTTATGAAAATGAGATGGGGGTTGACAGCTGAAGTTATGTTGCCATCTTAAAGAAAAGGGTTGACAAGATCTGTCTTTAAACATTCAGAACTTTAATTAATTTTGATATGAGCATATCTCAGTATTTCCTAGTGGCTGTTTCATGCAAGTATATAGGGAGCTACCCATGCTATGTGGATTTGCCATTATGGATGGAGGAAAAGAACGATGTTAGGGGAGCCAGTACAGTACTCAGAGAACTACTGAAGATGGGGATTCAAATTAATAAATTATTTAAACTCTTATAATTGATAGTAATTTTTTTTCATGATAAACTGCGTTCAATTATGAAATTATCCAGAACTTCAATTGAACTTAATGGTATGTTCTTCTGAATAGACATGTATAATACTGCATTGTTAGGTGTATATGGTAAGTATGTTTTCAGCATTAGTCTTAAATCTAATTGCTGATCCCAATTAGAGCAGAAGTAGTGAATCAATTGCTGTATGGTAAGTAAATCCCTTTGCTTCAGTTGGTCTACTTAGCAGTTGCTAAAAACTTAATAGTAGCTTTAGTTCATGATCTTAAAAAGGGGGGGAGGCTGTTGCGACAGCAAACAAAAATGAAAGTATATACCACTTTATTCTGTAGAATTTAACATTTATTTATTCCAGTTTTTTTAAATTTGATATCTTTTAAAATGAGATGTTTAAATCAGTGGTCAATAGAAAACAGAAAACTGAATCATTGACTTATCCTTCATTGGTCCAAGAAAAAAAATCTGTTATCTTTCAGTAGGATAAGAATTAAATTACTGAAGTCAGAATAATTTCAAACCGTTCAAACATTTTGTGAGGCTGTGAAGGCTGAGCTAAAGCTGTACCTAATCAAATATTATTTAGCCCTTCCACTGAATGTTTGAAGACAGATTGTACTTAGCAAAAAGTAGCCAGTTATTTGATGTGTAGGTATGGAAGCTATTTACAGGGATTGAACAAGGGCCCTGTGTGAAATTTGTGGGAAAATGTCAACATAGAAAACCATTCTAATCTGCTATTATAGGATAATGCTTTCTAGTTGTTCAACAGAATCAGGTCAAAATCCTTAGCTGATAAATGTCTAATCCAAGATAAACATTCATAAATCCAAAAATAAGATTATGTCTCCACCTTAAATACCCAACAAACCAAACGAAATGGAAACCTTTGCTTCCCTTTTCATAGTACATCACTGGCTAAAATATTTGGACCAATATTTCAAAATATATAAAAATAATTATAATGGAAGTAAATTGTGGTGTAAAAAGCAGCACATGAAAAGCAAGAGGCATAGGAAAGCTGGAGTTTGCCATATTATGTATCAGCGGTACTTTTTCAGGTTTGTTCCAATCTTATGTTCTGTGACTGTGGGATCACAGTATTCTAAGGCCATTTCTGCCCTACACTATTATAGTGCTATTATTCCACTTTCAACATCCTATGGAATTCTGGGGTTTGCAGTTTAGGGAAGGACATTTAGAATCCTCAGCCAGAGAGTTCTCTGGCCTCAGTAAACTGCAAACCCCAGAATTCCATAGGATGCTGTAAATGGAATAATAGCGCTATAAGAGTGTACGGCAGAAATGGCCTAAAACGGGGCATATAGCCTGTGTTGGAATGTGAAAATATTTGCTTTTTTACTTACTTGTATGTTTTCCTGAATTCACATATTGGTAAAAACTAACTGATGGAGGAGTTTCAGCCTAGGAAGAACTAGCAGCTAGGTATCCACACACCTTAGATAGGCTAAGCTACTGTGACTTGCCCAGGGTAGCAGGTGAGCTTAAAAGCTGAGCAGAGATATGGTCTCAGATGTCCCTTGACAAAGTCCAGCCCTCAACTCAGTGTACCACAGTGGCTCTCTGTATTGTGTTAACCAAGTGGTACTGCTATAAGACTGCAGAGAGGACTCTCTTGTCTCCCAAATCCAAGTTCTCAGTTAACATCTTAAAATAATTTGCTAGACAGGTGAACCTATACCTTAGGAATGCAACAGAGAGGGGAAAAAAAGAGTTTGTAACCTTCAGATATACTGTCCTGGTTTTCTTATTGCTTTGGTGTGCCTCTTTCCTTCTGTTTCTGTGCAGGAATTCCAGGTGTAATGTTGGTCACTCTGATTTCTATTATTTTTAAACCAGGATATTGCAAGCAGAACCATTTTCTCCAAAGTGAAGACAGTAAATCCTGTGCATAGACATTAATTTAATTTCTAGGGAGTTGTGCAGCCTGGCTTGTCTTTCTTAAGGATAATATGTAAGGGGATGCAGCCAGGGAGAAGCTGTGTGAGGAGTGTTGATTTAACCATACCACAGGGGCCTTGGATCACACTACTCTGTGTACTTTATTGTTCCAGTTAAAAGCTGCAGTTTGTTCAAATCATTATGTATATATGCAATTTATACCCATTTTCCTGGGTGTAAGCCCCACTGACTCAAGAAAAAATTATTGAATAGTTGTGAAGCTCTTAGATTCTAACCTTTAAAATGTATTGTAAACACAGTTATAAATTGATCAAGGAGATATATTTTGAAACTAACAACTTAAAAACAACACAAAACATTAAAAATTGGACAATATATGTTTATATAGCTCTCCTGGGTTCAATGCAGTAACAAGGCATTAGTGCAGGAATTACTTTAAAAAGTGTCTTGCACAGTCTTCTTACCTCCATAATCAAAGAACCAATGTCGAAACATTCCTGTCTCCCTGAAATTTCAACACAAAGCTTAATAGCTCCAAATTATAATTTTAAAAAAAATTAAAGTGATAAAATTTAAATTCTTTTTTCCTGGGTGATAGAAGCTGCATTCTTTCCCCAACCATCTCTCAACAGAAACTTACCAGCACATCTCTTCTTTTAGGATTTCTCAGTCACTGAGCCAAGCCAATTAGTTCACAGGGGTTACAGTAGATATGCATTGGATTGCCATGTTATTTGTTTATCCAGTTCATATAGTTTTTTAAAATCTTACTTTGCTTTATAAGAGGCATTCTCTGATCTTTGGAACTGATATAGAAACTGTCCCCCTGGAACGGATATTTTCAAGCAGACTAAGACATTGTCTCTGATAAGAAAAAAAAAGTCTCAGTAATCTACAGAATGTCCCATTTCTGATACTTTTCTAAAAAAACTAGATTGTGAGATAGTTCAAGCAGAAACTTCTTCCCTATACCCCACTTTAGTTCTATAAAGCATGATACATTTTATACTCATTGTGTTGTATAGTAATATAAATGGATGATTCCCTCCTCCTTTTAAAAAAAGTAGGTAAATCCTTTGCATTCATTATTTTATAACTATCCATGTTCCAAGAATTATTCTCTTATCATTCAGTGAATCCTCTCTGTTAGTATTTCCAATCTGCCTCTGAATAGAGTGATATTTTTTTCTTGTTTAACTGTAAGCTTCATGCTTGAAATTCCTAAACTCACTTGACCCACATGCTAAAATCCCAGCAGAGCTGACTCAGCTGTTCCTCTTCACCATGCTGATGGTGCTTTGATTTTGCCTATGGAGATGTTTTTCTGATAGAACCAAACAGAGAAGCCTTATATATTCAGCCAAACACACTTTTTGTCTGTGTCCTTGTTCCTGTGGCTACTTAACATTTGTTTTCTAGAGTGGCCAGTCACTTTACTAAACCGTCTGTACAATACTACAGCAATCCTATTTCTATGTTACATCTGCTGGATAGAAACAGTATTATAGGATATCTTGTAGATCCTGTCCCCCCGGCTGAGCATATCTGGACTCTGAGAATCAAAGGACAGCCTTTTTCTCTGTCTCACCACCTTCACAGGGCAAAATGAAATCAAGCACCCTACTCCATCTCACATTCTGTCTGTGGGACTGCTGCATCAACAGAGGGAACTCCATCTTCACAATCTATCTCCCAGGAGCAGAGAACAGGATGCCAACCTTTTGCCACAAATAGAGGCATGATGCCAACCTTTTGCCACAAACAGAGACTTCATCCCAGCACACTTCAGACTATCTTCAGGAGATGGGACACTCCAGAAGTGAATCTATTTGCCTTGGCACAGAACAGGCAGTGTCAGACCTACTGCTCCAGGGCAAACTGGGGGAAGGGATCACTTGGCCATGTCTTCCTGTTTCATTGGGGTAACTGCCAAAATTCAGAGTGACAAGGCAAAGTGCAGCCTGATGACTACATGGTTGTTTACTTCTCTTCTCCTCTTTGCTCAGGACTACTACCCCTGGCTGCCAAAGATACTTGATATCCTGATGCTACTTGATGGGCAAGTGAGACATCCAGCCTTGGGCACCTTCAGACTGATGGCTTGGAGGGGGTGTTTCTCTAAACTCTTTCTGAACCAATTCAACATATCATCACTGCTGCTCATAGGGCTGCTACCCAGAAGTCTTATGCATATAAGTGGAACAAATTCTTGTCCTTTTTATTCCCTAAGAAGGATCTCTCTGGAACAAACACTTAAGTCCACTGTATGATAAGAGTTTCTCCCACCACTGTCCCACAAAGGACTGACTCAGTCAGTCTCTCTCTCTCTGTATCTCTCCCTCACCCCCATCTTCTCCCTCCATCAAATGTTACTGGTGGCAATTTCTTCCAGCTTTCAAATAATCAGCAAGCCTTTCTGTTTTCAGAACCCATTGGCTAGATAGTCTCTGAAGGGCTACAAGAATCTTCAGTCAACTCTGTTGGGACTTACACCTTGATGCACACCTTTCACAGCTCTCTAAGAAACTGTTCAAGCCAATGACAGTCTGTGACATTAGTCTACTTACCTGGAAGAATGCCTACTTGGTGATGATAACATCTGCCAGATGAGCAGGGGAAGTATGTGCCTTTCATATGAATCCACCATATCTGAAGTTCCACAGGGACAAAGTGGTTCTTAGACTGGACTTTCTCCTGAAAGTGACATCAGTCCTTCATCTGACCAAGGACATTGTCTTACCTGCATTTATACAGACTGCTACATCTCATTTGGGCCAAACTCTTCATTGTCTTGACATTAGGTGAGCACTGGCCTTCTATACCAACAGGACTGCTGACTTTCACTTTCTCAGAGGCTCTTTGTGTGCTACTCCTTGAATAAGAAGGGACTGCCTGTGTTATCCTAACAACTCTCTCTTCAACCATCCAGTTGGCCTACAAACTAGCAAAGTTTGTATTTGTATGACCCTATTCCTGTGCATAGCTACTCTACCAGAGTTGTGGCTACTTCACTGGCCTTCCTGAAAGGCATGTCTCTGGAGGACATTTGCAAGGCAGCTACCTGGTTTCTGATGTTCATTATAGGTTGGATGCCAGCTACAGAGATGACACTGCCTTTAGGAGAGTCGTGTTGTTTTCTGTGTCACAAGGCACTCCCACCTCCTATGGTGAGTAGCTTGCTAGTCTCCTATTTGTGTGAGTCACAAAGACCATGAAGGAGGATAGGTTGCTTACTTCTAACTGTAGTTCTTCAACTGGTCATCTGTGAACGCACACAACATCTCCCCTACCTCCCCTCTGTGCGTCATACTTTCTATCTCCTTGGCTGCTACTTTGGCATCCAGCGAGCTCAGGGTCTGAGCAGGAATCAGCCTGGTCAAATGGAGCAAGGAAGGAAGGGCTACCACCAAAACACTTACATAACAGCTCTAGGAGGTTCTGAATGATGTATTGCACAGTTGTAGTAAACCCATTTGTGTGAGTTTACAGATGAGCACTTGAAGAACTACAGTTACAAGTAAGCAACCTGTCATTCTGCTGTCCATAGAACGGAGTACACAAGTAGGAATTGATGAGAGGGCATTTTCCCTGAAACAGACAACAATAAGAATAATATATTGCTAACCATATATGGTTTGCACATACCATATTCCTTCAGTTTGATTGGTAGTCTATAACTTAAAACAGAGAAGCAAATTTTATTTACCTTTTCTTGCCTTTTCTTGCCTTTGTCACTGGTCAACTTATGATCAGGGGTGTGTGTGCAGCCTAACTTGTTCAGCTGGAGGCTGTTTGTCAATATCAACACAAGAAAAATGTTGTGACTCTAGCGCCATCATTTTCCATGCCTCTCTCACTCTTTGACTGATGCAGAAGCCTGTGATTTTCTCAAGCCAGTGTGATGTATTGTGCACCTTTGGGTTGGCCAATAAATGTACCGCCACAGTGACAGTTGCCCAAAGCAGAGCTTTCCAAACTGTGTGTGGTGACATGTTAGTTTGTTGTCTGCAGTGTATAGGTGTGTCACTACTGCCCCGGGCTAAGAAAGACCCCAGCGAGGGTGGCAGTTAGTTTAACTTCTGGTTTGCTACTAACTACAGAATATATATAAATTGTAATAACGAAATGTATGGGGACACAACATATCTCATGCAAACCTTACATTTATGTTTTAAAAAATGTGATTTATGCCTTATGCTTTATTTATTTACAATTCATAAATCTGAATTACTGTGTCATGAAATTATACATATATAAAAAGTGTGTCACCAACATGAAAAGTTTGGAAAGTTCTAGTCTAAAGAGATAAATAACATGACTTGACCTAGTCTGTATATTACAAATAATGGGGAGAAGGAACGTAAACTTTTAAAAAATCAATCAACTATTTATACAAAAAGGAACAAACACAGAAATAAATGCATCCACTTCAAAATATAAGGACTGCAATTGCATCCACTTGCCTTTAAGTAACCAAAGTAAAAAATCAATAAATCAACATTTAAAGGCATATTTGGGCTATTTTTAAAGTGCACATTTCAAAAACATGCCAGCCTTCTGGACAGTACTGACATTACACATTGAATAATAAGATGGCAAACAATGTATCTGGCCCTTGAAAAATATTACAATAAAATTAACTGGAGAGCAAGGCTAGGGTAGCATGAAACAGAAACACACTTTGCCTACAATTCTCATCAGTCCTAGCTACTATAGCAAATGATGAGGGGTTGTGGGAATTGCAAGGCCTCAGTTGCCCACCTTGCTGTGGAAGAACTACTTCAAAACATGTTTTGAGATTGTTAGAATATTGTGAAGTCCTGGACATGGGCATGGAGCTGAATCCAAAGTAGTAAAATACAGTATCTGGGGTTCCTCTTATTTGGTGCACTAATATGGTGTAACAAGTTCCAGCTATGTAGAAATTGTGTTGCAGTTTATTCAGTTAAACTAAACAAACCCATATTTGATCCACTGTGCAACTTAGTGCGTATAGACACTGTCTATATCTGTGAAACGCGGTAGGGGACAATTAGTAGTTCATCTCAAGATCACCTTAAGTGTTGATGTTCCTGGATTGCTTAAACAGAATAAAATATTGTGCTAGGTAAACACATAATGAATATTCCTCTGTCTGTCTTCAGTTAGTAGAAAAGAGAGGGAAGACTGACAGCACAGGAGAGCAGATTGACATTTGCCAAAATAAAATGAAGTAAAATATTAAAAAAAAAAAAAAGCAGATCAGCTTCTTGTAAACCTTGGCAATTTAACCCAACTTCCTCTCAGTACTTTACCTTTGAATAAAAATCCACAGTCCTTCTGAAAGCTAGACAGAAAAAAGATTGTTTTTACACATCAATTTCTCCTTTAGTCATATAGTAAAAGGTGCATTTTATTATGTATATTTTGTCTTTCCTCCACTGAGCACAAGGAGCCATGCATGGCTCTGTTCCTCTCCACTTTATCCTCATAACAACCCTGTGATGTTGGTCAGACAGAAATAATTATTGGCCCAAGGTCACTCAAAAGGCTTCATTCCTCTGTGGGAACTTGAACATGAACTTTCCTCGTTCATCCCTCTAACATTGCAATGGCTCTCTTGAGCATATACTCAAGATCAATTAATGTAGGTTAATCTTTCCCTTAATATTAGTTAAAACACATCTGCTCTCACACAACAGCACACTGATGCCATACTTTAATTAAATCAATTTTCCATTCCCAAATTCCTTGCAGTTACTACGGAATAGAAATAGCTATTTTAGCTATTGTCATGAATTGAAAAGCTTGCCTATACATTCCCTCTGATCCTTTGCTCTAGAGTGTTAACATTTTAAGGACTGATGCAATAACAAGATCTCTAGGATGACAGAGTAGATTTTAGACCAGGAGGGAGTGAATATAA